>KZ825821.1:40541-176252 GCA_003184645.1 Aspergillus ellipticus CBS 707.79 | reverse complement strand
GGTAGGGGGAAAACCGGATGGTGGGGTTCGATACCAGCTGGTAAATATGGGGAGGGGCAGAGGAGGAGGGGAGGAGGGGCGTAGTGCGGAGGAGTCGGGAAGATATGAGAGGAAGGGAGGTGGAGAGATGGAGAGATGGAGAGACGGGAGAAGCAGTGAACACGAGACGAGAGTCAGAATGACCTGGAGATGATGATACGAGACGGTATTAATAGGAGCGAGTATATCGCGCGGTGGAGGGGTCGATGAGGTCAGTCCCTCTGCCGGGCGAAAACCAACGGGAACACCGGGTTCGCCGGCTTTCCACTCGTGGCTCTTGATTCCCTTCCCTGCAACCCCTGGTGTCTCCCGAATCTGCGCCTCTGCTCGGCTCAGCGTCCAGTGTCCAGTGTCCCAGATTCCCCCATTCAACCTAGCGGGCTCTCTCCAGTCTCCAGTCTCCAGCTCCAGGTGCCCCTCCTCACACTAACGGGTCCAGTCGCTTTGCAAGACGGGGTTGGCACGAGTCGGTAGCGAATCCGCCCGCGCTATTCCATGACGCATGAAACCGGATGGTGGGGTTTGGGCCGTCATTCACCGGTGAGTGCAATGTGGTTAGTCGCGAAGGAAATCGAAGGGGCAGAATGGCCAGGGCACAATGCCATTCTTATGCCTCGGAGCTTTGCGCCTCATGGCCTGATGCCGGAGCCTAGAGCCTGGAGCCTGGAGAGGTGGCCTTCCCCGTCTCCGGATGCGTTCGTCCGGGGTTGGGTATGGGGGAATGGAAGCTGGAGAGGTGGCTGACATGATCGTTCACATGGATCGTGGCCAAAAGCAGCCAACTGCCAGACGCGGAAACTCCCGAGTAGTCGCAGCAAAATAGACTTCGCGAGTGCTTACTCCGTGGTCATTATGGAACAGTCTGGATGTCGGGCCTGGTCCGGAATGCGATCGAATCGAGATGCGGTTGGCATCCAAACACGCCACAAGGGTGATGTAAGTAAATATCGAATAAAATCACTACTTATTAGGGGGGGGAAATAAAAACATTGCCCGGCTACTCCCCGGCCCCGAAAGCTATTCCTGATCTTCAAGGATTATTTTTTGGCGTTACGCTTCTCAATCTAGGATCCCGTCCTCTTGGGCCTCGTCGTATGAGTATATGACTGTCTTGCCATATTTCCGATATAAAAGAAAGCCTGGCGGAGCGTTACGCTTCCGCCCCCAGGACCCCCAACCCTCCAATTTGCATTATGACGGATAGTCTTACTGTAAAATAGAGTAGTTTCTCTGTCCCCGGGGCAGTCCTCTTGTTTGAAGAAGACTGTCTCACTGTAAGTGGACATAAAGCCGTACTTCAAATTTAAATCGAGCATATAGCCCGCGATTTGTCCTTTTTATACAAAACTGGTTAGATCATTTGTCCCATCATAATTTCAGAATATATTGCTCACCAATCGCTTCGCGGAAATTCTCCTTATTTCTTATGAGGGCGCTCAGATTGTGCTCCCGGACCCACGGCACTTTAAGCTCCCCAACGACCATGGGATTTCCCGCTGCATCGCAGATCACTGAGTCAGGAATCTTCTTGTACACCTTGCTGCTGGACTTAAAATCTCCGAATCTCAATGGGATTTCTTGGCTTGAAAAAACACCCCCCATATCCTGTCCAATGTGCTCGTTGAACCTTCCTTGGACACCTGTCTCGTCACCAACGACAACCTGTTCAATGGACAGGCTATGGGGGGTCTCGAGCGATTGATGCTGCAGATTCAGGACGGTTCCCTTCCAATTGTGCCCAGTGTACGCCCTATGGGCCTCAAGGCTGAAATTATCCCAGCGTTCCAGTTTTCCTGGGAAGGTAATATCATGTATTGCCGAGTTTTTGGTCGCTGAATGGCCCCTGCGGAGGTCAGGCAATGCCTCCCTCACTAGATGCCGGGCATCGACTTGGGTTGACTGTACCCAGCGACATGCTGCGTTCTGATAGATGCTTCTCGCTGATATTGGTTACTATGTAGTAAATAGATATATGAACAGAACTTTAGGTGTACACCTGGGCGTCTAGATATTGGCTTCATATGACCCTACTTCATCCACAACCAAGTAATCTAGTCTACTCCTATATAGTAAATTTAATATTTATGAGCCATTCCTATTTGCAAGCTATCACTGAAGAATCTCATTCGATTCCCTCGATAGCTTTCCTAGTAGTAGATTCACTAGTGGTAGATCCACTGGTAGTTTTACACTCTACCACATGTTATATGCCATATTAGATGCATTTCAAAATATTATTCAATTGCTACAAACCTCTGATTCTAAAGTTATAACTGACGTAGAGCATTATCCCACGACAATATTATTTTACGTTAGGAAAGGGAGCATCGCTCCGCCGAGGGAGGAGATTGGTTGAACATGGGCTCGACCGAAAAGTCGTCTTAACGACGCCGTAGAAGAGAGACTCCTAAGACCAATGGCTCTACGAGAAAACGTAATGCTGCTGCATATTCTCTGATAAACAGTTCACCTTAGCCGATCTTCATCATTTCCAAGGTACTAAATTGTTAAGGACCCAGCTTCATGAATACTTGGAAACGACCAAATATATTTTATACTGATGCACTAATACTAAATAGTACCTAGTCTTCGCACATTGCGGTATACTAGTAACTAACAGTCCACGGGGGTAATTGGGTAAATGACCAAAATTGTGCACTGTGAAGCAATCCTCTCCCTGACAACTACTCGAGCAAGCAAACAACCCAGAAAAAGTCCAAGTAAAACATCTGGGGTTACAGTTTCAAGTCCGCAACGGCTGGATAAGGATCAGGGTCAAGCTAGCATGGATTTCAAGAAAGCCAAAGCCAAAATTACTGGAGAACTCTCAGGTGTTCACTCATCCAAATACTAACCTCCCAGTGTACAGAGAGATAATTCGGCGTTTATGACCTCATATTAAGCAAAGAGGTAGAAAAGGGCTCACAATCCACCTGAGCTACGTGTAGGTGCTAGGTGATGCTAGATACACGAAGTCGAGCAAAAAAAAGAAGGCCTTCAAGCTTCACCACTCCCAATCCTTCATGTTACCATCCCACGTGGTTTCATACCACTCACACCAATCAGGCGGCTTCGCAAGTGCGTAAACAGCAAAAAGACTTGGACTCCATTTACCGTACGGTGGCTTGGCTTGACGACAACGCCGAAATCCAACAAAGAAGCTATAATTAGTCAATTTCGTTTTCGTGACATTCAGTCTTGATCAACGTCAAAAGATACTCACAGGTGCTTGGTTTCAGGTTGCCACACTAGATTCTTCGGGCCCCCAAAAGCTGGATAGAACCCCTTAGATAGCAATTTCCTGTAGAACCGAATATCCATATTAGTTAAACACCGAGTGAAGAGGTTATATGGGGGGCCCTACTTGTACGCATCGGGAAATGCCTCTTGAATAGCGCGCCGTTCACCTTGCTTAAGCTGCCAGAACCGATCGGCCCCAAACGTATCCCCCAGACAAATTCCTGGAATAATCTCCCACACAATCCATGTGATGAAGCCACCTGGAACCGGCCCCGAACTGTCTTGTGTGGACTCTTTATAGTCCAGAAGACGGGGGGTGTTCCGGGAGCCCCGCTCAGTCATGGTTTTAAGAGCCCATAGTTCTTCGGGGGTGAACTTGCAAGCTTGTCGGGCTCGATCAGCAGGTGGCTCGGACTTGGTGCCAGCGAGTGGGATTTGCATATAAATCCTCATGAAGGCTGGAACTGGGGAAGTGCGAGACCGGCAACGAAGTCTCACGCAGCTGAATGAGGGTTCGGAGCCATCGCGCACGTCTTCCTTGTCCTTTAGGAAATCATACTCGCTGACCTTCTCCAACACCATCCATTCCTTCTCACGGAGTGTGATCTTCGCCCCTGACAAGGCAAGGCTCGAGGGAAACCAGCTGTCAGTGGACATGATCAAGGTGATGGGAAAGACGTGTTGAGTGTTGTGTGTTGACTGTTGAGTGTTGAGTAGAAAGTAGATGGGAATGGTAGTAGATGAACTAAAATGACCGTGCGACGGCGTAAACATTACAGAGGGGCTGACTAAAAAGTTTACATATTGAATAGTACTGAATTTTAATATACTTTATGAATATAATGAAACAAATCTACCTTAGTTTGTCTGACCCGGGACTATCGCCCATACAAGAGCTTGACAGGCAACCTCACTAGCAACCCCCAGGGCAAATAATCACATCGCTGGATCCTTCCTATAGATGAGTCTAGCCTCCACATATTTCTCAAAAAGTATCAAGGCAATAAAAGTTTATTTTTGAAATTTGTAATTGCAAGCGTATGACATAAACATCACCGATATACCAAGCAACCAACACATAAGGGAGTATGGAAAATTACCCAAAAATTAGCAAATAGTAACACATACTAAAGCAAGCAAATGACTTATTCACTTTCTTCCAGACTAGTCCCTTCATCCCTTCTCTGGAACCTCTCCTCTGAGACTTCTCTCACCCAGTCTCATCTCCCCTACTAAGTAAGTAGACTCGTCTCACTTCTGGATTCCTGATCGTGTACACTTATGCACGCCCATCGCAACCTCCCTATAAATACCACCCCGAACCTTCTTCTTGACGACTCCCTGCTCCCTTTGTCAACACATCCCCTCGCAAGGCCTCCCCCCCTCATCCCTCTCCACATCCTCCAGACCCCCCAAGACTCCTCTAGACTCGTCTCACCTCCGGATTTCTGCTTGTGTTTACGGGCCTATCTTCCGGGATCTGATTCGGGTTTGCAAATCTGATTCTGTTACACTGAGGTTTGCTTTCGTTGCATGATGTCTAAACGACATACATCTCAATTTACTTTGCTAATAATCTCTGGAATATATTACAGTCATTTCAAGCTCTCCCTTGGTCTTGCTTTTATCCCCTAAATACTTCATTTTCTTTCCAACGGCCTTCAAAGTGGCACCCCCAAAGGCCCAGGTGGACCGAGACGGTCAAATACAGCATATAGACCGTCTCTACCAGTGGCTAGAGAAAACCATTACCAATGGGACAAAGGAGAGAGCAGAGTTCGATCGTAGTAGGAAAGAATGGGAAATGTTGAAGAATGAAGAGCTCGAGCCTCTTGCCGTTACAAAATTTGAAAAACACTACATCAACCCGACGTTTAACATCTGCGAGAAGTCAAAAAGTTGGCAACTTTCGGAAGAAGAGAAAGTCTTGAAACCGGTCCTTCTCGGTAGGATCTTACTCTCATTGACCTATACTTGTTTGCCAAGGTCTTGCAGACCTTGTTCTTGGAGATTACGCCAAAGAAGTAGGAACTTCGACTGCTAATGAACAGCTCATCCGAGCTCGGCTCAGCGCGATTCTGCTCCTGACCCTGGCGGATGATAAACGCCTGGAGCGTACTGGACATATTCTCTCTCAAAAACCGGACATCATGGAGAGTGTCTCGTGGCAGTTCAAGCGACATGTGGAGGCAAGGGTGGTGTACAAGGATAGGCCACGACTTCTCCGTGGTCAGTGCGATTATTCTCTGTGGTATGGAGCCCAAGAAGATTTAGAAACGAATCTCGTAGTTGTTGAAGCAAAGGCCTTGGGCGGGGCTAATGAGGGAGCATATCAAGCTCTCATTTACATGGGTAAAGCTATTCCTTTCTCTAATTACGGAAACAAACCTCTAATAAGTTCTAGGCATGGTCCATCGGGACAGAAAGAAAGCGGGCAAGGAAAACTGTACTATGTACGGGATAAGCTCGGACAGTTTCGATTTCTATTTTATAGAAATTTCGAACGATTCTACGGTATGGATCCAGAAGCAATATGGTACGATTGCTACTAACGTGCCGGTAGTACAGTTTTCATATACTTCGCTACAGCCAGCAATCTATGGGAATAATCGGCCAGATGACGAAAATCATGCGCCATGCAGCGATTCTTTCTCCCACAACTCGTGCCAGTGGGCAAACAAAAGCAAGTGTCAGTGAAACATCTGGAGTGAGATTTTTTGATCCTCAGCAGATGGATACAGATTCAGATCGAAGCCAGCTTTATTTTCCGTTGCCTTTGCCTTTTGTTCCTCTCCAGTGATTGTATCTTATGCTCTCTCTTTGCTTTAAGGTAGTCATTGAACTTGCTGATATGCTAGTCTGCTAGATGTTTATTCTATCGTATTGAATGTACAGTATTCAATCCTCTACATCTAATTTCTAGCACACCTTGAAACAGTTACTCCTATATTAACCTTTTCCATACTTCACCTAGCACATACGACCACAGGGTGTGGAGAACAGGGCTTCCCGTCTGCTCAGCCGTACTTAAGCCACATATTACGGACGGTTAATAGTCAAAGAGCCCTGAACTCAACTTTTTTGCACCGAGCTGATTTTAGTTGGGTGCTGGTGCTCGGGGGTGTTCGCTCTGTAAAGCTAACCACCAGGTGTGTATACTAAACACCAGGAGTATATACTAGATTTGGAATTACTGCAGGGAAAGATTCAGATAAAAATAAAGATTAACAGAGAATTTTCTATAATAAATGGATTATAGAGTTTTTTCTACAGGCTGCTCTATTCTTATATTAAAATCTTAATATCTTACTATTTCAGTTAGCGCGCTCTATATATAATATTATATAAATATATTTAATAATCAGTATTTTTTTTAACTTATTAAAAAAGATCAGAAGCTAGTAGTTTTATAGAGATTTACTATTAAATATTAATAGAACTAAGAATTAAAGAAGAATAAAATCTACTATAAAATATTAGTATCTATAATTAATTACTATTATAATTAGTGTGATAGAATAGCCTAGCTATCATGGTAACAGCCCTCGGGATGACGTATTGTGGTGGTAATAGAAGTCGTGAGGTTATCGATAGCGGTTCTACACCCTCTCAATACCTAAAAGGTGCCGATTCCTTTGCAGGAGACTACTGATCCCTTAAGAATCAGTCTATTTCATGGATATAGGCTATCTTTATTATTATTAGACGAATCTATTCTATTTAGTAGTTAATTCCTTATCTAATTAACAGGCTTTCTACTCTGACAAGTAGATTCTATTATATTCTGATTCTTCTCTTTTTAACTACCTAAAAAAGATACTACCCCTTGAAGACAGTACAGAAAGGGAGGCGTCTAGTAATTATATTAATCCAGAATTATTATTAAATACTGTTCCTACTGCTGAGGAAATCTAATAGTTAGAAGATTATATTTATTAATTAAAACAAGCTACTAATCTGCGGAGAAGAATAGCCTATCTCCAGAAAAATAGTTCCCTGAGCGAGATCTTCTTTATATACTACTGATCCTCTTCCGAATCAGAAAAAGATAAGAAAGAGATTAAGTTTAAAAATATTTTCTGCTTTATTTTAAACTTCAACCTCTAAAAATATCAAGAATAGATTACTGATTTAGAATATATATTTTAGGGGGCTTCTAAGAAGTATTTATCAGAGAAACATAAGATTCTCGCTGCTATTAGTTATATAGACCCTGTATACAGGCAGAGATAGTATTATTTTATTAATAATAAGAGCCCGGCAGTAAGATAATCCCTCGAGAAATTATAGCCTTAATTCAAGGATTAGACTCTTATTCTGATCCGGAATACTACTACTCTTTAATCAGATACTATAGCTTAACTTGAACAAGCTTACTAGTAATACAGTCAAGATCTGAAAAAGTTTTATACTTATTTTAATATCTTAAAGTAATACTTCTCTTGTCAGGCAGAGAAAGAAAGAGTCTTATTATATTTTATTAAGCTATTATCTGACCTTAATTACTATATTCAAGAATATATTCTCTACTTACCGGAAAAATAGGATAAAATAGTAGCTATTACTACCTATTATTATAAACTATAGAGTAATAAACAGAAATGCAAGCGAAATAATAACTGATTCAGCAGCTATAAACTATATAAGCGCCTCCAAGGCTATTCTAACAGACTAACTAAAGAAGATATATCAAACTGCAAGAAAAACCTTATCGGAAAGAATAATAATTAATTGTGATGCTTTATATATAATAGTATCCAGTATCTTATAAATTAATATTCTACTAAAAGCAGAAAGATTTAATCTGCTAAAATCTACTAATATTTATCAGATTCTGAGAGAAAAGTAGAGGAGTTAGAATAAACTCTATAATTTTAACTTCTTTATCTATAGTAGGGACTATATATTATTTTTATATTCTTATTTATATTTGAAATAGTCTTAAAATCTTTATAGACCTGGACAGTTATACTGAAGTAGATATTATCAGCTATTAATTTACTAAGACTTATAATCTCTAATATACCCCAGTTACTGCACCCAGGATTAAAGTTATTAATTAAATTACTACTCCCATCTACAGTGTATAGGAAGTCTCTATTACTACTACTGATTCGCGGGAAAGCACCTGTATATTCAAATAATATTATATAGGGATCGATCGAGATCCTCGCCTGAAAGGCAGCCCGATCCTGTTATTAATAACTACGCTTTAAGACCTCTATATTAATCTATCAGTATAGAATTAATAATAGTAGTTTAATATATTATCTATTTCTCTTTTTTCTATTATCTAATTTAATAAAGTAACCCGGAACTTAGTAAGAATATATACTATTATCAAGCTCTCTGAAGATATTTAACTACCGGAGAAAAAATCTTCTGATTTATTTCTGAATCCAGAGATAATTCTAATTAAATTTCAGGGGTTCTAAGATATATTCTCTATAGATTCTTTCTAATAACTTCCCTCTTATAGTCCTGCGGACCATACTATTAATATTAAATCTGATAAAATACTCTCTTACAGTTCTATATATCCTCTATCAGAAGCTGAACTTAAGATTTTATAAGAATATATTAAAAAAAATTTAAAACTAGACTGAATTTAATCTTTAAAAAGTCCTGCAGGGGCCCCTATCTTCTTTATATTTAAAAAAAATAGTAGTTTATACCTTTATATAGACTACAGGAGTCTTAATAAAGTTTCTATTAAGAATTACTATTTTTTATCTCTTATTTTAAAGATTCTTAATAAAGTCTCAGACAGTAAATATTTTTTAAAAATTAATATTAAGAATACTTATTACTGAATCTGTATTAAGAAAGATAATAAATAGAAAACAGTATTTTACACCTGATACAGCTACTTTAAATATACTATTATACTATTCAGACTAACTAATATCCCTGTAATATTCTAAAACTATATATATACAGTACTTCGTAGACTTCTTAA
Organism: Aspergillus ellipticus CBS 707.79; assembly: GCA_003184645.1. Classification (NCBI taxonomy): domain Eukaryota; kingdom Fungi; phylum Ascomycota; class Eurotiomycetes; order Eurotiales; family Aspergillaceae; genus Aspergillus; species Aspergillus ellipticus. Next base: position 167,014 of record KZ825821.1, on the reverse strand, counting down.
TAACTTTTATATAGTATATCTTAATAATATTCTTATCTTCTTACCAGATAAAAAATCTTATATAAGATATATTTATCAAGTACTAGAAAGACTCCGAGAAGCTTAACTTTATATAAAGCTATCTAAGTATTTATTTTACTAATTCTAAGTTAAATTTCTAGAATATATTATTAATACTGATAGAGTATCTATAGATTCTTGACGGGTAAATAATATTATTTTATAGCTGATTCCCGAAAGTTATTATAATATTCAGGTCTTTTTAGGATTCTGTAACTTCTATTATTGATTTATTTAAAACTACTTATAAATTATTTTATTTCTTACTGCTCTACTTTATAGAGCAGTTAACAGTTAAAAATCTGGAAAAATCTGTCTAAATCTATATAAGCAGCTTGCTTTTTACTGCTTAATTACTATCTTTTAGTATATACTTCTACTAATATACTTTAATTCTATAAAACCCTGATATTTAGAAACTGATATATTAAAGAAAAAGATAAGTAGTATTCTATCCTAATCTGATAATAAGAGTATATTCTATCCAGTTATTTTCTAGTCTTATAAGTTCTCCGATACTAAACTAAACTATACTACTCTAGATTAAGAGCTATTTACTATTATTTATTTCTTTAAACAGTAGTAACAGTATTTCAAAGATGCTCTCCAGATAATTAAAGTCTTATCTAACTATTTAAATTTATAATCTTTTATATATTAAACCAGGATTAACAGGAGGCAAGCTTAATAGTTTATAAGTCTGATCTTTTATAATTTTATTATTAAATATAAAACAGAAAAATTAAATCTAACAGATAAATTCTCTAGAATATCTTCTAGATCCCAGATAAAGCCTGCTTCTTAAAAGAAATTATTAATCCTGATTTAAGAGTAATTTGTAGGTGTATTATCCCTGATAATAAAAGATTTAGTTAAAGAGAAATCCCAGTTCGAACCTTAAGATATGCAGGGTTACTCTGGGTTTGATACCTGTATTATATTAAGTTTAAAGGATCCTAATAATCAAGCCGGTATAGAGACAGCTGACTGGACTGCTTAGAAGAACTTATTTTAAGAAAGATTTATCTTTTAATCTATAATATTACAGATATATACTGCAGAAGTTCTGTACTCAGATATATATAATTCTAAGCTCTAAGAGATAATCTTATATTTATAGAATAAAGATCCAGAGATATAACAGTAAAAAGCTGCTGTTTAGTAAAAATAATCAGACTAAAAATACTGAATAATTAAAACTACAGGTTATTTATATTTTAAAGACTACTATTATATTCTATTCTCTGAGATATTATACTAAATACTTATTTATCTATACTATAATAATCTGTTAACAGGATACTTCAGAAAAATATAAACAGAAATACTTTTATAAAGAAAGTTTTATTAGAACAGATTATATTATAATATAACTGAATATATCTGAACTTGCTTAATATATTAAGATAATACTATTCTAAAGTATTAATTATATAGCAGTCTTAAATTACTACTAATTCTATCCTATCTATTTACTGAATTAGTAATAGACTTTATTATAGGACTACCTCCGGTTATCTAATATAGGAAAACTATTAATACTATCTTTATTATTATTAATTAATTTTTAAAATATTATTTTTTTTTTATTATTTTATTTATAATAACTGCTCCAGATCTTGCTGAACTATTTTATAAATAGATTAAATTTATCTTCGGATCCCTAACAGGTATTATATCTGATCAAGGATTAATCTTTATAAGTAAATTTTAGTTAAATTTAGTTTATAATATCTATATAATCTTAAAGCTTTCGACAGTATTCTATTCTTAAACTGATAACTAAACAGAATAGATAAACTAAATTCTTAAGTATTATCTTCAGTACTACTCCAGCCAATTTAATATTAACTAGCCGGTAATCTTACTAATTACTTAATTTATTTATAATAATATAAATAATATAACTACAGGCCTATTATCTTATAATATCTTATATAGCTATTTACCAGACTTTTATTTTAGAATTAAGAATAATTCTTAACAGCAAGAGGTCCCAGCCGTATAGGATAAGATTAAGAAACTTAAAAAAATAAGAAAATAATTATAAAAGATATAGTAAATAGCTACAGAAAAATAAAAAAAATACTATAATAAATATAAAAGACTATTCTCTTTTAAAGAAAGAGATTTAGTAAAACTATTAATCCAGAACTTACAGCTTAAAGAATTAAGAAAGTTAGCTCTGAAGTTTATAGAACTTTTTCAGATTCTTAAATATATTAGATTCCAGATATATTACTTATATTTACCTGAGAAATATAGATAAATTTATAATATATTCTATATTTCTTTATTAGAACTGTAGAATACTGGAAGAGATTATAAAGAACTGCTCCCGATACCGGAGCTAGATAATAAAGATAAATAGAAAGTTAAGAAAATTAAAAACTATTAATATTATAACAGCTAAAACTACTATCTGATTAAATAGAAAAAATAGCTAAATAAATATAATTAATAGATTCCTAGTAAAAATATAATAAATATATAAGAAAGTATTAGAGACTATTAAAGAATATTTCAGAAGCTATAATAACTGAAAAAAATCTAGTAAAATACTACTGGATAATCTACAGAAGTATACCCAGCTGTTAATAATAAACTAGTTAGATAATATTTTATTAATATACTAATAAATATATTTTAAATACTGTTATAAGATAACAGATTATATCTATATATATTAATAATTATAATCTACTGCTATTTAGTACTAATACAGCTATAAATCAGATATAAGCTACTTTTACAGATCCCCTAAAACTACTGGAAACTCTTTAAATATCTAAGTAAAGATATTATCCAGCTGATCGCCGCTGAATTGCAGGCTAACTGCGGCTGAAATACTAGTTTTAAATAACTGCTTTACCGAAGTCTATAAAATAAAGCCGGTATTACCAGATATAAGATACAGTTTCTTAATATCTACTTCTACAATCTTGCAACGCCGGGCCAGATACGCTTTATAATTTGCAGTATAATACTAGCAAAATGTCAGTATAATAATCTCTAACCAGGTTTTTCTTATATACCGACTTCTGCGCTACTAAGAGACTATAGTATTAGTAATAAATAGTTACTGTTTAAATAAAGATCTTAATAAGATATACTATATACTTATTAACAGTATAAAAAACTTTTTTATTAAAGTTAGTAACTACCTTACTTTTATTCTCTGTAAGAAAGAAGTATATACAGTACTATTTCAGAAGCTTAATTAATTCAGCAGTATTTCTGAGTATACTAACAGATATCTAAATATATTAGCTAAAGTATATTAAAAGGGTCTATAAATCTCTACCGCTTTGTAACTGTCTCGGCGGCTGTAATACTGTTGATACAGGATAGATTTCTTCCTATTAAGAATATAGTTAATCTTGAATACTTCTATATCTTCAGATTTAAAATACTTTACGGAAGTATAAAGGCAGTATATATACTATAACCAGCGCGGTTTAATCACTGTTTCGCGTGTAGATCCCAGTACTCGCGTCTTCTTAGCCGTATTTACGCGGCGGCGACGACGCTGACCCAATCCTCTGCCCGGTATGAGGAATGAGAATAATAAATTTCACGCGACTTACTAACGATTCGGGAATATAACAGACGTGATTAGGTACTTGATCGCCAAGAAAAAATAAGAGATAACAAAAACAGCGAATAACCAACGCGATAAAAGCGAATAACAAACGAAATAATAATAAAAAAAAAAGAAAACGACGTCCGCGTAGTAGAGAAAGGGATAAGAAAAAGAAAAAGAAGAAGAATATATAAAAGATTCTCTGTTTATTTTTTCTTCCTAAAGCTCTACTAGTATAAATATATCTAAATACTGGTGAATCTATACAGATACAGTATATAACCCTGTCCGTACTGTATATCCCGCAGGTCCCCCGCCTTTCATTATCAGATCCCTGCCATTCCGAATCAGAAACACACGAGGTTATTCCTAACACTCGAGCCAGGTGGCTCGTCCCAGTAAAAGAGGGCGCTATTTATAATAGAATAGCCTAGCTATCATAGTAACAGCTCTCAGGATAATATATTATAGTAGTAATAGAAGTCGTGAGGTTATTGATAGCAGTTCTATACCCTCTTGATATCTAAAAGATGCCGATTCCTTTGCAGGAGACTACTGATCCCTCAAGGATCAGTCTATTTCGTGGATATAGGCTACCTTTGTCATTATTAGACGAATCCATTCCGTTTAGTAGTTGATTCCTTACCTAGTCGACAGGCTTTCTACCCTGACAAGTAGATCCTATCACAATTAGACAGTACAAAATTAGACTGTATTAGTATCCAGATATCTGACTTTGCCTTGCTCTGATTCTAACTATTTTAAGATAGTAATTCTTATATAATAAGTTACTAATTAAGGATTTCTCTAAGAACAAGTCTGAACTATTATCTTAAGTACTTAAATTATTTACAGAATCCTATATTATAACTCAGAAGAAGCTGCTGTCTGTTAAACTAATATATCCTAATCTTATAAGCTTTATATCCTGCTGGGCTTCTAGTTTATTTGTGATAAACTCTAGAAAAAATATAACCTACTGATAAAGTTTAAGAACTGATAACTAATTACTACTAAAGATATTAAGTACTTATTTTATTATCTGTTTAAAAATAATAATTATAATTATAAATACAAATAAGCTAGGGTATAGACCAGATTATCTCTTATATTTTTTAGCAGGTCTGGTTCAAGAGCAGATATAATTATAGAATTAAATTCTTATATAAATTTTAATAAATACTTTTATTATAAAGTAAGTTTTAAATAATTATTTACTTTTATTTATTATTTATAATAGTATTCAGTATCTGATATTTAATATTAAATAAAGTAAAGATAGTCAGATTAAGTATTAGATAATAATTAATCCTAGTTTTTAAAAGACTGGTAATATTAAGATAATATAATATTATAAGTCTGATATAAATTTATAATATTCTTTTTTTTTTAATCTACTCTCTATTTAAATTAAAAAATTAGTTTAAAGAATATTCTATTCTGGTAATAAATTTTATATTTTAAATAATTATTTATAATATTACAGATAAAGTTTTTAAGAAAATTAAATCTGTAAATAACTTATTAGTAAAATATTCTTTTACTAATTAAGAGTTATAAACTCTCCAGTAAATAAATACTATATATAAACTTTTCTTCTTTCATATAGTTACTCCTCAAGATCTGAAATTAAAAAAAGCTCTCACCTTTTCTTTTTTATACTACAAATAACGATCATACGGTGAATGGGAGGCCAGAAAGGGCTGCTCTTGACGCCGTTCTAAGCCGCCTGATCACCATGGGCGGTCTTAGCGTCACGTATGCTAAAGCCCACGGCCGACCCCGTTTACTGCCACCTGTGCTTCGTATTTTCTTTTGGTCACATCCGAGTCCTGTTTAGCAAAGCTGACTTGGCTTGGGACCATAAACAGGATGGGTCTCTTATGCTATCACGGCCGTGTTAACCATGACTAGCAAGCATCGTCTTATGCCACTAACAGCTCTTAAAAAGTCATTAACACCCGGTCGGGATACATACGCAAGAACCAGTGTTGGATTCTAGGGCATATCATGCGGGACTTCGACGTATAGATAGATGGCGGAGGACACAACGGGGCCAATCCACCACCGCCTTGACCGAATGTTAGAGTAACGGTGGACCAAGACCTGCGAGGAGGCTAATAAGCAGCGACTAGGCGTTTTACGAGCTAATTCACGACCCACAAAGACAGAGCTGTGTGTTTCCGTGTTTCGCGCTGAGCACGCTCAAGCCGGGCACCCAGGCTTGAGCTGGCTCTACTGCCTCGGATTTATAACCGCAGTTATACAACTGGCCCTTGCAGTCATTCCGATTACTACAAATTATAACTGGAGCTTGCTATTTATTATAAAAGCCGGAATTATCCTTTCTTCTAGAACAGCTAGTCTCCAAGAGCCTAAGGAGAAGTAGGCATATAAGCATGATCCAGACAAGACGGTTATTCTCACTCGTGAGATGAGCTCATAGCATGCAATAGTCATCATCGCGGCCAATCCTTTCAATAGGGTGGGATCGAACTCATGGATGACCACACTTTCTTTGATCGTATTGCCTATCTTATGGGTTATACTCCTGATCATCGCCGCTGGAATTCAGCGCAATATTTAGTTCATTTCAGGAGCAGAGACTATCGGAATAGGAGAGAATACACTCGTTACCAGCTCACCGCGCCGGCCAGAAGCTTTTGGCGTTCCTCTCGCGTTTAACCAAGTCATTAGTGATTTTCAGGTTATGGACACGCTATTTACTGTCAAGAAAGCTTATTCTTACATGGGTCTCACGATACTCGAGATATTTTTCCACGGCAGATTATTACCTGACAAACAGACACCTTGGACGAGTATGTGGAGCAGATAAGTTGTGTCGCGAAATAGGTACTTTTTACATTGTTTGTAGTAGCTTCTTATCTTCATTTCAATGAATGTATTCCTACGTAGATGTCGCTCTGCTTCAATGAGCTACTTCCGGCAAGGTGGTGGTTTAGTCAACATGAAAATAGCCACATGAAGATGAAATATAAGCAGTCTAGCTTCTAACCCTAGAGTACCCTAAAGGGTCTTATTTGTTCGGAACACAGACCAAAAACTCTATTAAACTTCTTCAGCTCAGCCTCACTAGCTACTTACTTCATTAGGCCACTATAGGCTTGCCAAATGACACTTAAGAGTAGCTAAGCAATACTGCTAAACGAAGACACAGCCACGTGGTAGTCTTACCACCTTCCAAGCTTGGAAAATACATCACCTATACGTATCAACTAATAGGCTTAAAGAAACCGTGTAACGTGTGAAAACACTCCTAACATACAGAGTGATAGTGAAGGCAGCAGCAAGGTAAACTAGCGCAGGTGTGCTACACCTCATCAGGTACGAAGCAATCCTGCAGCTCACATTCTCCTTCATCACAATTCCACTCTCGCGAATGGGCAATTTCCTCCATAAAATTTCTCTATGGAAGTCATGTTTTTTAGTTTTTTGAGCAACATGGTATACCAGATAGCTCTCATTCTATCTGATATTGCACGTGAAATGCAGAAACCCTATCAGGGAATTTATCAATCAGTTTTGAAAGACACCGAGTTCTGGGACACCAACCCACTGCAATATGAAAAGTAAAAGCGTGGGATCATAGTGCACATTTGCTTCTCGAATGTTTGGAGATATCCGCCGTGCGACGAATTGCCCCCTTTGTCGGGTTGTATTTCGGGCACCTAGGAGCGCAGATAGTTTGGCTTTATAATTGATAAGAGGACAATCTACTATTCAGATGAGCTGTTGGTCGAGTACGAAAAGATGCGCATTGAGAAAAATGACTATACAGATGTGGTATCGGTCGAAAAACCACTGCCACGGACTTGCGTCCTCTTCTGGGTCATAGCACAGTTCTTCCAAATTCCCGGGTGAGCAGCCTCAGCGATGAGTACGCCTTGTAAAAGCCGTTGGGCTTTTTTTTTTTCGAGATGTTCTTCAACATCTCCAAGGCTTAGTCGAGATTCTATAAGCCGGGGCAGACGAATAAATATTTTCTCCCAGTTGGAACCAAAATTGTAGGAAGATGCATCATTGCAGACAGCTGGAGTATCACATGGATTTAATTCAATAAAATCCCCCATGGTAGGCTAACGGTCATCCCACGAAGGCTTGTAGTATGTACGCAGCCAACAAGTCTCATCAACTGAGTCAACCTTCCTTCAATGCTTCCTTCCATGTAGGCGTACCTTCCATCTGTTATCGTCCCTTAGTAGTTACTTCCCCGACTATACCGTGGTTACTTGTTTACTCTGCCTATCTTTGTAACCTCCCGTCTCTCTTTTATCCTCTTTTCTTCTCCTCAATGACCCCAAGGAATACTCTTCGAGGCTTTTCTTCCCTCCAATTTCTCTCAGTTGAATTGCTCGAGCTATGGATCCAGTCCAGGAAGATGAACCTTTCCGCTTTATCGATGCAGCTGCCAAGGAAACAACCGTCGCTCTGACTCGCGCCAACATTCGGCATGGGTTCATAGGCGGATATGCGACGTCTCTCATTGGCGGATCGAGAATGACTGAGGTTCATATTCCCTGTATCGTCTCAACATAATTTATGAGCTAATCTGACTCAGGACATTGATGTAATCGTAGATTCAGACCCAAGCGAGGCCCGCAACAAGCTTCTCCAGGCTAACGCCCGCTTCGCAATGACTCCCAGCAGCAAAGTTGTGTTTTCGGGAGGGGATCATCAGCCCATCACAGTTGAGCTTCTTCGTGGAGGAGAAGGCAGACAGTTGAAGTTACCTGACGCAAATGCTGTTTCTCTTCGCTCCATCACTGCCAATGACCTGCCGGGACGTGTTGAGGAGACCCCAAGTGAGTACCTGTGTATTCTACTAGAGCCGGTTTTCGCTAATCAATCATGGCGCTTAAGTCCCCATCATTGCACCCTCCGTTCTCGTCCTCATCAAGCTCAAGAGATGGGCATTCATCGCCGACTCCACCCGTCCCGCAAGTACCAGAAAAGCAGTGAGGGACGTCAAAGATATTCAGGTAATCCTGACCTGGCTGGTTAACGATGGCGGTCTTATCGATTTCGAGGGATACCCGGAGAAGCCCAAGCACGAGTTACTCGCCTTGGTTCGCAAGCTGTACCAGATACATACAACAACTCGCCCTTTGCTTGCGGCGACATTGAGCGCGGAGGATTTGGCGCTCATCAGCAATTAGAAAGCTGGTGTGACGAGTCCCCGGTGTCGCCTTATTGCCTTAATACCTCGAGCATCATAGATGGACATATCATACAAGGGACTTAGCTCTAGCCATGACGGATTCAATACCTGTTCAATAAATGTACCAATATCCTATTAACTTACTACGTTTATTAATATTATTTCAGCACGTACCTGGGTCCTTAGAGCCGGTCAACAAATCGACAGTATCGGAGAACAGATTCAGACATGCGGAGATGGTCTTTTCTCATCAGAAATTAGTTAACTGGTCAATAGCCCGACAGTCTCGGATTATAGATTCAGAAATGCTCAGATAGTCCTTTCCACCAGCGCCCCAATCCCAAGTTTCCATTTCCTTCAATGCTTCTCCGACTCTGTTTTGGTAGTCTTCTTCGTTCTCATCGTCGTCGCATTCCCCATCCTTCGTATTCAGCGGCTTTTCACGTGAAATGTAAAAGCATATAAAAGACAGTAGATCATCTTTTACTCGAAGTCTGAAACTATCGTCAAGCGGGTGGTTGAGGAGATGACGAAGCAACGACACCATGTATTTGTTGGGTTTGGGCGTCAAGATCTTGAGCGTGCGGTCAAAGGTGGATGTGACTTTGCAGGTGTCCTGAAGCTCAAGGCCGACAAATGACAGCGGGTAGAGATATACCGGACACCTCTCGCCTAACCTGTGGATAGTGCAAGCTCGATCCCATTCTCCGTAGTAAGCAGCAGCTCCTGTGGATAGGGACACAGGAGGGAAACCCTGGTCTGATAGAATTTCTGACGCAAGCGAGAGCAGTTCATCGGGGACTGCCCACTCCACGCGCTGGAATTCAAGACGTTAGAAATGCCCAACGAGTCGACTGATTAATCCCACAAAAGCTCTTTGACGCTTACCAGAAGGACCACAGGGTCTCCGTAGCGCCACTGTATCTGCTCCCCATACTCCACGACGGGGATATTCTTCTCGGCCAGAGCTTTCGCAGCTACGCTCACGATGGGCGCATGATGTTGTCTCGGCAATGTCTCTTCCTCGGGTGGCAATGTCTCTTCTTTACTTAGTGATGTTTTTTTCCGATGAGGTAGTGATATCTCGTTCTGCGGCGGTGATGTATCCTCCTGTGCTGTTGGGGTCTCTTCCTGGGGTGATAAGATCAGTTCCTGTAGCGGTAGTGCCATCTTTCAACCACCAAAAATCGATGAACTCGAAATGAGAAGACTCTTGAAAAGCTTAGCATTCATGGGGTGAGAAACGGAAATTGGGTTATCGCGAAGAGTGCCGATCGAGGACCCTACATCAATGAGTCATGTAATCAATTGCCGTTTTAAGGTTAGTCGGATCTCAGGATCACGTGCCATGAAATCGTTATCAGTCTGTCGCGGTACAGCTCACGTCGTAAACTCTAGCAGAAGTTCGATCAATCCCGTGACTTATTTAACTGACCCCAAGGTAACGTAATCCACAAGCCAGCCGTGAACACAAGCGAACCGTCATTTCCGCCCGAGGACGCGTTCCCCAGCATACCCGTCTTCTACTACCCACTATGCCACCAAAACACTCTCAATCCTCGCGAATCTCTATCAAACAAGAGGCCAACATCTCACTAGCCATCCAAGGCCTTTAAAGTGGGCAATATCGATCATTACACGCGGCTGCAAAACTATATGATTTACCCTATTCAACGTTGAGCGATCGCGCGAAGGGATGACCTTTAGTAGGGTCAAGAGGTAAAAGCGGCCAGGGCCGGCACTAACCCTCAAGCGGGGCCCGAGGGAGGACGCCATACCAGAAGAGGCAGGGGGAAGGCAGAGAGCGGCAGGCGGTCGGAGGTGGCAGAAGGGCGGTGCAATGGGAGCCAGAAACGGCGCCCCGCTCACCGTGTCAACTAATACTCTATTAAGATGGAATGATGCCGCGAGTTATAGAAATATTTTATAAAAGAAATTTATTAGTACTTGGAAAAAGATTTTTTAGAAGAATTATTAAAGATCTAAATGTTACGGCACTAGCCACGAGAGTATCAGCACCTGATAACCAATGGACTACAAAGCGGAGACAACCGGCAGAATCTCTCAAACAAAATAAGACACACGACAAGAGATCACAGACTGATATGACACCCGGGACACGTGATCACTGGTGGCCCAACCACTAGCGTATATCAACCCCTGAGTTAGATAACGAAGCAGAAGAACAATCGTCTATAGGAAGAGCAATAGGATACAGGTTATTGCTTCCAATAAGGCATCCGGCCCTTAGTAGGCTACGTGCGTGTAGCCGATACAGATTCATCCTGTCCCCCTTTTCCCCTGAGCGAGCGAGATCGCAACACAAACCATCGTTTGTGAACAATTGTTCATGGACAATCGATCAGGGACAGTGACCCAGGAACATGGCCCGATCACAATCAAACACACCGCGTGGGAACGAAGCCGTAAACGGCTACACCGGAGCCGTTTTCCGCGTCACTTTCACAGGTCCTTCTACGTACCAAGATGGAAGACGACCGCCGAAGCGATACCTATGGGTAAGCTACCCCGGGATTATATATTAATTTGCTCTAACCAGCCAGCAGTTATGAGCCATGTGGAACCTCTGCGGGGGGTGTTCGTGGTCAATCTGACTTTTATGAAACTCTGAAGGTAATTTAGGGCGACCAAGATCCCTCTTGTTCCCGGGAGCCAGTACTGAGGAAGGATATAGATTGCACGTTCAGAGATGCTCGCGATGTCACCTTCCTTGCCTCAAGGCGCCAAGGATAATCTCGAGTTATTCGACCGTTTTATCAGAGCCTCAGACATCATAACCAAAACTCTTCTTGCAAGGCTGTCGGATATTTTCAACCTGACCCTTGGATCCCGTTTTGAGGATGTACGCAGCGTCGGCGAAAAGTCACGCACCACACTCGTCCTTTTCCGGTACCCTAAGCAGGAGCCTTCAGACTCGGGTATTGGCCATAATAAGCACACAGACATCAGTACGCTGACCCTCCTCTTCAGCGAGCAATAGGGGTTACAGGTGCTTTCACCGAAAACGCAGAAGTGGAACTTCATTCAGCCCAAAGAAAATCACGCTGTCATCAACGTTGGTGACTCACTGCGCTTCCTTTCGGGACATCAGCTGAACTCGTGCGCCCATCGAGTATTGCCAAATACAAACTCTGGTCGCCAGGAAGAACATCGGTACAGTATTACGTACTTCTTGAGGCCTGAAGATGCGGCTGTGTACACGGATAGCAAGGGTCGATCGATCCGTGCGCGAGACTGGCACGATGAGAACTACAACGTGTTCCGCCAGGTGCACGATGAGTCTTTCAAAGACAGTATTTTGACTGGTGGAATGGAAAATAATGATCTACTTATTGTGAACTAGCAAGTGTGACTAGGACTTCGCAACATATGCGCTTTCTGTGGTTTTGTTATTGCAAACACGAAGTTTTTTGTTTCTACAACGCATTTCGGTTTCATCCTACTATTACACTCCTTAGTATAAGGTTATTAAACCTAAATATGATCTAGTTGCTCTCCCAGCTTCATTGTCTAGGTGGCTATCGTTGATGGGTATCCGAGAGCCTGATGCGTAAATCCCATAATCCACGTTTTTGGGTGCAGCTGCTGTCTGCACAACCCAATTAAATGTCAAAGTCATGCATACCTAGTCCCAGATACCCTGTCTTGGTATTGCTTGACGAGATGCAGGACTGGCGTAACAGCATCCCCGCTTTATGGCAAACGAAATCCATAGTTGGAGTAGTCGTGGTTTGAAATCTTAAATACCCTGAGCGTCTTACCACTTTCCTGCCCAACTTTTTTCACACTCATCCTCTTCACGTATCTCATCCGTAGAGAGACTAAACACATCTATTCAATACTAATTATTGATTGCAATGTTAGCAACATCCAAACTTCAGATACTTAATTCGTATATAACAAAGAGTCGGTCTCGACCGAGAATAAGCATCGATATCTTCGGACACGAAAATGGGAAGACCCCTTGCTACACAACCCAAGGTGAAATAAAAGGCAAAGTCACCCTGGATACTGGTGACGATGTCGTTTTTGATGCTCTCGATATAACTTTTGAAGGTACCTACCCTCTCGGCCTAGCCAAATAAACTCATACTAACAGCCTTGCCGGCTTTTCACGAGTAAATATCGAGGATAAGCAATAAATAGTATCAAAAAATAAAGATTTGTTCCACATATTTTTGAGGCTCCATCAAACTGTTCCTGACGAGTTGAACCGAGAACTAAAGACTCTCAGAGGAGGACGTTCGTACATAATACCCTTCCGATTCATCGTACCAACTAAATTGCTCCCACAGTGCTGTGACCATATAAAAAACAGCTTCACTTTTGAAAAAAAGGCACACAGAGCTACCACCCAGCCTTAGAGATTTGCTCCTCTTCGAAAATTGCTCGAAAAGACTTAACGACCTTGCACCGTTTATATGTCAAATATCCTACATGATAAAGGTCTCCATAAATAGGCAATTATCAAGCTAGGATCGAAAATTCACTTCGGAGATAATTTGCTGCGCATGACCGCTAGGTTTATGTTCCAACTGTTCACGAAAACCTCCCACCATATGAAGAGCCTCTCGCACCGGAAATATTTCTATCCAAAGATGTGTTTCTCTAGCAGGGCCTTCGTAAGAACAGGGCAGGCCGGTTTTCATTATCTATACCCCAACCGAAACCCATTAAAGTCAATATTTCCGATCCAGCGGCCTCTACACATGCGAATACGAGGATTCTGTTGAATCTGCGCTTCGATTGTAGTCAGGAATCTATACCTCCTACACTTAGTATATTAAAAAGCGAACTCAAAGCCCTGACATCTTGTGGAATTCCACCTCTTCCAAGCTTTTCTACTCACAGGGCACCAAGAAGCGTTGACCAAGCTTAGCAGCGGACGTTTCCACGTTGCCTCCAACTACCATGTCTCTCAATACCCTCTGTCTCGTGGGATAAATGCGAGAACAAATTAAGTGATCCGCTCTTTCGAGCGCGAATCTTGCTTCCTGTAACTTTTCCTGCTGGCATCTCTCTCGTTCCTTCTTTCCAAACCTGTTCTGTGTCGCGAATGTACGTGTTGAAGGTCACTCTCTCTTACCATGTCTCCACAGGTTTTAGGCAATATTTGCGCTTCGAGATTCCGATTCACGTTACTGCAGCTAAATACTTCTAGCTATTGCAGCTTCCAAATGGGGTTCCTAAAGTTTGGAAAGCGAGTCAGCTGAGATGCCCATTAAAGCATGGAGATAGAACAGATAATTAGATCAGAGACATTTGAAAGTATAGGGGTATATGAAGGATTCTATTGTTACGGACAGCACTATATAGATGGTGATTAGGCATATCGAACAAGAGATTCGATATTTCGGTCTTTTTGGCTGAGTGGTTAAGCCTAACACCACTCAGGTCCAGAACAGCAGCCTGACAAAACCTTGCAAGCTGAGTCCTACGATAAGAAAGCACTAACGTAGAGGACCAGTGTAAAGAGATCTATTCGTCTTGATTCTATTATCTTTTCCTACTGCATCGACAGGGCTTCTACCCTGATTAGTAGATCTCTTTACAGCAATCCTCCTTTTTACGGGGAATTCTTTCTATTGTATACCGCTAATTGATCATTTTATTTCAGCCAAGTAACCTTTCCGGAAATCCAACAGCCGGTGATTTCATCCATATTGCGCCTGAATTGTACCTCTATCTCCGAAGGTTTCCCCATGTTCCATCCCTGCCTTACCAAAATAGATCGAGATGTCTCCGACGACACTACCTTATTTCCCAAAAGCCCAAAGGAGAGAGCAGCCGCCGCAATACTAGTGGCCGAATCCTCAAGATAACCTGAATTCCTCGGAAATTGAGGCGCCTGAACAATCTGGTTTTCCGCATTGACAATCACATACGGATATAGTCCAATTGAGTCGATCAGCTCACATACCCATCTCACAGAATCCTCGACTGGGGCCATCCTATCTAAGACTGCTAGACTCCCCAAACAGGAACTAACGTTTTTGTCCTAGAAGTCCGCGCATTATGAACACGGTGTCCCGGCATAAAATCATCCAAGCTAATCCCGAGACAAGAATTAATCTGAGACACATAGGTATCAGATAAATCATCCACTTGACCTCTAGGCTGTGAAACAAGGATTCGCACATGGCTGTCACTCGCTATGCGAAGAACTCGTGCATCTACGACACCAGATTTTGTCGACACACGTATGTTCCCGGTCGTCATCGGGAGTCGGCCTAGTTCGTTGAGGAGCCAGATTGCGCCGATGGTCGCATGGCCACACATTTCCATTTCATGATTTGGGACCCAGTATCTCATTGTAAGGTGACAATCGCCATTTTCCGGTACGGGGCTACATAGCACGAAGCCACATTCGTGCGTGGTTTGTTTCGCTAGATATTGCATCTGTGTCTCATCCAGATCGCCCAGGAATATCGTTGTCGGGTTGCCTCCTCGCGGGGGGCAGATTGAGTGAGGAAAAACTGCTAAATTACATGCGAAGAGCTTATCCATTATCGATGTCGCTAGGTCAGACTTCGGCGAGAGAGAAGTGCAGCGGGCCAAGGGTGAGGGCGTTGAGCAAACACATTGAGTGTTCAGGGTAGATTCTCTTACCGATACCGCCTATCGATATGTTTGAATCGTTTGCAACAGGGGAAGGCTCTGGGGATTCTCATACCACATTTCAATATGTTTGAACTGTTTGCAGTCACGACTTCACCATCAAAAGGTCAACCAACAAGGAAATGTTGATGCCTGATCGTGGAGTGTGGCGGAGTGCAGCAGCTAAAACGCTGGATGTCTCAGAAGAGCAGGGAACACGGGCCAATTATACACTTTTAGGAGAGGAGAATCAGATAGCCAGCGCGACAGGTGCTTAGCACCACCAAAGGTGCATCCCCTTACACCCCCATTTAAAAGACACCCATGCTAGGTGCGCGACCGCCCAGCGTGTGCACCCCCGAACACCCCCCGGGGGCACCCACCGAACTATTTTCCGTATACAAGCCACACGCCGGGAGGTTAGTAGTTGGGTGGCTGACTACCAGCGAATCCCTTCTGTTGCATGTTTTATATTTTTTAATGGTGTTTTTGGTGATGCTTTCTTGCTGCCTGCCTACCCTATTCTTCTCTCCTCTTGCTCATTGAATCGTTTGCCCTATATCTTATATGATGTAGTGCACTTAGTAGACAATTTCCAGAGTCTCACTATACTCCCGGTTATCTAAGTAATATGGAATGCAGCCTGTCCTGTCTCTTCGCTTATGATTGATTCTGCACTCTAAGGATAATATGTATATGATCGTCATTTTTTACACATTGTAAGTCTAGCATAGTCGGTCATTTGGCTATACTAAAACGTCTTGTCAGTCCAATCCGATTATTATACGTGACTGCCTCAGGCATCCACGTGGTGACTAACCCCACGTGACCGCGGCGGAAGTCGGCAGGAGGAGAAACGACGAGATGCAATTCCGTCCGACTCGACTCAACAACAATTGCCCACGATCTGTTCTCTCGGCGGTCCTCGCGGCGTCCCCTTGACTTTGCAACCTCTCCGCTCCGGCCCACGCACCACCTGCAGATCCGTCCCCCGTCACGGGCTCGATCCGACAACCGCACATCATGGGCGCCGGCAGCTCCAAGCCCGCGGCTTCGGCCAACTCGCAGCACGTTTTCTCGGGGTAGGTCTATCAATCCCGGGGTGGCTGGAATGAATACATCGGGTTCGAATTGGGAATGGACTGTTCCTTGGGGATGGAAGAGCGCTCTCAATATATCCCTCCATCGAGGCCGTGGTCGACCCTACATGCAGACAGAACATCCAGACTCCCCCGGAAAGGAATATAATCTTCCTTCACCGAGATGACATCCATACAACCCACCCACCAACCCAACCACCAACAAACCCGCCTATACCTCCTCCTCAGAACCCTCCCCCGCTAACAAACCACTTTTTCTCCAGCTCCGTCCCCGTTCAATTCTCCTCTAACTTCGTCGACTCCCTCAATTCCAACTCCGAGGTACGTACTTAACCCAACCCACCACAACCACCACCACCACCACAAGCAACCCCCCCCCTAACAACGCAACCAGACCGACTCGTCCCGGGCCCGCAGCCTCGAACTCCAAATCCAAGAGCGCGTCGCCCAAGAACTCGAGCGTCTGCGCGCCCGCGAACAGCAAACCCTCGCCGAGATCGAAAAGCGGATTGCGGACATCAAGCCCTCCGCCAGCGCCAGCGCCGCCCCCAGCAACGTCGCCTACCCGCCGGGGTCGTTGAACCTGGACGCGCCCCGGATTCCGTTCGCGGGACGCGAGTCGTACGTTGCGCCGGCGGCGCCCGTCGATGCGGCCGCGGCGGCAGGGACCCCGGTCAACCGGGAGCTGTCGCGTGAGTTTGTCAACACGGAGATCGAGGAGCTGCGGCTCAAGCTGGAGGGACGCAAGAAGTTGATGGAGTTGGATGCCGGGATTGAGAAGGCGAGAAAGGATGTCGTGGGTTGCTTGCGGTTGAATGACCGGAGGCCTTTGGATTGCTGGAAGGAGGTCGAGGACTTTAAGAGGGAGGTGGCTCGACTGGAGGAGGGGTTCGTGGATCGCATTGTTGGGTAGATTGATGGTTGCCAATACCTAGATTGATTGATTGGTTGGTTGGGACGGGGGCTGTTCGTTTATATTGATGGTACAGTGCCTGTTCGTCGAGTGTCTATGAATAGAACGGGAGTGTTTTTTTATGTCATGGCCCTAGGGGCTTCTGTCTTGTGCTGATGCATGCTGTCGTGTATATGTATACCTAGCTAGGTGGATAAATTTACTGGATTATTGTTATTGGGTTTGATTACTTTCGTGTTTGGTGAAGGTTGGGGGGGAGGTGGATGTAGATTCAGGATGAGAGAAGCCTATATCAAGCCACCGCACCAAAACCAACAGAGGTCAGACTTAACCATATCAGTATTCCAAGGAATACGCAACCCCAGATTGTATCAATCCGACAACAGACAGGGGTATCATGTCCAAAACAAGGCCGTCTATCATAATACATACACGAGATCAGACCAGCTCCCAGAACCCAAGTCGTCCCACTGTCTCGCCGGCTCCCCTTATAATGCACATATTCCTCCCAGTAGCTTTGCCCTTATTCACGCCCACCACCTTCGACACCTGAATCGACCCGATACCTGTACCCTTTCCTTCCGCAAGATTGTAGTTGCCCGCTGTGATGAAGCCAATGAGATCGGCCTCCGTCGGGAGCGGTAGGTGTTCCTGACGGGAATCAGTATCGGCTGACGGAGTGATCAGTGATGCGGCGAGGCGCTGCTGTGCGTCTGCTGTTAAAGCCTGCGATTTCTGTTTCTGAGAGGGTTTCGTATCAGCGGGTTTGGTTGATGAGAGGGAGAGCCATTTCTGGCGCAGTTCAGCGTCGGTGGTGGGGAGACGGTAGATGCGAGCTCGGGGGGTGGGTGTTCCTCGGTTGTGAAGAGAGAGTTTGACTGTCGCGAGGGCTGCACTGTCGACGGTAGTCGAGGGGTCTTTCAGTGCGCGGGCTGCCTGGAGGGATGGCAGTTGGTGGATGTTCATCGGGGGTAGGATAGAGCCACTTTCTTCTGGTTTGGCTTCTTCAGAGTGGGTTTCAGGCTGGTCCTTAGCATCGCTTTTCTCAACCGTCGGGCCTTGGACGAGCTTCTCCCAGTCGCAGGCCCAGCCCCTTCCAAGTTCGCCCTTCTGACCGTTTCTCAGATCGATGCTGTCGAACTCCACTCTGCGTCCCTTCGGACGTCGCTCCCACTCCTGCTTCGCTTCTTGTCTCTCGCGCAATCCCCATTCCCAGCCGGCACACGTGCCTGGGAAGTCACCCGGGAACCAAGGCTCTCCTGCCTCAAACGAAAGTTGTTGCTGCTCTTTCAGGCCTCCGAATCTCGGATTCCCGCCGCTCGACAGTGGGTAGTACATCAACGAATACCAGAAGGGGAGTAAACACTTCCACGGGAGGAGAACCGTCCAACTCCCAGGCGCATTGCTATTCGTGGCCTTGATACTCGGCCGGCACGCGAGCACCATGACCGGGATTTGCGGATCCGTGTCTTTCGCCGGAGGACGT
This sequence comes from Aspergillus ellipticus CBS 707.79, assembly GCA_003184645.1. Classification (NCBI taxonomy): domain Eukaryota; kingdom Fungi; phylum Ascomycota; class Eurotiomycetes; order Eurotiales; family Aspergillaceae; genus Aspergillus; species Aspergillus ellipticus. The sequence continues at coordinate 148,075 of KZ825821.1, read as the reverse complement.
ATGCCCGGTCCAGCTTCAGAACGCCGTCGGTTGATGGCTTTCTGGCTAGGCAACTGGCGCGCAGCAGCCAAACGTGTACGACGATCGAAGAGTCCGGACGCTGTCTGTGTGCTGTCAGGCGCCCACGCGGAAAGCGCGATAGCCAGATCCTGCATCTCGCTCTCTGAGGACGGCGGCTTCAGCATCGTAGGCGGGAAGTGAAGACGAGGATCAGATGCAGAGAAAGCAAGGATTGCATTTTGCGGTAGAGACGAAGGATTCGAGACCCCCAATAGAGAGCCCCATGTAGCCTCCGGACTGTCCGTCGCGAAGTCCTTCCCATCCGTAGCCAGAGGCTTCAACGCCGAAATCAACGCCTCTGTCGAGCCCGGACCGGTCACTTCAATGCTCCCAATCTCGAATCGCAGATCCTCGACCATCACAGGCGGGTTCTGCCTCTTCGCGACGCCCAAGAGTTCATTCCATACCTGCAAGAACGCAGACGGATGCACTCGAACCAGAATCTTCTTCCTCTCCTTCTTCTCCACCACCTCATCCGCATCCACCATCTCCACATCCTTCCCCTTCTTCGCCTCCGCACACCGAATCAGCATCACCGGCGCAATCGGCCTCCGCTTCCCATCTGCCTCACACACCCCCACCCACGCCCTCAACCCCCTCGTCCCAGCCCTCCACTTCCTCCCCTTAACCCCCCACGCCTCATCCCCATCCACGCCCACCGCCCTCAACACTCCCTCCAGTCCCGCCTCCGTCCCCTCCAACTGAATCGTAGCCATATAACTCATATCCCAAGCAATCGCCCCCCTAGCCCCTCTCGCCCGATGCGTCGGCCGATAACTCTTCTCCGTCGGCGTCAACGGCAACGCAAACCGCCACGCCGGATCCTTGGAGGTCGTCATCCGAGCCCTCTTCGCATGAAACATATGGGTCGGCATCCACGTCTTACACCGCTGGCGCTTCTTGAACCGCGACTCCGGCGGCGGAGGCTTCGATAGCTTATTTTTCTTGATCTTCGGCACGCGCGGCGCAATGTCAAAGGCATGACTTCCTGACGCCTCGAGCGTCTTCCTGGCTTCCTTGTCCCCGATCGCCTTCAAGGCCGCGCGTTTGGCTTTCGACTTCGAGTTGAGGTTTTGGAGTCGACGGGCGGTTTCCAGACGGATGCGCATCAGTTCGGTGGGCTTTCGGGTTCGTGCGTTTACCGTGGGTGTGTTGTCTTCCAGCATCTATGTAAAAGACACAGATGGTTATTATCATAACTAATGAATGCCCTCAAACCTCTTTCGCCCATCCCCCCATCCCCTGCGCCCTTTCTTTTGCTCAGAGCAAAATATTCCATGGGTTCATAGGTATATATACACACCTCTTTCTTGGCTCTCGCCCGCAACCTCTTCGGGACCCTCTTGACATTATGACTGGCCGTCCTGCGTCGGAGCGACCGCGGCACTTTCTGGAACGCGCGACTGGTCAGAGCGGATTTCGATCGCTGCATCCCCGACTCCATGGAGCGGATCTCGAATTCTCGGGCTTGGACATAGGCGGCCACGTTGAGTTCGCCGGACGCGGAGAGGGCAGCATCGGCGGCCTGGACGGCGAGAGAGCGGGCATCGAAGGTTTTGGCGCGTTTGCGGGCGGCCGCGGAGCCGTTGGGGGCGCCCGGCTTGCGCTTCGAGGGCGGGTTCGGGGCCATGGTGGCCACGGGGGGGAGAGGATTCCGAGGGGATCGTGGTTGAATAAAGCTTTGAACCCTGCAGGTCGGGGAAGTTGGAAGTTGGATGATTGATGGATGGAAGGGTTTAGCGCGGCAGCTTCCCGGCCGACAGCCACCCCGACGCACAAAAGGCACGCACCAATGACAGCTGCCCGTGGCACAACTCCCAACAACGCTTGGATGCTTTCATGTAGATCGCACAGCCCGGGGTAGCCAGGCTAGCTGGTCCGTCGCCATTTAAGGTTATTGGGGCTGCTGGGACCCTGGGGATCGGGCTACGGTGCTACGGCTGGAGGTGCTACTGACATCATACAGGCCCCCAAGGGGAAGAAATTGTTTTCGTAGCTTCGTAATGCGTTGATTCCTATCTAGTGGGAAGTCTAGTTCTAATAGTTGCCCTCGCAGGTCATTACCCCACCGTGAGAATGTCAACGCCTTCTATCAGGACCGTGCCATATCTATCATGTCAACCGAAGCATTTACAGCTGCTTGAGGATAGCCTCAGCGCTGGAGAACTGTAGAACAGTCAGTATCTATTTAACTCATTGCACGTCGTTATGAGAACTTACCTCGAGGTGGTTCTTGGCGGGCTCACGCTTGGCGTAGGTGACCTTGCCGTGGTCGAGGATGATGGCGTAGCGGGCAGTGCGGCCCTCCTCGTCAGCCCAGCCGATGCTCTTGGAGAACTTGGCATCGGGGTCGGACAGGAAGAGCTACCGGGCAATTAGCTCACGTTCAATCGGGGCAGGGGAGGAGTCTACATACGATGTCGTCGTTCTTGACGTTGTTGGCCTTACCCCAGGCGCTCATGACGTAGGCATCGTTGTAGGCCAGGACGGCAACGACGTCGACACCCTTGGCACGGAGCTCGGGGAGCTTCTCCTGGTACTCGGGGACGTGGCGAGCGGAGCAGACGGGGGTGAAAGCACCGGGGAGGGCGAAGAGGACGACCTTCTTGTCGGCCCACTCCTTGGAGGCGTTGTAGTTGATGGGGATACCGCAAGAGGTGATCTCGCCCTGCTCCTCAGTCCAGGGGATGTAGCTGTGAAGAGAGACGGGTTAGTCCATGTAGGGAGACGGCATGGCGGCCGATGATGAGGGGCAGGGGCAGGAGAACTCACGAGAAGACCACGTCAGAGGGGAAGCTGTCACCGGCGTTGATTCCAGACATTGTGAAGTGAGATGGGGGGTTGTAGTAGGGAGTACTAAAGGGGGGTGGATGAAGGGAGAGGTAGATGGTAGATGGAGCGAGGAAGGGAGGGATTGGAGGTGGTTATATAGGAAGGGAAGAAGAGGAAGGAGTCGGACGGGAAAGAGCCTGTGGCGGGTAATATATACGCTGGAGGAAATGGGTTGTTCCTGTCGGCGATGGCGCGCAGGCGAACCAGCGAATAACGCGGCGACGGCCCGCCCACGGCGCCATGAGGTGATCCGAAGCAGAAGGATACCGAAACCTTTCGATTGGTAGGGCTCGGAGGGGGACTGGATTATCAAGAAGACCGCCCGAGACTGAGGCGCCCCGCCATCCCCCCACCTGCTCTATCTAGACCGTCCCGTTGACAAATCGCGCCGCGCGGTGAAGTCATGCCTGTTGCTCCAGGAACATTCCTCCGGTTCAGGCTTGCTCTGGAAACTGAGTACGGAGTACACGGTAACTGGAAGCTCAGCCAGGGCCGATCTGACATAGTAACAAACAGTGTGGCCATGGCCGATACACTCCGAGCCCTTCCCCGACCCCAATGGTGCACACCACACAGTCAATCCCTGATATCCCGATAAGACCAGGGAGGGGTCATGATCTGTACTCTGTATAGCTTGCGAGGAGCCACTGCACCCGCAAGTGGACACAATCTACCCATATCAGACCCGACATGAGCCTTTCTTTCCCTGTCATTCAGGCTTTCAGCCCCTCCAGCCCCCCAGCCCACCCACCCTTATCGGCCTCCCAGAGATACCAGTCCGAACGCTGCCGGCCTCGACACCTCAGGTACCTCACACGCACCCCCACCATCCCGCCGGCCAGATCCATTCCGATTGGCCCCAAAGCCAAAATCGCGAGAAAGCCACCCCACCCCGACCCATATCTCACCAATCACCGCCCTTCTGCAACGGTGCATGCCAAGCCCGCCTCTACGTAACCCGTCGGCCAGCGGTGCAAGGGACCTTGAGGCTTGGGTACCGCCACTACAGACAGAGTACGGTTCCGAGATTCATCCTGCACAAGGTTTGGAGGGACGGTTCAACCATTGAGGATTGGTTGCCCACGCACCTATGCAGATTCTCTCCCATGGGTATCTACTTCGTACAAACAATAGGGATTGTCTTGTCACGGCACCGATCTGCCGGCTCATGTTGGATCCTCGACACGGAGACTGGTATCCGAGAATCTGATAAGATTGGCCAACCAATCACCGCATAACAAGGTCGGCCTCCGATCCCGGATCTAGGGGCTCGGCGCCTGGGCTCAGGGGCATGATTATCAAGAAAGGACCGGCCGGAAGCTGGAATGGGCTCTATGATGAGTAACACTGAACTTCCCCGCCATTCACATGGATTACCTAAGGTAAGGCGGCGAGTCTGGGGCAATGCAGGAGTGTTTCCCCACCGCGATTATACATCATCCGGGTTCTAGAAGGGGGTCGGGCTCGCCCCTGAGGATGGACAGGGATAGTACTCTACGCCCCCAGCAGATTGGACATCTCTCTCAGCGAATGCAGAGCAGCCATCAGGGCCATATCATCTGCTGACATGACCTGCCTTACCCCATATCCTGGAAGGTGGAAGGGTCGTTCATCTACCTCTCAAACAGTCCCAGGCTTAGGCAGTTCGCCATTCTGGAAATACCGACGAACTTCTTTAGCCGTGCACAAAGATGGGCCGCTTATTAAGCAATGCTACACCGACAGTCATTAGTACTGATTTATCTCTATCTGGTATAATAGAGAGGTACTTACTCCCACAGAATTCTGCTTTAGTATAATAAAATCAGGAAATATATCAGATATTTTATAAGTACTACAGTTATATCAGTATATCTGTTTTAGAAAAACTAGAATTAAAGAAATAATAATTAATTTATATAGCAGTATTAAAAATTATAAATATTTCTAATAAAAAGCAGCAGATATAATATATTACTTATAAATAATCTTTTAGATATTTATATATATCAGTTTTTAATCTAAATATAATATTATATATTATTAGCTTACTGTTACGGGTCCAGGCGGGAAGCTCCTGGCCCTAAAGGAATGGCTCGGCTAACGCCTCGCTCCGACTTTGTTCCTCGTACGAAAGAGCGGTGAACCAACAGATAAAAAGCCATCTTTCTAATAATATAAAGATTTCTTTTTTAATAATTTCTTCTTATTTATAAATATTTTTATTAATTATATAAATCTAGAGATTTTTTTTATATTAGAAATTATTCCTTCTACTAAACTCTTATAGAGATATCTTTAGAGAGAAAAGCAGAAATTATATAATAATTAAAATAGATAATTATAAGTATATATAAAAACTGATAAATCAGATAATAGATTTATAAGCTTAATTTTATAAATTTTATATAATCTAACTAGTTCCTGCTGCAGTACTACTAACCCTAATCTACTACTTATAATACCCGGATCCTACTCTATTTAATAGAGAAAACTTATATAAATATTATTTTTTTTTATTAATCTTTATATAAAGTTCCTGATTAAAGAAAATATTTTTTTTTTAAAAATATAAAAGTCTTATATACTTATAGTAAATTTAAAAAAAAAACTAGCTAATATCTTTTTTTTTAGATTATTATATAATAAAAAAATAACTAGTTTTTAACTCTTTCTGAGTTCTATAATTAACTGGATCTTATATATTCTGATCTTAATTATAAAAAAAAAGTTCTTATATAAATTAATATAATAAAATAAGGAAAAAGAACCCTCTATAAATTCTTAAATAAATTTAATCAGATTTTTATAAATATAAAAGATATATTATAAAATAATAAATAAAAGAAAATATTAGTTAAAATAGTAATAAATCTAAACTTATTTAAAGTAATAATAAGAGTATCTTATATTTAATTATATAAGAAATACTGTGAATAACTTCTAGAGATTAAATATAATATAAAATATCTGGTTTAAATTAAAAAAAAAAAAATTATATAATAATAGTTCCTGCTCTATTTCTGAGTAAGAATAAAAAAAATCTTAATAATATAGATTAAAAAGTAACTACTAACTAGATAGTAGTACTCCAGGCTCAGGTAGCAGTTCTTTATATAAAGATAAAGAAAACTAGTAAAAAAAAAAGAGTAAAATAGATCTTTTTTAATAAATTATAAATATATAGATAGAAGGATACCTGTATTTAATATAGTAAGAATAGATATTTTATCCGGAATTATACTCTACTTCTAGTAACTAGATCTTATATAATTACAGCAGCAACTACTGGAACTGAAGAAAAGAATAATTATAAAGATTATACTACAGATAAATCTGAAATAGAATCAGAAAATTAAATATTCTTATATAAAAATATATATAAGAGTTCTGGATAATTAAAAAATATTTATTTAATTTTTAGTAGAACTTTAAAAATTTATATATAAATTCCTGATCTTTTATAATTAATTTATTATTTAACTACTCTGCTTTAGTAAGAATACTTATTAATAGTAATTATATAATTTATAATATAATCAGTAAATACTTTATATAATAATACTGATTCTAGAAGATATTTATACTACTGAAACCAGTAAGAGAAGTAACTGGAGAAAAAGTATAGATTATTTATATTATATAAATAAAACTTAATATAAAAATATATTCAGAAGAATAAATATTTTTTTATATTTTTAAAAATTATTTAAATTATAATCTGATTCTAGAACTCTTCTGGCTTTACTATAATAATATTTACTTTAAACTAAAGTAAGAAAAATTATATCTTTATATAACAGGAGCTAGAATATAAAATAGAGAAAAATAAATTTTTTTAAATTTAAAGATTAAAAATATTTCAGCAGTTATAATAAAAGCTTATATTTATTATATAAAAAAAAAAATAATATATAAATCTTTACTATTATAATAGATAATATTTAGAAAGTTTTAATACTAAAAAAAAGAATTAATTCTTATATAAGACTACCAGAACAGTACCAGGATTTCTTATATCTATTTAAATAAAATTAAGTAAAGAAGCTATCTCTTTACTGAAAAAAAAAATAAATTATAAAATTAAATTTATATAATAAAATAAATAAGAATTATTTATTTTCTGAAAACTATTATATAATATAATTTAAAAAGAGTTAGTTATATTATAAAAAACTCTTACAGATCTGCTTGATAAGAATTTTATTTAAATAAACTATTTTTCAGTAGCTGCTCCTGTTCTTTTTATATAAAAATTAAAAGAAAAACTATAATTCTGTATTAATTATCAGGCCCTGAATATAATTATAAAGAAAAATAAATATTTTTTTTTTTAATTTAAAAGACTTTTATATAGATTAATAAAATAAAATAATTTACTAAACTTAATATATCAGCTGTTTTTTATAAGATTTAAATTATAAAAAAATAAGAATAAATAACAGTCTTTTATATAAGATATAGACTCTATAAATAGCTGGTAACTTCTTTTAATTTAATAAATACTCTAAGTATCTTCTAGAAGTATATTAATTAAGCTTTATAAAAATATCTTAATAAATTCTACTTTATTTATATTAATAATATTTTTATCTTTACTAACAGTTTTATTATATAATATAAAGAGTATATATAAAAAATACTTACTAAACTATAAAAAGCAGGCCTATATCTTGATATATTAAAATATAAGTTTAAATATTAAGAAATAAAGTATCTGGAATATATTATATAAGCAGGTAAAGAAATAGTAATAGATTCTGAAAAGATTTAAATAATTTAAAAATAAAAGATTCTTTAGATAGTAAAAAAAATATAAAAATTTTTAGATTTTATTAATTTTTACTAGAAATTTATCTAAAACTTTTCTGATATTATATAACTATTTATAAAGTTAACCGAAAAAAATAAGATATTTAATTAAATATAAGACTGCTAATTAAGCTTTAATAAACTGAAATCTTTTTTTACTATAAAACTAGTACTAGTAATATTTAATTTTTTTTATATAATTATAATAGAAACAGACTTCTCTAGATATATTATTAGAAAAGTATTTTTTTAGTTTAATAATAAAAAGATATTACAGTTATATATATATTTTTTAAAAAAAAATTTATCTGCTGAATATAATTATAAGATTTATAATAAAAAGCTACTAATAGTTATATAATATTTTAAGAAATAGAGTACAGAACTATACTCTGTATAAAAAAGATTTAAAATTATTATTAATTATAAGAATCTTAAATACTTCTTTAAATCTAGAAGACTTACAGAGAGATATATATAATAATACTTTCTTTTAAACTAATATAATTTCCAGTTTTAATATTAAAAAGAACAGAATAATAAAAGAGTTAATATTTTTTTTTAATATAAATAAGATCTCTTATTTTTAGAGAAGGACTTTTAAATTACTGGTTATATAATCTAGTTACTCTAGTAACTAGAAGATAGTTACTATATAGCTGTATTTCTGATTATAACTGGAGTATATTTAATTATATTTTTTAAATATTTTCTAGCTATAAACTATAAAAAGAAGCAGAAGATAGAATTATATAATAATTAAAATATATAGAAAAAAGCCTGAATTTAAAATAAGATTTACTAGAAAGCTGTTTAATATTTTAAAATAGAAAAATAATAATTTCTTCTATATTTAAATCTAAAAGTATTAATATTAGAATATTATATTAAAAACAGATTTTTATTTTTTTATTAACAGAAATAGATTTCTAATAGTAAATTTTTTTATATAAATATTATTTAAACAGCTTATAACTCTTTTATAACTGGTTATTCCGGCAGGAAATAAATAATAATACTAGTAACTAAGAAATTCTTCTAGCTAAATCTAGAACAGGATATATAATACTTTATATATAACTGTAATATATATAGAAAAATAAAGATTTAAAAAAAATAAAAAAATAAAAATAAAATTTATTAAAATCTTTTCTGATTCTAGATTAATTATAATAAGAAATTTCTATAGATTTTATTACTAATTTATCTTTATTAAATAATTATATAATAATACTAGTAATTATAAATAGGTTTATAAAAGAAGTAATTCTTAAGATAATAAACTTTATTACAGTAAAGAAGACAGCTTAAACTCTAGTATAAATTCTAATAAGATAATATAGATTTTTAAAAATTATTATATCTGATAAAAGAATATAATTTATAAATAAAATATAGACTACAGTCTGCTGACTGGTCTTTATATAAAGATTATTCTTAACAGTCTATTATCTACAGATTAATAGTTAAATAAAAAAAATAAATAATATTTTTAAAATTTATATTTAAATCTATATCTGTTATAACTAGTTAAATTAAAAAAAACTTTTTTCTCTTACTAAATTAGTTTTAAATAATTATATAATAATTATTATAGAAATAAGTTTTTTTTTTTTAATTTATAAATTTTATCTTTTTTTTTTTTAATTTTAAAAAAGACTGAAAATCTCTTACAGAATATTTAATAAAAAATCTAATCTAGTAGAATAAAATTATTATATAAATTATTTTTAAAATAATAAAATAAATTTAAATTTTAATTATCTATTTCTAATAATAAGCTGAAGAATAAATAAATAAAAAATAAAGTACAGTTTTTAAATATTAAAAAGATAATAAAATATAACTGAAGCTGTAGAATATCTGTATAAACTGTTTAAACTGGAAGTTAGACTAGAAAAATATAAAATATATAGTTCAGAAACTAATAGACTTATATATTATATAATTTAATATATTTTTTAGAATATATTTTATTTTTTATATAAATCTTTTCTATCTTATAGTAATAAATCTTTTTTTTTTATAAATAACAGATAATATTTAACTATTTATAATTCTAATAAACAGCTAAAAAAAATAACTAGTTAAAAATATTACAGATAAATATTATATAAAAAAAAACTAAGACTGGTAGAGAAAATATAAAGTTAAATAAATAGATTATACTTATATAATAACTGAATATACTTTAGTTTTAGAGAAAACTACAGTACTAGACTACTAGTTATAAAAAACTATACTATATTAAGATTTAAAAAAGATTTTTAATTAAATAATATAGTAAACTTCTATTCTGAATTAATAACTAATTCTTATATAATTATCTAATTAATAAGATCCTGGATAGTACTATAAGGAGAGAAAGATAAAAATAAATTAGAAATAAATTATATCTTTTTTAATAGATTATAATAAAGATATCTTAACCAGTATAATTTTTATTTATATAAAGTATAAGTATCTCTGAAATATCCAGCTATCTGTACAACCGGTCCGAAGTTAATAAGAGGAGAATTTAAATAACTAGTATAATAGATAATTCTTCTAATAATAATAAAAAGATTATTTATATAATTTTATCAGCTAGTTTAAACCTATATAGTATTAGCTCTATATAATAAATTAGAATCTATAATTAATCTATTCTATTATTATTACAGGTTTACTATAAGTATTAAAATAAATAAAAAATTTATAATAAAAAAAATATTAAATTTTTTTTTTCTAAAGATTAGCTGAGCTATTATATAAAAAGAAGGTAGTCTTCTATCTAGATATTAGTAAAATATATAGAATAGAGACAGTAGTTTCTAAATAAAATAAAATAAAATTAAGTATATATATAACTTCTATAATTAATCACTGTATATACTGTATAATTTAAGAGACTATATACAGTACTGGGGGTACCAGATAAAGAGACAGTACTAAACTTATTACCAGAATTAAACTGGGCTATATTTTTATAATAATAATAATATAACTAGTTAGAATAAAAAAAAAAAATTTTTTAAAATAAGTAATATTAAGCTGAGCTCTGTTACTATATAATATATAACCCCAGTCTACTATAGTATAGATAACTAAATAGGACTTATCTCTGTATAACAGTATAATTTACTCTTACCGCCGGGGAGGGAACGGAGGGTATTATTACAGGTCCAGGCGGGAAGCTCCTGGCCCTAAAGAAATAGCTCGGCTAATACTTTACTCTGACTTTATTTCTTATATAAAAAAACAGTAAACTAACAGATAAAAAGCCACCTCTCTAATAATATAAAGATTTCTTCTTTAACAATTTCTTCTTATTTATAGGCACTTCTGTCGATTATATAAATCCAGAGGTTCCCCTCACACTTACTATTAAAATATTATTTAAACCAGATATTCAATCTGATATAATTTATATAAACTATAGTCTAGAAATTCTTTATTATTTTATTTTATTTTTAAAACTCAGTCCAGTAGCTTTTATATTTTTTTAATAATATTATTAATTTTTAGTATATTTAAATATAGAATATTTATTTCAGTTTTATAATTATTTTTACTAGAAATTTAATATTATTTAGATAAAGAATTATTTATATTATAAAAGAAAAATAGTATAATCTAATTTTAAATCTTATATTTTAAATTTATAAAAAATTTTTTTTATTATATATAAGATTAGTAAATAATTAGATTATATATTTAAATAATTTTATTAGTATATAAATAGACTCTTTTATTAATATTTCTATATTATTATAAATTATTATATCAGAGCTTCTATTTATAGAAGTAGATACTATAATTAAATTTAATATAAAATTTAATAAAAGTTATTTATACTGAGATTTAAGATTTTCAGAACTATTTTTAAATATAAATAAATATAATATTAGTCCAGCTATATAGCAGTAATTAAAAAAACTATTAAAAACAGAGTGTGATAGGATCTACTTGTCAGGATAGAAAGCCTGTCGACTAGATAAGGAATCAACTACTAAACGCAATAGATTTGTCTAATAATAATAAAGGTAGTCTATAGCTATAAAATAGACTGATTCTTAAGAGATTAGTAGTCTCCTGCAGAGGAATTAGTATTTTTTAAATATTAAAAAAATATAGAACTGCTATTAATAATCTTATAATTTCTATTATTATTATAATATATTATTCTGAGAGCTGTTATTATAATAGCTAGACTATTTTATTATAAATAGTATCCTTCTTTACTAGAATAAGCTATCTAGTTTAAATATTAGAAATAATTTTATATATTTCTGATTTAGAATAGTAGAAATCTGATAATAAAAGATAAGGAATCTGCAGGATATATAATATAGATAAAATTATATATTATTTCTATATAGATTTACTAGTATTTAAATATATTTATATTAGTAAAATTTTAGAAAAAAAAAATAAATAAAAAATTTTTTATATATATATATATATATATTTTTTTTTTATCTTCTTCTCTATTATACAGATATTATTTTTTTTTCTTTTTATTATTATTTTATTTATTATTTACTTTTATTATATTAATTATTTATTATTTTTATTATTTCTTATTTTTTTTAGTAATTAAATATTTAATTATATTTATTATATTTCTGAATTATTAATAGATTATATAAGATTTATTATTTTTATTTTTTATACCGGACAGAGAATTAGATTAGTATTATTATTATTATATAAATATAATTAAAAAAATATAAGTACTAGAATCTATATATAAAATAGTAATTAAACTATATTAATTATAATATATATACTGTTTTTATATTTTTATAAAATATTTTAAATCTAAAAATATAAAAATATTTAAAATTAACTATATTCTTAATAAAAAGAAATCTATTTTATATTAATAATATTATAACTATTAAAATAGTTATAAAATAATAAAAATTTATAAATTTTTTTAATATATTTTAATTAATATATTTAAATATTTATTAATATATTCAGAAATACTACTAAATTAATTAAACTTTTAGAATAATATTATATATATATTTTTTTTATAGAAAATAAAAATAAGATAATTATTAATTTTAATAAAAAAATTTTTTATATTATTAATAAATATATAATATATTTTATTAAAATCTTTATTTAAATAATATTTATTTATTATTAATACTATAGTCTTTTAGTAATATAGAAATTAATATATAAAAAAAATCTAATTAAAAATTATTATACTAATATTTTACTAGTATTATATTATAAATTATAAAATATATCTAATCTAATATTATAAAATTATAAAAGTAGATATTAAGAAACTGTATTTTATATCTAGTAATACTAGTTTTATTTTATAAATTTTAGTAAAATAGTTATTTAAAACTAATATTTCAGCTGCAGTTAATTTATAATTTAGTAATAATTAATTAAATAATATTTTTATTTAAATATTTAAAAAATTTCTAGTAGTTTTAAAAGAACTGTAAAAATAGCTTATATTTAATTTATAACTAAATTAATACTAAATAATAATAGATTATAATTATTAATATATATAAATATAATCTATTATTTTATAATAATATTTAAAATATATTTATTAATATATTAGTAAAATATTATCTAACTAGTTTATTATTAATAGCTGGATATATTTTTATAGATTATTTAATAATATTTTACTAGATTTTCTTCAGCTGTTATAATTTCTGATATATTTTTTAATAATTTTTAATATTTTTTTATATATTTATTATATTTTTACTAAGAATTTATTAATTATATTTATTTAATTATTTTTTTTATTTAATCAGATAGTAGTTTTAGCTATTATAATATTAATAATCTTTAATTTTCTTAATTTTTTATTTATTTTTATTATTTAATTCTAATATTAAAAATAGTTTTTTATAATCTTTTTTAATATTCTATAGTTTCAATAAGAAAATATAAAATATATTATAAATTTATTTATATTTTTTAGATAGATATAAGTAATATATCTAGAATCTAATATATTTAAAAATCTAAAAAAATTCTATAAATTTTAGAATTAATTTTTTTAATTTTTTAAATTATAAGTTCTAGATTAATAATTTTACTAAATTTTTTTTTTAAAAAAAAATAGTTTTCTATATTTATTATAATATTTTTTTTATTTTTTTATAATTATTTACTATATTTTTTATAATTATTTTCTTATTTTTTTAAGCTTCTTAATTTTATTTTATATAGTTAGAATCTCTTACTATTAAAAATTATTCTTAATTCTAAAATAAAAATCTAGTAAATAACTATATAAAATATTATAAAATAATAAGCTTATAATTATATTATTTATATTATTATAAATAAATTAAATAATTAATAATATTACCAGCTAATTAATATTAAATTAGCTGGAGTAGTACTAAAAATAATATTTAAAAATTTAATTTATCTATTTTATTTAACTATTAGTTTAAGAATAGAATACTGTTATAAACTTTAAGATTATATAAATATTATAAACTAAATTTAACTAGAATTTATTTATAAAAATTAATTTTTAATTAGATATAATATCTGTTAAAGATTTAAAAATTAGTTTAATTTATTTATAAAATAGTTCAGTAAGATTTAGAGCAGTTATTATAAATAAAATAATAAAAAAAAAATAATATTTTAAAAATTAATTAATAATAATAAGAATAGTATTAATAATTTTTTTATATTAAATAACCGGAGATAATTCTATAATAAAATTTATTACTAATTTAGTAAATAAATAGAATAAAATTAGTAGTAATTTAAGACTATTATATAATTAATACTTTAAAACAGTATTATTTTAATATATTAAATAAATTTAGATATATTCAGTTATATTATAATATAATCTATTCTAATAAAACTTTTTTTATAAAAATATTTTTATTTATATTTTTCTGAAATATTCTGCTAACAGATTATTATAATATAAATAAATAAATATTTAGTATAATATTTCAGAGGATAGAATATAATAGCAGTTTTTAAAATATAAATAATTTATAATTTTAATTATTTAATACTTTTAATCTGATTATTTTTATTAAATAGTAGTTTTTTACTATTATATCTCTAGATCTTTATTTTATAAATATAAGATTATTTTTTAAAGCTTAGAATTATATATATCTAAATATAGAACTTTTATAATATACAGCTGTAATACTATAAATTAAAAAATAAATCTTTTTTAAAATAAGTTTTTTTAAGTAGTCTAGTTAGCTATTTTTATACTAGTTTAATTATTAAAGTTTTTTAAACTTAATATAATATAGATATTAAATCTAGAATAATCTTATATATTTTAAAATTTAAACTAGAATTTTTTTTTAATTAAATTTCTTATTATCAGAAATAATATATTTATAAATTATTTTTAAATTAGAATTAATAATTTTTTTTAAAAAATAGATTTTATTTAAAATCTAGAAGATATTCTGAAGAATCTATTTATTAGATTTAATTTTTTTATTTTATATTTAATAATAAAATTATAAAAAATCAGACTTATAAACTATTAAATTTATTTTTTATTAATTCTGGTTTAATATATAAAAAATTATAAATTTAAATAATTAGATAAGATTTTAATTATTTAAAAAGTATTTTTAAAATATTATTATTATTATTTAAAAAAATAAATAATAATAAATAATTTTTAATCTAAAGTACTATAATTTAGCTTAATACCGGAAAACTTATAAAATTAAAAAATAATTAAATAGAATATATTTTTATTATTAGATTAAAATAAAATACTATTTATTTTTTTTTTAATATATTAATTTTTAAATATTAAGATTTTATAAGATTAAAATATATTAATAAAAATATATATTAAAAAATAATAATTAGATAATAAAAAATAAGCTATTTATATAAATTTAGACAGATTTTTTTAAATTTTTAACTATTAACTGCTCTATAAAATAAAAAGATAAAAAATAAAATAATTTATAAATAATTTTCAATAAATTAATAGTAGAAATTATAAAATTCTAAAAAAATCTAGATATTATAATAATTTTCAGAAATCAGTTATAAAATAATATTATTTATCTATTAAGAATTTATAAATACTTTATTAATATTAATAATATATTTTAAAAATTTAATTTAGAACTAGTAAAATAAATATTTAGATAGTTTTATATAGAGTTAAACTTCTTAAAATCTTTTTAATATTTAATAAATATATTTTATATAAGATTTTTTATCTAGTAAAAAAATAAGAATATTATTAAAATAAACTATATAAAAATTATTAAAAAATCTATAAAATACTATATATATATAGTTTTAGAATATTATAAAAATATTAGTTCGTCTGAATAATATAATAATATATTTAAAATAGCTGTATTAAATATAAAATACTATTTTTTATTTATTATTTTTTTAATATAGATTTAGTAGTAAATATTCTTAATATTAATTTTTAAAAAATATTTACTATCTGAAATTTTATTAAAAATCTTTAAAATAAAAAATAAAAAATAATAATTTTTAATAAAAACTTTATTAAGACTTTTATAATCTATATAAAAATATAAATTATTATTTTTTTTAAATATAAAAAAAATAAAGATCTTTATAAAATTTTTTAAAAATTAAATTTAGTCTAATTTTAAATTTTTTTTAATATATTTTTATAAAATCTTAAGTTTAATTTTTAATAAAAAATATATAAAACTATAAAAAAATATTTTATTAAATTTAATATTAATAATATAGTTTATAGAATTATAAAAAAAAAATTATTAAAAAAAATTTATAAAAAATATATTTTAGAATTTTTAAAATTTAATTAAAAATTTTTTTAGATTTAAAAATAAATTAAAAGATTTTTTTTTTAGTAGTTAAATATCTTTAGAAAATTTAATAATAATATATATTTTTACTGAATTTCAGGTTATTTTATTAAATTAAATAATAGAAAAAAAAATAAATAATATATTAAATTATTATTATTAATTTTATACTAATAAATTAATATAAAAATTTTAAAATATAATTATAAATAATAGAATTAAACTATTTTCTAGATAAAAATTTTAATTAATTTTTATATAATATTATTTAAATATATAAATACTTTTTTATAAATTAGTAATAATAATAAAGATTTTTTATATATTATAAATAAAAGTAGTAATTTAATTAATAATTTTAATTCTAGATATAGTAATTAGAATATATTAAAAATTATAAATTTTAGTAAATTAATAGCTGATAATATTTATTTTAATATAATTATCTAAGTCTGTAAAGATTTTAAAATTATTTTAAATATAAATAAAAATATAAAAATAATATATAGTCTTTATTATAAATAAAAAAATTAAAATTATAAAATTTATTTTAATTTTTTTATTTTTTTCTTAGAATCTAATAAATATTAATAAATTTTAATAAATTAAATTTTTTTATTTTTAATAAAATATTAATTTATAAAATACTAAGTACTATTATATATAAAATATTATAATTAATTATTATTTATTCTAGTAAGATTCTTTTTATAATTTAATATATCTTCTTTAATTAGTTTATTAAAATAATCTTAAAAGTACTTATATAATTTATAATTATTAAATTAATTATTATTTTATTTATATTTCTATTTATTATTCTATAATTTATAATAATAAATAGTAATAACTATTATTTTATTCTATTCTTCCAGTAAATAAAAAATATATTTTTAAATATAATAATTAAAATTAAATAATAATTTAATAAAATATAATAAAAATTTTTTTTTTCTATCTGATAAGAGAAGTATTATTTTAAAATATTAAAATAAATATAAAACTTTTTTAGATCTTAACTATATTATTAGTAAGTTTATTTAAATTAAATTATAATATCTAATTAAAAAGTAATAGTATTCCGGATTAGAATAAAAATCTAATTCTTAAATTAAAACTATAATTTTTTAAAGAATTAATTTATTTCTAGATTTTTATTATTAATAAAATAATATTATTTTTATTTATATATAAAGTTTATATAATTAATAATAATAAAAATCTTATATTTCTTTAATAAATATTTCTTAAAAATCTTCTAAAATATATATTCTAAATAGTAATTTATTTTTAATATTTTTAGAGATTAAAATTTAAAATAAAATAAAAAATATTTTTAAATTTAATTTTTTTTTTATTTTTTTCTGATTCAGAAAAAGATTAATAATATATAAAAAAAATCTTATCTAGAGAACTATTTTTTTAAAAATAGATTATTCTTCTCTACAGATTAGTAGCTTATTTTAATTAATAAATATAATTTTTTAATTATTAGATTTCTTTAGTAGTAGAAACAGTATTTAATAATAATTCTAGATTAATATAATTACTAAATATCTTCTTTTCTGTACTGTTTTTAAAAGATAATATCTTTCTTAGATAATTAAAATAAAAAGAAGAATCAGAATATAATAGAATCTACTTATTAGAGTAGAAAGTCTGTTAACTAGATAAGGAATTAACCACTAAATATAATAGATTCGTCTAATAATAATAAAGGTAGCCTATATCTATAAAATAGACTGATTTTTAAAGGATCAGTAGTCTCCTGCAGAGGAATTAGCACCTTTTAGGTATTAAGAGGGTGTAGAACCGCTATCAATAACCTCACGACTTCTATTACCACTATAATACGTCATCCCGAGGGCTGTTACCACGATAGCTAGGCTATTCTATCACAGAATTAGTCTATTCTGTAGATATAGATTATCTTTATTTATTCTATTATAAATTAATAATATTTTATAGTTAATTTCTTTATCTAGTTAATAAATAATTTAAAAAAACTAATAATTTTAAAATAAAAAATTATCTATTTATAAAAAAACTAATCTTCTAATAAATTATTAATAAAATATTTTTAATTATTTTCTAAATTATTCTCAGAATAAAATAAATTTGAATTTAAATTTAATAATATTTTTTATTTTATTTTATATTTTAATTTTTAAATATATTAGAAATAAATTATTAATTTAAAATATTTATTCTAGAATACTTTTAAAAAATATATTATAAAAAAATAAAAAATAATTATTATTATTTGTTAGGGGTTGGGAACCCTTATAAAGAGATGCTTGGTTCCCTGCGCTTGTAGTCTATAAGAGAGACTCTCCTAGATAAGGCGTGGCGGCTAGTTAACTGTTGCTCAGTTAACTTGTGTTGACCTTTTAGTCTAGCGGGAAAGCATCGTCACGTGCTTGCGTCCGTCCCGTAACAATTATTTATTAATTAATTACTATTTTTATTTTATCTAATAATTATAAAGCTATTTTTATACAGATTAATCCAGGTAATTCAGTCTAGCAGAAAGTTATTATTTATAATAAAATAAACTAGTTTATAATAGTCAGAAATATTAGAATAATATATTAATAAAATAATTAATAAAATTATAAGATTATTAATAAAGGGTCCTGACCCCTCTGCTTAGTATATAGTAATAAGTCTTACTAATCTACTACTGATTCTTTAAGAATCAGTCTATTTTATAAATATAGACTATCTTTATCGGTTTTATTATAAATTAATAGTATTTTATAGTTAATTCCTTACCTAGTCAACAGGCGACCTATCCTGATAAGTAGATCCTATCAGAAGCTGTATTTATATATTAGCTTATCTACTTATAATTATCTGAAGTTTCAGGATCTGGTTGATTATAATTTATACTAAAAATCTTAAATCTTATCTATAATATATTAAATATACTTTTAGAATTTTCTAGAATATTTTTTACTACTGACTGCAGTAGCTATATTTTTTTTATTATTAGATTATAAAAATATAAAAAATTAGAGATTATATTTTTAATTTCTCTTAGATTAAAATTAATAATATCTAAAATAATTTTTATTTTTTTATTATTAATATAGTTCTAGTCTATCAGAAATTCTAAATAAATATATTAGTAATTATTAAAATGTAGATAATAAACCAGCTACTCAGTAAATATAATCTAAAAAAATATTAATAGCTAAGATTCTGGTAAGATATATTTCTTTATATATTTTTACTAAAATAAAATATCTTTATTAGAATATTTATAAAAGTAACCTGACTGCTGTAATTTAGAGTCTCTAGTCTCAGAAATTCTTTTATATAACTGTAAGATAGTAAGAGTCGCCAATGTAAGCAGGATCAAGCATCGAGTGACTTTCCCCACGACATGTCGAGGCTTAGGTGAGACTATCTGTGGGTCAGGTAGGCGACCGTTCGTTTTCGAGTCTGGATGCATCGCAAAGACACTACAAGTGATTGTAGATGCTGAGACTCCAAGCCCGACCGCTATGTGGGGTGGTGTTCAGGCTTTGATGGATGCTATTGCTTATTTCCGCGCACTGGCAGACATGGAGGTTGGGATGCTATTTAAGTAGGGACTTGTCTACCAGGTACGTACCTACCTTACCTTAGTGCTGACATTCAGTACCAAGAAAGGTACTAGGTAGCAGTATTAGCGTATCAGGTCCTGCACTGTCTACCTACGTTAGATAGGTAAGGTAGGTACACAGAACATACCTGACCTTATGTTCCAAAGTGGACGCGATCGTTCCTATCATCGGGGCCCCATCGGGACACCATCGGATGCCTTCCTAATCGGGAAAGCCGGGCTTATCTCTGGCCCCGCCGATAAGGCGTGGATGCGTGGGTGCGTGATGATGACTCCATTCTGTCCATACGGCAAATCTGATCTTGGATGGATGCATTGGCCCTGATTGCAGAGGGAGGCCTACATAGAACATAGGATATAAATAAGAAAGCAACGGATTTAGTTGTGAAACAAGCTTGAGGATACAAAAACTCGGAGACGGGACTACGAGTAAACAAACCGCTCTAGTACTGTAGTTTCAGCGAAAACAATGTTAAATTTTATTTATATTCCCAGGACGATACATAGTTAGTTGCTTGTGGATTTTGGAAACCTACAGGACAGAAGCTCCTCGGATAGTTTGAACTTCAATGTTATAATACTATCATAGTAGTAGTTTCGCCATCAGAATATCCTAGTAGTAGAGACTCATCTCGAAGGCTACTATATATTTCTTCCCCTCCCGCACCGCTCAGCAAGACACCACACACGGGCTCTCCCTCCTCTCCCCCTCCTTTCTATTTATCCTACAGAAGAATCTCAAGACCACTATGCAGGTCAATAAATTGAAAATTTGAGCTTCAGACCATTAATTTATACCACTAAGATACCACTAACACGTCTAATCCTTCATCCCGATGGCACACTAGTCCCCGGATGCAGTCGGACGTCCTCAGCCTGTTCTAGACCATAAGCAGAGCCTAGTCCTGGAGAAGGCCCATGCCACAGTAAGAATCGTGACAGCCGACCCGTCCTATCCATGTCTATACCGAGCTTCTGCAGTGGCTGACATTGCCTATGATGTAGGGATACTGTTGGTGGCACCAAGCAACCATCCTTGTTGCTCGTATACCGCAGGAAGACCGCCCAGCACGTCTCATTCGAGATCCGAGTTCGCGACCGTCCAACCTCGTATGCTGAAACCGACCGAAGCCGTACAGTATAGCGCTAACGCCCGTTTCTCACTAGCACGTGAAAGTTGGCGTCTTATACCATGAGTCAACCAGGACCTCTGACTGCTCTACACTTCAACACCCCCCAAACATTGCCCCAGTAGCAATCCATCAAGAGCACCCAATGGCCGACATCAAGCCCCCATTTACCGAGGAATCGGCCAGGAAGAAGGTTAAGGCGGCGCAGAATCTATGGAATACCCAGTGAGTTTTACCCGAATATGCGGAGCGTCTATACGGGGTCCAGATTAGACCTGGATTTTTGCCATCTACTGTCGTTGCAACGACCGATCTGTTTTCCCACCTTCGTCATAAACAATTTCGGCATGAGGGGTTGAAGGCCACCATGGGCTGAATACTTTACCCCTTGCTTGCGACTCATGCCGCGACCCTCGTGCTTTCCCATTCTTCAGCGACCGTATCGTTGTCCCATTCCCCCTTCGTTCCGTGGAGAATTTTAAAACGCTTCTCTTTCCTGTAGCTGTTCCACAGTGGCGTTTGGCTGCATGCTCACAATCGTGCAGGAGCCCCGTTCGAGTCGCACAGGCATATACACCTACGTGCATTTGGCGCAATCGGACCTCATTCTTCTCTGGAACAGAGGGAATCGTCGAGTTTTTGACAGCTAAGTGGAAGCGTGAGCACAACTACAAGCTGCGGAAGGAGCTATTCTCCTTCACCGACAACCGCATTGCGGTACAATTTTGGTACGAGTATCAAGATATTGAAGATGGCCTTCGCTGGAAGCGATGCTACGGGCTTGAGGATTGGACCTTTGATCGAGAGACAGGAAAGATGTGTAAGCGCATGATGAGTGGAAACAATGTTCTTATCGGCCCGGAGGGAAACGGAGAGGGGAGATGGTTTGTGGATGGCATCGACATTGAAGACGTGAAAATTGGAGAGGAGCATTGGTGAAGACCTGTCAATTTCCCAGCACATGTGAATGAATGAATATTATTCTTAATGTCCTGAAAAAAAAGTTGGGGTTCCACGGATCCTCGGAAGATTGGAAATGACTGAGACATGACCGTCGGTTATATGCGATGCTGAAGGTGGAGGGACGGTCGGTATCATGTTGGCTGCTCTCGGCCCATACTCGTGTACTAAATGTATGGTCTCAAAAGCCAATGGCCAGAGAACATGAATCAAACCGTTTATTGAACGTCCATATCATGGGTAGGCGAGAGCATCTCGCCTGGGTTTAAGACTACATCCCGCTCTTGTTCGAACACCCCTCGTTTTGATGGAAAAATGGCCGAGTATGTGTATCCCTGCCCTCGCAACTTTAAGTGGGTTGTATGCAAACACGGTCTGGGCAGGGAATGTTCACTCAGGTATTCCACATCCAGGTTGGTCGTTCCGCGCCCTGTCTTCGCGCTACGAAGGGAGGAATGTGTGGGAGCTTGATTTGATAAAGATCCCGTCCATCTCTGAGAAATAATCCGCGGCGATATCGAAAGCTTTCCCTGGACGGGCCTAGGACAATTGAACAATACTTTTCAAGGAGGAAACGAAGACCAAGGCTCATGAGTGATCCCTTCTAAAGATATGGTGTATCAGTTGTCTAGAAAAACAGAGACCTCTATGCCTCGAAAAGAGCACTGGATAGTCACCTCCGGAGATAAAACTTGTACGGTGTGCCAGTTGTTGCTTAATTTCAAGCCATAGCATTGCTCATTTCCCGAGTTGCCATCCGGGTTGGCTGGAGAGTAAAAGCGCTGATTGGGAGTCGCATTCCATTCATATCACATTCATTGCCATTCATTGGGTGCCCTGGAAAACAAGAGGAATTCCGAACCAAACAAACAGCTGTCACTCATTCCACAACGCTCTACAGCAAGAAGGTATGCTGCACACCAAGCGACGGGCTGATTTTTGCTGGCCGTGAGTGTTCGGCGTGAGCGTGAAACACATGCCTCCAGGAGATTAGTGGTGTGCCCCCCCCCCCCCCGACGATTCCTCTGCACATACTTCCCATGCCCCCTCAGAGTTAGTTGGGAAGGCCTTCGCACACCGTCTTTCCCACATGTGCCACCTGGGGTCCAGGTCCGACAGTCCACGAGGAAAATACTAACTCGAGAGCGTCAGGAGTCGAATATTGCACGTTCGCGCGTCTGCTGCTGCAATCTACCTGCGCGAAATACGGTGTACGCTTGTGAGGACAGGCCTTGCAGCATAAAACATTGCCTGGTCGCTGTATACAACACGGTCTTTCCTGGTAAGCCGTGTTTATTTCCCCCTACCCCTGAATATAATCACTAACTCGGGGCCCAAGCTACAACTATTGATCCAAAAAACCCCCGCGTGATCCATATGCCGACAAGTCAATAAACGACCCCGCTTTCTCGATCTGAGCGACGGGGCAAATGGATAGGAGAACCACACTGCTCAGTCCTCAAACGATGCGGACGCCTTTAACGGATGCTACAGCAAGAACAAACAACTGTCTGACTCCGATTACCGAGGGAGCGGAGCGGCTCAGCCAAGAACAGTATCAAATGACTTCGCCAATGCCGATGTCGATTGTGACCAGTCCACTCTCGGCCAAAGGAAGTATAGGGGTAAATCGCAGCTCACCAGCACCAGGCCCGCGGCCTGGGGCACATCGAAACTCAACCATTTCGGCTGCCTCGATTGTCTCCAACCAAGGAAAAAGAAAAACACACGTGGGACCATGGCAGCTTGGGCGGACTCTTGGAAAGGGCGCGAGCGGGCGCGTGAGGCTGGCGAAGCATGCACACACGGGGCAGATAGCAGCCATCAAGATCGTCTCGAAGAAATCAGCCGCTATCACTCAAAGCGCGAGTATTGCGGGGATGGATAGGAAGACAGGTCATTTTGGGGGTGTGGGACCGAGACAAATCCCATCTGGGTTGGAACGGGAGGTTGTGATCATGAAACTCATCGAGCATCCAAACGTTATCAATCTATACGATGTGTGGGAAAACCGGGGAGAACTGTGGGTTAATACGAAGGAACAAAAAGGATCTGTAACTGACTCTTGAATCCAGGTACTTGGTACTAGAGTATGTCGAAGGAGGAGAACTATTCGATTATGTCTCCAAGCATGGACCGCTTCCAGAGGAAGAGGCAGTACGGGTGTTTCGACAAATAATAGCAGGACTGGGGTACTGCCATCGATTCAACATCTGCCATAGGGACTTGAAACCAGAGAATATTCTGCTAGACGCGCGGCATAATGTCAAGCTTGCAGACTTCGGGATGGCTGCTCTCCAGCCTATGAATCGCTTGCTGAACACCTCCTGCGGTAGTCCGCATTATGCTGCCCCAGAAATCATTGAAGGGGAGATGTATCGTGGGGATAAAGCAGATATATGGAGCTGCGGCATCATTTTATATGCACTACTGACTGGTTTCCTTCCATTTGATGGAGGAGATCTGCCGACTACACTTCGCCTCGTGAAGAATGGTGGGTTTGAGATCCCCCCTGAGGTTAGTGATGAAGCGGCAGATCTCATCATGCGGATCTTGGAGAAACGTCCAGAATACCGTATTAATATGCGGGAAATATGGCTACATCCCCTTCTGAAGAAGTATGAGGTACTACATCAAGCATTGGCAAGCCATTACGTGGGCCCTGCACCTCCGCTATCTGTTCATGATTGCGGCCCGCCTATCATTAGCAGGCAGGAAATTGACTTCGACCTGCTAAGAAACCTCCAAACGTTATGGCATGATGCTGGCCCGGATGCAATAGCCCAAAAGATATTGAACCCCGAGTAAGTTTTTCATCTCCCTTGACACGTGATGACTATAGAACTGCACATTGTAGCTGAACCGACAGCTGATCCTTCGTTTAACGTCAGACCGACCCATGAGCGGATGTTTTACAATGCCTTGGTCAAATTCCGAAATGAACAGCTCGAGAACTACCAAGGGGGGCCGTCAACCCTGGCATACTCAGCCAGCGACTACCACCACATCTCGGCACCTGACCGTGTACATAAACGGACACCTCGTATGAAAGCCAAGTGGACACCGATCCCGCCAGTAAAAGAGACTGGTATGCGAGCGAGGCATAACCCAGAACCGAGATCTTGTGGGACGGTGGAAAGCTACGATCCCTTTAGGTCACCCCAAGACAAGTATGTTGGAAGGGAAGCAAAATACGCCCAAATCACAATATACCGAAACGGAGTTATCGAGAAGGTCAAAGAACCGACTCCTGAAGTACGACGGCAATCGGGACCGCCAGCCGAGGAAAAAATAGATCAGGGCGAGCTTGAGTGTCCACCTAGCTCTCCGTTTCTGTTGATGCGAGACAAAAGAGTGAAATTACACTCTATGAAATCATTCCAGTCAAAAAGCTCCATATCGGGATCTCGTCGGGCGCTTTATTGCGCTTCAACACCTCGCTCCGCCAGCTATCGACGAAATGTATGCTTCCGGCATAATCGAAACCGCTCACAAGGGTCAGTATCGGTCAAGATGAGAACACCTCACTCCACAGCTCGCGGGATGAAGATCGACTCGAGCGATAGCAGTCTCACGGATGAGTACGAGGATGATCCATTCGCAGATGGACAGGGTAGTCCGATACTGCCAGCTCAGCCGACGCTGGTACGTGGTGCTGCTGGGGTTACGATCAAAAATTGTCCGCAAATGAAGAAGGTGCGAAATTGTGACATCATCTGGAAAGACGATGCACGAAAAGTGTCCCATGAATTGAGCAAGATATGCGAGGAGGCCTTCAATGGCAGCTCAATTTCGACCAACTGCACCACAAGTACTTGCATTGGCTCTGAGACACCCGCTACTTCTTTATCGATAGCCAGTCCTGAGGCCTCAAATGACCAGCTTGCTTCGAACAACGCTGGCAATTCTAAACCGTTGCCAGCCCCAGCCCCAGCCTCCGCTCAAGCCCCCCCTCAAGGCCCAACCCCAAACGCAGCTCCAGCTCCAGCTGCATCTCCAGCTGCGTCTCCGAAGTCATACACCACTGCAGAGCTGCTTGAAACTAGACGCAGATTGATTGAGCTTTCCACGCGTGATGGGTCAGAAAATATTCCTGGTTACCTCGAGCCAGTGCTCGGGCATTTTGACCGTCTGATCGAGCAAGACGAACAGAGAAGACTTGCAAAGAACGGAACCCAACCAGAGCAGGCCGGCTCGGATGCAAGCAAATTAGTCAAGCCTTCCCTTGAACCAGGAAAGCGACAGAGAGCCTCTGAGGACTTGAGTGTGACATTGGAGAGTCGCAACAAGGCGAAAGCTGCGATCAATGTTCACAGAGCTGCTTCTCAACCAAGCATTCCCAATCTATCAGGCCGTATCAGTCGTGAAGGAAGTGGCAAGCGAACTGTCCGCATGGTGCCGCATACTGCTGTGCAGAAAGTCGAGCCCACGACCAACTTACATGTCCCTAAGAATCGCAATGTGGTTCTCGAGGAGACAGCAGAGATGTCTGACATCAACACGGGGAAGAATGAGATTGCACCCTCCACAGTGCCTACGCGAAAATTTGCCTCAGTGAACTCTCGTCCAAGTCGAATCCCCTGCGAACTGGATCCTATTGAAGAAAACCCGGGATCTCCACGACGCAATGGCACTCGCACTTCTGATCATAAGAAGTGGTCATGGTTCCAGAATCGATCGCAGCCATCGGCAGAGAAGGTAGCACGAACCTTAACAGATGTCAAATCAATACAACCAAGTGCGGAGACGGTGATAGCGCACGACACAAATCCTGCAGTAGATGCACCACAGCTCCAGCCAGACACCCATTCGAAGAACCACAAGCAAGGGCCTACAAAGCCGAAAGGATTCTTCAGGAGACTCATGCATCGACGGTCAAGTAAGGATGTTCGGAACCACGAACCAGGTCAGTCTAGTTCTTCCACCTTGACAAACCAATCTTCATTAACCATCCATCGCAGAACCTACCAATACAGACACAAACCCCTTGCTCAATCCTTCCCCAGAGACTACCGACTCTTTTGACACCGACACGACGGAGAAGCCCCTTCCAAACCGACCCCGACATGAAAGCAAGAGCCAGAACTGGTTCGCTCGTGTATTCCAAATCAAGCCCGCCACTCGAGTAGTCGCCCTGAACACATCAACAACCAAAGCTCGAAAGGACGTACACAAGATTCTGCGGGATTGGAAGAAATGGGGCTTGGAAGAAGTCTTCCTGGACAGGGACCGCCGCGTTGTCTATGGCAGCGTCGCTGAAGCCAACGGTAAGCCCAACATGTCTACCCCTAGCAAAACCACCTAACTCACATACTACTCATAGTCCTACGCCTCAGGCCAGTGCAATTCTCCGCCGAATTCTGCACTTATCTGGAACAAGGTCGACAGGAGAACCTCAGTCTCGTACGCTTCCGCCAGGAACGAGGCGCAGCGTCCTCCTTCCACAAAGTCGTCGACACACTGTATATCGTCATGAAACAACGAAACATGCTTGTTGAAGACCCAGCCCGTGCGAAGGAAATGGCACGCATTCTGGACGCTTTCCCCGATTCTTGAACCAGCATTATCTAATACACCCATCCGTCACCATCCCACCGACGTTCTTTTTTTGCTTCTCTTGATCTTGTTCTGGAAACATAATCATCTGGACCATGTTCCACTTGGTAATCCATATCTACATCCGTTGTGTTGCATATATCCTCGAAGAAACTGGTCGATTGGATGGACTGGATGGTTGGTTGTATTGATTTCTCACCATCCACTTGCACTTCACCCACACAAACTTGCTTGCTTGCCTGCTTGCCTGCTCGCTCGCTTATCAGGCCCCTGTTCCGTCTTTCTTGAGTTGTTTGATCACAACATCCAATACCTCACCCACTTCCAGCCCTCATACCAACGCTCCAGGCTCACTCACTCACCAACCCACCCATTCAGTCCTTCGCTCTCCCACCCTCTTTTTTCTTCTGTCCCCCCAACCACTGACTCACTTAAAAACCCCCATCGAGTCTTCCATTCCTGTCCGTGATTACCAACTCCACTTCATACCAGCGTGCTCATTGACTGCGTACATTCGTTCTTTTTCCCGGTTTTCCTTTGTTCCCTCTCCCCAACCAAACTCACTCGTTTCTCCACTTTCCAACAAGTTTCAAGTACAACAACTATATCTTCTTTTTTTCACCTTTGTTTCATTCTTTTTCTCTTTCTCTTTCTCTTTTTTGTGAGCTAGTTGTCTTGCTATCGAGGGCTGTTTAACTCCAAAAATCTATTTCTGATTTCTTGTTCTTCGTGCATCCACATCTATCGAATCTACTTCAAGTAAATTGATGGCAGGCAAGCACAACTGGGTTAGGTGGTGGTGGCACTTGATAGAGAGAGGGGGAAAGGGGTGAGAGAGAGGAGAGGCCCTCTCGTGGTGAGGCGTGGATCATAATGTGTAATACAGATAATTGGGAGTCCCATACCAATATGGTGGAATAGATTGCAATGCATATATGGCTGGTTTTAAAGGTCTATCTATCTACATAGGACGAAGTGGATCACGTGTTCGATCCATATGAGGCATAGCATTCAAGGATTAGCTAAACTCTGGTTTGGAGTAGTTACTCGGCTTTGAATGTTCTGATCTAGAGAAGAATGACATAGTTTGATGATTAAGCATTCTAGTGGCTCTTGTAGTTACTTATTAAGTACTGAATATTCAGTGGACAAAACTCAAAATGTGAAATAGCATCGGACTAGTAGTATAATATGCACAATGCAACATACAGAATACCAAAAAAATAAAAGAAAACACGCAGCTAACAGAACACGATGTGATTGTAAGTCATAAAAGTTGATCAGACAGCCTCCCAAGTATAATAAAAGGAAAAACAGAACTGAAAGACAGAATGGACACCGCAAAGAAGAATGACCCCCCTTTTCGCAAATGACGGCAAAGCACCTTGCAGGAACAACCAGTCTCAAGATGATAAGTAACAGTCAAACATAAGGCATGAACGCAGGACAGACAACCACCCGAAAGATAGTGAAACACTCAAGAAAGATAAAGCCACCGCCAAGAGCATTGAAAAGCCTCATCACACATGGTTCTCAAAGTAAATGAAATGAAAATGCAGCAGATTCCCGCACCAATGATTCGAGCCGTGATGGCTGACGCCGAGGCCGCCATTTCCAACAGATGGAGCTTCGGAATGAAGCTCCGCCCCTAGAAAATCCCAGTCGAGCCTTCACCATGCAATGAAAAGAAAACACAGCGGATTGCCTTCATTGTTGGTACATATCACTGCGAAGACATGCGAAAGTGAACGGGGAACCTCGAAATGCACAAGGCTCTGACTGAGCATGGGTGTAAACGAAGAAACTGACAAGAAGAGAAATCTCATTAATAGGTTGCCCCAAATAATTTATAAAGCCGTGATGATGTCTTCCGGAAAGGGAAATGGTGTAGATAGGATAAGACCACCGGATGAGTCATTGACTGCCCAGGTGCAGCAGATGTTCGATCAGAGCTGCATCCTTCACAATCCGCATACGCCGTTGGCCGTATGTGATATCAACCAAGACAGTAATCTCGTACTTATTCATGCAGCTCATAACTCTTCTGCTTCTCGTTTCCATGGTCTCGTAGTCGAATTATCATGGAAGGAATCTCCTTTTTTTTACCCCCTCATTTCTATGAAAACACCATTTTGAGTCAAAGCATTGCGTCGTTCACCACTCCCCATCATATATGACCATCGAAGCTCGGATTCGGTATTAGATGGTGTCAGAAGTCTCATCAAACGTTTTTTTGAAGTCGTCATGCGTTGTCATTGATCGAATCGGCATTGTTTGGGAAACGTAACATCCGTCCAAGCATTGCAGACGCATTTGTTTCACTTGACCAGCCCGTTTCTTTTTCTTTTGCTCGTACCTTTTTGAGTGCGCGCACATCACGTTGAAAAAAAGTGTGACCAGCACACAAGCCGTCCGTAACAACCAACAACGGACTCGGACCCGATACTTTCTGCTCCATTCCCACCTCTTTCGGACCCATCTTCATCATCCAACCTGGTCCCGATCATGAGTGATCATTCTGACCGGGCATTCAATATCCTCCTCACAGAATTATTGCGGGCCCCGACGGTTCAATGCGTTGAGCATATCACTATCAGTGCTGGAACGACCTTGTCCATCTCCAGAACGACCATCTCCGGAACGATTCTGGCCATCTCCGGGAGTACCTTGATTGGTGTCTCCAGGGTTCAACATGTCACGCACATTGAGTCCACCGCGAGAAGAACCACCGGGGGTAGATGTGGGAGGAGGGGTCATTGCACCGCCTTGGTTGGGTTGCATGGGAGGATACGGGGAGCTATGAGGAGAGGATGAATGGCGGCTATCATAAGGGTAAGCCGACTGTGGGGAGGGGCGCCGGTCATGTTGAGGCGGCGGATAGTAAGGCATCGGAGCAGGATGCGTCTGATATCCAGAAGCAGACGTTATGGGGGTTACCGGCGCGAGGTTTGTGGGGTCGGGGTATTCGAATCCGGAACCAGATCCTCGGCGGCCAATAGGTCTCTGTTACGCGAAATGATGAATATTATGAAGGTGAACGGAGGGGCTTAAAAAAAACTTACATGATCCTGGGGTCCGGATGCATGTGGTGGGGGAACATGTCCATACGGATGCTGGTACATTCCTTGAGGGGGTGGAAGTGTTTCTGGCTGCTGCTGAGGTGGGAGAGGTTGACCGTGGGCACCATAAAGCGTCAAACCGGAAGCTCCGGCGCGTCCCTGGTTTTGTGCATTTCGTAGGTGAGGATAGGCGGCGTGAGCGGGCACAAAGGCCTGCGCCTGGGACGAGACAGGTGTGAACATGCACTCTTGGTTAAAGCGAATACAGTTGCTGCAGCGTCCATCCGTAGAGCTTTCGAACCCGGAGCAGCGGATCTACCCGTCCCCAAAAATGATGTCAGTCCGTAACCATGACAATACGGCCCGGAAAGCCAACCAACCAACTCGAAGCCCGGGACGTACCTTTCGTCTCCTACAGTAACGACATGCGATAGCAGTTCGCTGGCGGGGAGCAGCAGCTTGATAGACTACTTGAGGTGGCGGAGGCGGTTGAGCATATACATCTGGGGCGCGATAGCCCGGGTGTGGAAGACGGTATGGGTCTTGTGGGCTCTGCATGTGTGGATGCATAGCGGCCATGTTTGAGGGAGGAGGGTATTGTGACGGAGGAGCCGGTGGATATTGCGATGGAGGCACGGGCGGGTATTGGTGGTCCGGGGCAGGAGCGTAGGAAGCCGGAGGGTACTAGACGCGAGAAAAGTCAAGAGTTAGCCAAAGCTCGGGTGGTAATCGCGAGACAGCAATCACCAGTATGACGAGACAACAAAAAAGAAAGGAATGAAAAAGAGCGAAATGACGACCGTGGACCACGGCCGGAGAAAAACGCGCATGTGGCCAAAGAAGGAAGACCAGGCAATTGAAAGAACGGATGCGAAAATAAGGCAGACCTCCCACGTACCTGATATTGAGAGACCGGGGGATATTGAGCCGGCGGGTTTTCCTCAGGTTGACTCGTGTTCCATTGAGGCGGCGGATACTGACCCTGTCGGCTAGGATCGTTGTACTGACCCTGGCGATTGGGGTCGTTGTACTGGCGATTGGGATCGTTGTACTGGCCCTGTCGGTTGGGGTCGTTGTACTGGCCCTGCCGGTTGGGGTCGTTGTGGTCGTTGGGGTTGCCGGACATTTGTAGAGCGAGCGCGACGAGCTGCTTAAAGGGGGGGAGCGGGAGACGAGATGCAGGATGATGTGAGTCGAAGGTCACGTCCCGCGGGTCGGTTGGCCAAGGGCTGAGGCCGGCAGGGGTGGTCTTCCTTTGAGAGGTGGCCCGGGACGGGGAAGCGTCGAAGTATGTATGTATGCGGGCGTATGGGAGGGAATTGGATGGATGGAGGACGGATGTATGTAAGCAGTAGTGGGTTGGGTTAGGTAGGCGGTATGTTGCCCGTATGCCCGTATGTATGGCTCAAGGAATGGACGGCCGTATGTGTATGCAAGTAAGTAAAGAAATATGTAAGTATGTACGAAGGCTCGAGTGTGTTAAGGCGACCAGGATGCGATGATGCGGAGTCGCCGGTCAGAAAGTACACCAATTCAAAGACAGTTCCAGCTCCCGTCGGGTGATTTGCGAAGCTAGCATAGCCTCGTGGTCACGCTGAGCCGGACGGCGGAGGCACAAGGAGCGAGAGCCCAGGAGGATCGAATCCGCGGAGCGACGAGGCCGACGACAGAGACGAGCGGATGGGCGACGAGGGAAAGACAGACCGGGGGAGGGGTGTGTGTAGGTGTAGGTGTAGGTGTAGGTGTGTAGGTGTATGGGGATGTGTGGAAGAGGAGGCGGTGGAGGGAAGAAAAGGCGACGAAGAAGTCGAGGTGGTCAAGTTTAGCAAGGGTCGGCGACGAAGGATAGGTAGAAAGTAAGTACTCCGTAGTCGTAAGGGGGGTGGGCAGGTAAAAAATAAAATAAAATAAAAACGAAGGAAAAAAGGGACAAAGAGCAGGCAAGGCCGTAAAAAAAATTAAATAAAATAATTTCCAAAAGGGAAAAAAGAAAAAAACGGAAAAAGGAAAAAGACGAAAAAGAAAAAAAAAAGAGAGAGCGCGCGCGAGAGAGAGCCTGGGGATTTCAGTTATGACGTGAGCGTTGGACACGGAGGGGCTCTACTGATGGTAATTCCGTAATATCAGCAAACCGTGGCACCCCAGGTACCAGTAGGAAGTACCGCAGATGGCTGATGGTCAACGCACCAGATCGCAATTCCAGGGCGAAGGGGAAAGGTGAAGGGGGAAATGAAAAAAAGCAATGCGGATGGAATTGACCTTTAACAAAGGCAGGGACTGGAGACGCGAAAAGAAAACCAAGAGGGCCACATACTGCGTCTGTACAGAGGAAGCGAAGTAGAGATATGGGATGGATTTGCTTCGGGCGGAAGGTGCTACCGTGCTCGATACTCGATACTCGATACTACGCCGTAACAAAAGCGGTGGTGGGAGCCACCTAGCAAGCGAGAAGGAATAATAGTGTCCCCAAGACCTAACAGTAGCGCAATGCAAGTGTCAGTTATGATCAAACACCCAGGGCGACAGGCGCTGCGCGGAGAACAGGGTCGGGCCTGTTGCCGGTGGCTGTAGTCAAGATCCTGGGATCTGTGAGGTGCAACTCGGCCAAGTGTGGACGTGCGCGCACATCCTTTCTTTTTCTCTCTTGGGGTTGCATCTCCGCCCTCCCCCTTGATTATTATGAATCTTCTTCCTCTTCCTCCTCCTCCTCTTATTATTATTATTTTCCATCGGGGTTGCAAGAAAAAGGCCAATCACAGTCACACGTAGATCTTAATCATGCTTCGGGTAGGGGAGGGAGGGCCCGACGCGATGGCGTGAAAGGGTGGCATACCTTCAGAATCCGAGATGCTCGCCCAATGTGGTGCGGTATAGATCGAACAGGTGCCAGTTTGAGATAAGATGGACTTCTACATAGCTATGGAGGGGGGGAGCAGCCAGCACCGAAGCTCGGGGAGCTTATAGAAGACACTGGCGGAATACGGAGTACGGATAGATCGATTCGGGCTACACTTGGATGGATCGGAAACAGATGCTCTCGAAGGACGAAGACGGACAGAGCATCAGTCTACTTACGCTTAGGCTCCGTAGTCTATACAGTCCACAAGCATCCAGTCACATTTTCCCCCTCGTTCTTCGTGCGATTCAGTACTCTT
This sequence comes from Aspergillus ellipticus CBS 707.79, assembly GCA_003184645.1. NCBI lineage: Eukaryota > Fungi > Ascomycota > Eurotiomycetes > Eurotiales > Aspergillaceae > Aspergillus > Aspergillus ellipticus. Next base: position 114,112 of record KZ825821.1, on the reverse strand, counting down.
CCTTCTAGAATAAATTGGCTGCTATGGAGTACCTTAGTACTGCCTGCAGGTCAGGTCACATATCTTACCTACGTTACGTATGTAAGTACGTACATACCTTACTGTACATACCTACAGTATGGGGGGTGGTAATAAAACGACCCCATGTCGACGAGCGCCGAGGCCGATTGGAAATTCGCACCGCCCTCTAGCAGCCATTAGCCAGCAGCCAAGGGCGGCGACACGCACAGGATGTTTGGGTCGCCGACTCGCCGGTCCGTCCGGGAGGCAAAAAAGAAAAACGGTTGGGTCAAGCGCGTCAAAACGACACGAGACGCAGGGTGCGAGTCCCACGGCTGGCGGAAAGCGGAAAGGCGGGAAGATTCGCGATGGGGATACCCAAAGAACGCAGCAGCTCGTTCTTTGGGTCGACTGGGTCCCTGGATACGATGCGGGTATCACTGGACGCTACAGCGGCTATGGAGGACTCATGGCGACCACGATCGCATATTACTGCTGCTGTCCTAATTTAAAAGTCTTCCACGTACCATAGGTAATGATTTAGAGGCGGAGGGCGATTCAGCACTACGCACTAGCTGGTGCCTTGGTATCCTCTCCCCCTTCGACTCGAAATCACCATTGGTCGGCCCGGCTGGAGAAAACACGCGGGCAATTAATTTGCGTGAGTGCTAGAATCACCATGGAACCCAGGCTCCATCACCGGGCAATGATAGTGTCCATGGGCGGAGTACATGGTACATGGTAGGCAGAATTAGGCAAGGGCGATTGATTGGTTTGATTGGCAAGATGGGAACCGTGCGAAGGGTGTCGGTGTCCATCACTGACGGTGTCATTCGCATCAATTGGGACCGGGGAGTTCCCAATTCTATCTTCCCAGAAAGGCCTCCCCCAGATGTATATTTCGATCCTCAACCAGGTGACTTGTGCATACATAACTGGAAGAGGTAGGGCGGAAGAGGGGGGAGGGGAGGGGGGAGAGGCTAGCAAAAAAAAAAAAAAAAAAAAGAGGAGAAAAAAAAACCCCCCCATGCGGATGGAGGAGCGGTCATGGAAAGGAAGTAGCGTAGAAGAACGGTCCGCAGGTAAGGTGGACCCTGTCCAACACGCCAGCGATCCATAGACATGGACGGGGACTCACCTAAGACGCAGCTAAAGTATTCATGGTTCCATGGGGATCAGCTGAATCGCTGTAAGGCCCTCGGGTTGGGCGTTTGGCAGGCCCCGGCGACCACACGAACAGCGACTACTGTCGAGTCTAGAGCCTGAAGAGGGGCGTAAGCTTGCCAGAAGGCGCAAGTGACGATTGATGACGGAGGGAAGGGTACGCCGGGACGGGTAAAGGCGCCGTGACGGCACTCCACCGACCGCTTCAAGTCCTTCCGTCTCCAGTTGGGGGCTGATTATTATTATTATAATTTTTTTTTTTTTAAAAAAAAAGGTTTTAATTTTGATTTTTTCGGTTTTGTTCCTCCCCTTCTTGCTTTCTTTCGTTGCCCGGCACTCGAGAGTGCGGTATCGTACTCGGTATCATTACCTGCATACAAACGTGCACCTTACAGCCTCCCCTGCAGCGTATGAAGGAAGGCCATCAAAGCACAATTGATTTTTTCCCCCGGCTTTGCTTCATTTATACCTCTGGCTTTGCGCCCTTGATTAACTCCACTGAGTCACCAAATGCCGATGTTGTGTGTGCTTGACATGGCTACTACTAGTACTATGGTCGAGTGGGCATTGAGTTATCCCAGTTCCAGCACTTGTGCCGGGGCTTTGTGCTTTGGACTGGCACTGCCTGCCGTAGTGCGTGGTTGACAGTACTCCGCTTGTCTATACTGGATACGTAAAATACCAATGCTTAACTAGCAGTACACCAGGTACTTACCTAAGTTACCCAGCTCGGCCACGCCACAAATTCCCCCCAACAAATTTGAAAAAGATACCTACCTACCTACTAAGGTGCCTATTATTTGCTAGCCAAATCGTCAATCCCTGGAGAATGGAGATACTACTCCGTACTACTGAACAAGTTCTCCGTGCGCTGGATATAATTTCCATTAGTCACCGGATGCAAAACAGCGGTTAACTGGACCAGGAAGCAGTGTCTACCGTCTAGTGTATGCCACGTTATTGCCAGCATTGATGAGGCTAGTGATAAGTGCTTAGTGTTTCCTCCGACTCCTCCGTACTAGTCAGGAGGAGGAGGGTGTATGTACTGTTTCTGACCTACATAGGGTACGACACAAGGTGTGCCCTCGATGCGCCGGGGTTGAACCTCGAGCAGAAGGTACGACGTATTTTTGATACTTCCACTGATCGCGGACGACACCAAGGCTGGGTTCGGGGAAGGGACAGGCTGGCTCCACCCGGGTAATGCCCGAATCTTTAAAAAGAGAGGGGCTGACGGCCCGTGGATGGCAAAAGCTCGTTGGAGCCCTACTAGCACTAAGTTTCCATCTAACCACTGCACATCACTAGCCCTCCATATTATGGTTGCAGAAGATTAATCATCAGTACGTAGTGTTGCCGACTGATGCATAGTAAGTACTACAGCAGCACACCCTACGATACCTCCTGCTTATGGGGTACTCCGTACTCGGTCCACAGATACATCTGGCCTGGTTACACTGCTTGCTGACAGAAGGAGACTATGCACCAGACACTGGCTGGCAAAATCGTGGAGGAAAAAAAGTAACGGGGAAAGGAAGGGAGAATGGGAATCCATCCATCCGCCTCGAAATCCCACTACCTTTTAGCTTGCCTCTCCCTCCCTCGCGCTTTATGTGCGAAACCTTCAACATAATTTTCCCCCCCTGCTCTTTTCCTTTCCTCCGATTCCCCATCCACACGATGGGGCAACACTCATTAGGAATAGGAAGGTGGTTCTTCATTGATTTCCCAGAAACCCAGGTACGTGGGCGGTCAGCCCCTCGAACCATGGTTGCTTGTCCAGTTAGTGTACCAAACCTCGGACCAGCGCATCCTTACGGGCTCCTACATTTTCCCCTTACCAAGCGGCACGAAGTCTCGAACCAGCCCACTATTGCTGCTGTCTGTTATTGCGATTGTCGGGTCCGGTACCTCCCTCCTTACTTCACCATGATCCGATGACCACCAGGGCGGATAGGGCCGAAACTCAAGAAAGGACACTATTGCTCTTTGCCTGTAGCCCGGCGGGCAGGGCAGAAGCAAAGAAACCACCTTCAGCTGCAACCCTATCCTCATGCAAGATGTTCAAGTAGGCAAGTGCTCAGAAGCTACGGGATTGAGTATTGATGATACCTACCTAGTTATAACCACCTATCCGCCTTGGATCGGTTTGCGCAAGCGAGGACGACTGTAACCCTTACTTACCTACTTGCTAGCTTGGCTGCATCCTCTTCAGGGTGTGTCGTTTGCTTGGGATGAATCCTGCATCAAAGGTACCCGCCTACCTGGGTAGAGTGCTAGTACAGACTGTACCAGGTACGTACATAGGTACGTACATGGCCCGTCCGTCCTCCCAGGCCTGCGCCGGACAGGACAGGCATAGTAGGCAGGATATGTACTATGCTTCGCAGTAGCGCCCGCGTGCATGCAGCGGCTGCCTTGTTGTGGCCGGGACGCTATCAATCACACGGCCCTGGGGCCAAACCAGCACTACTGATTGGGACAGATGGGCTTTTCTCCCTTCCCCGATGGGCAAACATCTGCACCTCTGCGATTCTTCACGATCTTGCCGGAATATGACTCGTCACTTGCACTTGCGGGAGCCTGCATCCGACCACAGTAATTTAAGCAGTGATAGGTACCTCGGTATCTATCGCGAAAGTGATGTAATCCGGAGAGCGAGATCAAACGAAACGCGGGCTGCATGGGTTCCGGGTGCTGGCCTTCAGGCGGCGGTACGCAGTATGTACTGCAACTTCAAGTAGCAGCCAGCCCGGCCCATGGGACACGCTGGATGAGGGAGGGGCCGGGATTCCCTTGCATCCCTTGGACAACCGAGGCATGTATCACGAACGGTCCAACCCGTCAGTAAGGGTTATCAACAACTAATGCCATCCCACTCCTGGAGGTATGCGGCCTGTTTCTAGGTGGTTGCCATTGCATGGGTCACAATGTATGGTGTATGTACGGTCCTCAGACCGTCTCCATGGCCTCCGGGGTTGGATGGAGTGCTGCAGATAGCGATCAAGTGATACATGCCCGGTGGTACCTGAGGTTACCAAACCGGCCATCTGCCCAGTTTACCTGAGGCATGGACGGGGCGGGAGGGGCCCGGGGCCCGGACATGCGAGATACTCCCGCGCGCGCGCGGATGTACGTACCTTGCTCCGAAAGGGACAGCCTTCCCTGAAGAAAATGCGGATGATAGGCGGCCAAATCCAGCAGCTTTCGACCAATGGATGATAAATGTTTTGCAGGTGATGATGCCATTGGACAGCGCATTTGAGACATACTGTGTATCCGAGCTAGCCGGTAGTCTAGGTACGCCGTCGCATCCTACTCACTCTTGACCCAAGAGATGGATCAAGGTTTATGTCCACAGATTCGCCGAGCTATGTGCATTGTGCTGAGGTTCTCAGTTCTCAGTTCTCAGTTCTCACGGCACGCCGTACTGCGGATCGGCTCCGGGATCCCTCCTTGAAACATACCGTAGATCAATGCCCGTATTGCAGGTATCTCTGGGCGACACCTGATGAAGCATCATTGAACCCGACAAATAGATTTGCTGGATATACGGCCCGAGGCGGGGGACTACCAGTGTTTCATCCCTAGTACTTCCATGAGACCCGACAAAAGCGGGGGGGAGGGGGTGTACTGTAGTGACTAGTACGGGAGAGACGGTACGGAAGAGCGCAAACGAAAGAAAAAAAAAAGGTGGCGTGAGATAAAGAGGAGGGGGCCGACGCCATCCTGGATTATTCGGGGACCAGACCGCAGGACTAAGAACCGGACCCCTCTTGCGTATGCCCAGTTGCCCAGATTGCCCAGGTCTCTAGTACCGTACTACGTAGTCGCTGGGTCAGTGTCGTTGGGGGGCAAAAATAAGAACGGCCACCTGGGGGACGAATGATGAAGGGAGACTGGAACGAATAATGCTAGCAGCAGGACTACCACCGCATCGTAGCACCACCAAGAATGCCCCCGCAAAAAGAGCTCGTTTTGTGGTGGGTACGGATGATGCAAGTCAGTCCAAAAGTTAAGCGACAGCCGCGGCGCTATCCCATTGGCGCAGAGGCAGCCCTTGAGTACCGACGCCACGATTCTGGTTGGGCCCAGCAGGGAAAGGAGCGCTCCGAACCGTAGTCGCACGGCAGTTGATTGGTACACGGCGTTGGGACCATCGCACCAGCCCGGTGAATTAGGTTCCCTTCCCTTCCTCCGGTTCACGGCTGGCGGCTGGCGGTCCTCCGTGGGCGGTACGCAACACCACTGGTTGGCTTTGCTCGGGGGAGGTTCGGTTCCGGCGATACCACCCAGGCGTTAAGTTACATAGCGGTGCGCGGTGCGTACCGTCGACAACTGCGGTACGGAGTACTGCGGTAGTATTGGATCGGCGGGGCCACCAGTCGCTGGTTCCATGGATCTAATCTTCTACTGGAACCGGAAGGAAGGCTTCGAAGGCCTCGTCCACATGGAGGATGGAGCAATTTAGCAGGATACTAATTAAAGTGGCGATGGAGGAGCCCGGTGGCCGAGCGATAGTGGGTTCGTCTGCCTCTCGTTGGCCGTGGTGTGCCTTCCCGTACGGAGGGGAGTGGAGTACACGGGCGAAAGTAAACAAGGCGGTGAGGGAGCTGACCGGGAGACGCAGCTGGTCTCAGCGAGTGAGCGGCCCGTGTCAGCACGTACTGGAGTCCGAGTGTCGGTAACAATGGTGCGGCTCCAGCGTCATGGTGGGGAGGTCCATCTCGATCAACGAGGTGCGCAGCTGAAAGCAGACAAGCTGACAACCCGGCGTGCCAATTGCAGCCTGGGCCCGGGTATATCCACCTGCCGCTTCGGGCACCCTGATCGGTGGATTTTGTGGCGGTGTTCAGCACGCCCGTTATGACTTAGGTATGACTGATGAGCAGGTACGGAGTATCGAATACCATACCCAGTACGGAGTACCGAGTCGACCTCGGATTATTATACAAAGAAGACCTTGCGACGGCTGGCATCCTTGTCTGGGCCCGTTCGAGGCTGACATCCACAACGCCCGTCTCAAGTCTCGACCAGGCCTCACATCCGATACGGGAGACCCATCCTGCTGTGTCGGTACGCAATAGCCGGGTCTGGACGAGTCGAGCCCTCGTACGGGGCCGTGACTCCCCCCAGCCGACATCTGCAACGATGAACGAAGAGACCGAGAGGTCCGGGAGAGGTCGTGGTGGGGAGCTTGGCCTAGGTTTCCCGGTGCTACAGCCCTGGGACGGCGCCAGAAGGGCTTTTCCATGGCCCGAAAATAACTTGCATTAGCGTCACTCGGCCCAAATTCTCTCCAGTGTGAGGGAGCAATGGGAAGCTGAGGATGGCACGGAGTATACTGCCAGCCCTGACCGGAAGGGGAGAGGACAGTGTCCCGGAGCCTGGGATCGTTTGCGGGGTCTGGTGACATCTCCGTCAATGGGCCGGGTCGGCCAGGATCCTTGTTGGATGCCGCCAATCCATGCCCGTGTGGCCTGGAGTGTGGCATGGATGGGGGGAAGTTGTAAACCGGCGAATCTGACAGCAGACACGGCTGCATCCACTGGCACATGGGAGCGGCATGGGAGCTAGCCTCTAGCCCTTCAAGGGTAGGTGCTTAGTCGAAGTTAGAAGGCGCCGTGGGCGGCCACGATTCGCCGCGGAGGGTGATGGTGACTCGCCCTCGTCAGAGACAAGTCCAAGCATCTGCAACCTAATCACATTGGAGAACTCGAGATAGCACGGCCAAGTGCGAACCCCTTTCTGTGCCCACCCTCCATCACCCTCCGTTGCACCCATCGTCGCCGGTTTATCTCCGCCCCTGGGAGTCGGGATTGGTGCAGTTGGCATCGACGTTGACGAAGGAAGTCGCAATGACATCAGCCGACGGATCGTGTGACTCGGGTGGCTTCCGTTTTTGGGGCGGAAATCGTGGTCCCGGTGGCTTTGAGCTTTTTTTCCTTTGTGGTCATCCTCAACCCATCAGTCTTGGTAGTAGATACCGGACCTTAAGTAGGTGTCTTACCGAGGCAGGTACCGTTGTGACGCGCAATTACACCCCTCATACACCTCCGCCAGCAGACCGCGACTGAAGTTCGAGGCGTACCATTTCCATCTCAACCGGGGAGAAGAGTCAGCAGAACGAGATGGCCGGAATTGCACGGTCGCAAACAGTGCCGGGCGGTGGTGCGGTGACCTGGATGCAGAGGCGCTTGTGTCAGGGCGTTGGGCAGCCAGTCCTCCTATCACCATCGTCCTACTAGTCATCTCCTGGTCATGTCCACGACGGGCCGCCCCGACTCCCGCCGATCTTATGCACGAGGTGTAGTGTGTGAGACGGTGAGGGCCATCCGTCAAAGGTCGCACCTCTTCTCTTGTTCAGTATTCACTCGTGGAAAGGCGAGGATGGCAGGCATCAGCCTCCATCGGTCCCGGTGCGTTTCGTCTCATGTTTCAATCCCTCGCATAGCCTGGTTTCCGCTGACTCGCTCGGTCAATCATCCCGTCTTGGAGGGGGGCGAGGCGCGAGGAAACCCCTCTCCGTTCGGTTCGAGACCACCCTTTTTTTTTTTTTTGGCTTGCGCCCAGTCGCGACCGAACCCAAAGTAGGGGCGCACACCAGTTTGAGTCCGGTCAGACCTCCCCCTCTTCGAGGCAAGTAAGGTGCTTCCAGATTACCCGACTGCAACGTCAGGGTCGCTCAACTGGTGGGATTCAGGTAAAGTGCAACGGAACGCATTGAGGAAGCTGCAGGAAAGGCTGGCGCGTTCACAGCTAGTAGTGTTCCACAAGTTTGACTGTCGCAGGCCGCCCGCCGGTCAGCCAGCCTCACTTGGCCATAGGCTATAGCACATAATGCTTCCTGCTAAGATCAGGATGGCTCTTGGTCCTGGCCCTGGCTTGGGGGCCTGAGGGTGGAATCCTTTCCGTATGGTACGGTATCGACATCACCAGCGGCCACCGAGGCCAGAAACGGCGGACCAAAACAGGTAAAACGAGGTAATACCGAAACTCTCCGCCGGTCACGTACGGTACCGCGTACCCGGGGACGGCCGCCCTCGGGCGCTTTCTCTTCTGGGACGGTCCTTACCTGCCCTTTCGGGGCGGTTAGTTTCCCTTGCCACGTTTTTTCGACCCAGGCGGCTTCGTGCATTGGCGTCCGCGTCTTTCCGTTGCCGCCAGAACCCACAATCACCTGCGTGGTGGGCTTCCTCAGGCTCAGGCTCTGGCTGTGACTCCGGAGTCTCCAGGATCCTGCTCCACCCCAGCTAACGTCCAGTCGCCTTGGCCGCGCCCCCCCAAATTCCACGTTCCGTGGTTGATGCTGAACTTAGGCGCAAAGGGTTCGAGGATCCGCGGCCCAACTTGAGGCGTCCAGCCAACGTGGATGTTGCTTTCTCGGGGCGGGTCGGAGATGAGGGAGAGGGCTAAGAATGGCTGAGAAGGCTGAGGGCAGAGAGAGAGAGATGCTGATTGCTGAGATAGGATTAGGAGGGAGGGCCCCAGCACTGGCACTGGCACTGGCAGCGGCAGCAGCAGCAGCAATGGCTCAGTGCAGCACACGCACACGCAAGATGCCGGGCCCCTCCAGTCTGGCGCCAGGTCGGAGAGCCGCGTTCGTCGATAAGACGGTCTGGAACCCATCCCCCAGGGCCCCAACTACGCCGGGGTCCTGTGCTGCGCCTATCTCCAGTGTCCGGAGTTCTACTTGGACGACTAGTTACCGCCGCCATCCGCCCGGGGAGAGCAGGACGGGAAGCTGGCCATGCTAGCTGGGATCATCGATCAGCCCGCATACGCTTTCGGTCACGTGAAGGCCCGGTGGCCTATGAGCGCGCCCCCTTTGCGAAAGGGGATCTTGACAGCCTCGGCCGCTTGGGGCTTGGGACCTGGGGTGTGCGTCGGAAACCCTCGGTCACCGGTGGTCCGTTGGCGGGAGATGGCAGAACAACCTGCATTGGGCGGTTCGAGGCTTGGCCTGGGGGGAGAAGGGTGAGAGAACCAGATTCACCTCTTTCCCTCCCTCCCTCCCTCCCGGCCTGTCTGTGCTCGCTCGGGTACAGGCGTGTGCACAATGGGCGAGCGATCTTCCTCAAATGACGTGGCGTAACGAGGGACAAACAACGCCAGATAGCCCTGCCAGCCAGCCCTGTCCGACAGCAAGATCCCCCGATGCAGCAGGACCATCAGCCTCGTTGATGGAGATCGAGACTTTCATGGCACCGAATGCACGTCCACCTCGCTTCCTATCTCCTCTGGAGCCCCTCGGTTCGGTTCGGTTCGAGTCACGCATCTGACTCTGCGCGTGGGAATATCGTGTGATAGTAACCCAGTCTCGGGGGTGTGACACGCTATACGAGGGACTCGGTTGTCCCATCTACCATCTACCAGTGCCTACACACTCTCCCGCCAGGTCGTCACGTCGCGTGACGATGGAACTGGTTAGGCTCGGGAGGGAAGCCTGGGGGACGGATGCCTGACCTGGTAGGGATGACTTGCACCCACGACTCGACTCGCTAACGCGCCTTTTTCTTTCTCCGTACCCCCTTCGGGCCCTAAGCCGACGAGGTGGCAAAAAATGCAGAGGACACCAAACCACACAACATTGGAGTCCCCGCTAGAGAAAATTAGCGATCAGGTCTTTCTACTGGATGCTCGCACCCTGTCAAATCTCTGGTGCTCACAGCCACCGGCGATCCGGACAATTTTCTCCTCGCACTAAGCACAGGTCAACTCTAATCCCCAATCCATCATCGCTACCGAGCTTCCTGGACACCTGGAGCGATCAAGATCGACCTAGTAAAGATCTAGGACTAGTTGAAAATACGGAGGCTTAATCCTATCCTCACGGAGGAAAGGGGGGGAGTCATTGTTCCATGGTCAGCTGCAAGTCGATCCATCCTTTCTTCGGTATGACAGGCAGAAGCCCGATCGCAGCATTGCCAGGCAGAGTCGACGGGCTGTCCTGTCGCGAAGTCCCGACGATACATCACATTTTCGATTTCTCTCCCATACCGCGTAGTCTGGTACCGTCTCAACCCGCGAGAGCAGCACAGTCCCCATTGCCATGGCCAGTCATATGCAAGGCTGCAATTGTTTTAGAATACCCCAGTGAACAGACAATCCGCGGACCGGTCCGATTCCTGGAATTTCTCTGGGGAAGAAGTAACAGCCCGACCACCTGGCACATACACAGAGAGAGAGAGAGATTGGAAGATTGAGAAGCCTGAGGCACCACAGCCGCCTATCACTTCCAAGCATTGCACGCAGAAAGGAACAGAAAAAGCAAACAAGCATCTAGACCACCATCCGATAGGGATCTAGAAAAGTCCGGATTATAACCGACCTATCTATATAAGTACAGGATGATAATCACCACCAACTCACCGAGTCAGTACCTTTTTTTCTCTTCGAGGACTCGGCGATAAGGCCATTGTACCCTCCCATGCCCTTTGCCTAGGTACCTTAAGGTAAGTAGGTCAAGGGTCAAAGAGATACGCTAGATAGGTACTTAGGTAGGTAGGTAGATACGTACGTACGTACCACTTGGGCACGGTAGTAGATCGATCGACGATAATAGATAACATTGAGTTACGCCGTCCGATTCCTTTCTGTGGTTCCCAATTTCCCAACCCGGGAAGACGCTTTGGTTCGCGTCGGCGATGCGTCATTTGAGTTTTGACACCAACTGCAATTGCATGATACATGCACTACCCCTCAGAGCCCTAACGATACTGGCGAAGGCTCAGGATATTATTAGTGTAAACGCTGCCCAATACTGGGTATGGGTATAGGTATAGTACTACGAAGTAGGCATTCATCCGTCCCCCCCTCGAAGACAAGACCTTGACCTTGACCCCGTCCCCAGCGTAGCCGACACTAAGAATCTAGTTAACCGCTATCATCTATTTATTATCTTCCAATCTATATAGGTACGGATACTAGTCGCTGAACAGGGTTTCGACCACGGATATCGCGCGTAATTTGGGCCCCACGTAACCCAGCAAATGCCCGATTGAGCACCATTACCGCCTATCTAGTATCTCTAAGACTCTAAGTAAGAGCTAAGGGGAAGGTCAAAAGGACGCAGTCTAATTCCCCCGTACACTAAGCCGTAACGCTAAACACAGTAATTAGTTAGCTGGGTAGTGTAGGATTGCAGCGGGAAAGGGGGCGAATCAAAGGGGACAGATGTGCCCTCCATTGAGGGGAGGGGAGGGGAAGGGGGATGCGAAGATCGACTATGGAGACTCGAAATGGGAAGTTGGGCAAAGCGACGGGGCAGATAGGTAGATAGTCTATGGGATGCGCGCCTATTGAGCGGAATGCCCCGCCAGTGGAGGGCTACGATACTAGCGACTATCGTACCGGATCAAATTATCACTGATCGTCGACCGGCACAAGGTTCATGGCTTGCAGGTCTGCTGCTCATGCCATACTGCGAAGGTATTGTGTAGCCTGGGGAAGGATGGGCTGTGCTGCTGCCGGAGAGGTGCTTCTTGTCTCTCCCTCTCTCTCGTTCTCTCTCTCTCTCTCTTCCTCTCTGAGTTTGAGTCCGAGTCCAGCAGATGTCATCTCTTTCTGTCTGTCTGTGTGGCCGTGTATGGGTGGGCGGGTGTGTGATTGTGTCTCACGGCCTCACGGTCTCACCCCCTCCTCTTCCCGTTTGGGTTGCCGTCGCCTTTGCCGACGACGACATGCTAATTCTCACGCAGTATTGGCTTGGCTGGGAATCACGCATCCTGGGGGACTCGGGGAGGGGCCATACGTTTCCCCCACCCTTGTCTTACCGGAGGGATTGAAACAAGAAATCGCGCGTTAGTGGTTTGGGCACGGATGCAGAGGGCGAGGGTCTGCCTCGATGGGACGAGGGGAAACGAGACTCTGGAGAGTCAAGTCATGGACGAATTCGCACTCGTGCAGAAGTGGATAACCTGCTGCTGCTGCTCGATGGACAACGTCGTGGAGCTAACGGCACGTCCGACGGCCCGGCTGCGGCGCGCGGACAGCAGGCCATAACATGCACGTCAATATTGTTATTGTCGTGAAGGTTGGAGACTCAGAAGGTCCCGTCAGCTCTTGGAGTCATTGCCACGAGGGCCACCATCATTGGGGGACGAGAACTGGCGGTAAGAGAATCCCGAAACTAGGTATCGAAGGTCCTTAGCGCAGCAAGGAAAAGAGCCTTGTACGGTTCTTACACGAAAGAGCCGGCCAAAGGGAAGGAACAGCTCCCATCCCCAAGCTCAGGTCAAGGGGACCCCCAAAGGAAAGATACAACGCGCCATAGTCATTAAAAAGGAAACTTCTACAATCCACAGATGGGGCACAGGAATGGCCCGGAGACACGTAAGACCCAGATAATGCGCTGCGAGGAGATAGATAAACGAAGGATAACGAAACAAAAACGGCCGGAGAGAGACATGACCAAGAACCGAGATATTTAACAAACGACCAGAACCACACCTCCACATAGGGAAGAAGACATTGTATCTGGTGTCATCAAGACGCTTACCGCTAGTAGATGTTCTTTAACCGATTCAATCGTCCGATGCTTCTGAGACCGAGTCGCTTTCCTGCTGGGCGGGATCAGGCATGACGACGCTATTAAGGTATGTGACCTGTCGGGCAAAATTCCCCTCTGGTCAGTTACAAGGCTTCCACAGAACGAACAAGGCATTTGTTGCGGCACTTTGGCCGGCGACGAGTACGTAGAGCTCGTGAAGTGGTGGGTAACATTGCGCCCGAAGCCACACCGCTGAAGTGACCAGGAAGGGAAAGCGAAAGAGGGGGGCAGGGGCAGAGGGAAAGGGCCTTGTAACGATTGATACGGCAGCTAAGATCCAATAGACGCAGGCGCGGGCAAGCGGAGGGGAAAGCTAAACAGCAGCGAGGGCACGACGGGTGGAATGGCTTACGAAGGGTTCCATGATTCCAATCAAAGCAGCGATCCTTTCTCGTGCACTAGCACTCTGAAGCTCCTCATCCGAAAGAGGCCTGCCGATGGTGAAACTGCGCAGACGGAGCAGCTGGATATTTTCATTGTCGAGATCGTAGCCCTAGGCAGAAGAGAAGCGAATGTCAGTATCGTCATTGGACGAGAGTGGAGACCCGCCGGGACGGCGGCAGATGCTGAACCATGGAAACAAGTGAGACGGTGCAGAAAACTCTTCGAGACCAAAGCACACCGTGGGACAGTGCAGGCAATTCCCGTGTCAGAACCAAGAACCGGCCCTTGGGAACTCGGGACTAAGGTACGGATCCCGGGCCAGGCCTGACGCCGACAGTCAGGATGGCAGGATGCCAAAAACGAGGGCGAGGGCGAGGGCCCCAGGCCGGGAGGCCCAGGGGCCGTTGGGGATGATGGGAGGCTGCTGCAACCCAGCAACGGAAGGGCTAGTCGGACGCTCCCGTCCGCGGCTGCGCTTACACCCTCACCACCGAGCAGACCGAAGACCGGCGAACAGCGCCGGACGGTCCATGCTCCCCCATCCTGGCCTGTCTCTTATCATCAAAAGAGTTGCCATCATCCATCATGGTCTTCGGTCTCTTCTTCGAGTCGATTCTTAATTCCCTCCCCTGAATCTCCGATGATGCACGAGACTGTCTGCCCTCACCCAGGGACCACTCCGCCACATCCCAGACCGGGCTGGAAGAGTTCGCAGGCATTCGCAACGGCTGACTTCGGGGGTTGGGCATGTATCCAGCGTGCCAGGGCTGCTCGAACTGGTCCATTTGATGGATGATCTCCCTCGTGATGGTTTCGATAACAATAACACCGAGGATGCACCGTGGCCGGAGATGACGCGCCTTCAGAAGGCATCGCAACAGAGTGATCATTCACCATATACGGTCCGAGATACAGAAGCCCCTTTGAGGCTTCGAGCACCCTGGTTGGGAATAAATAATTTAAGGAGGATGGATTGCGACCACAGCAATGGCCTTGCATAAACCAAAAAGTACTAGGGTGAGACACGAGAAAATGTTACTTACCCTGGGCTTGGTCTTGAGCGCACTCTCCTTATTCTGGTTGACAAAAGCTTCCACAACGTTTTCATCATCATCTGGTAGCCCGTTGAATATTTCACGGCGCATGTGAGTCGCCCTCAATACTGACTTTAGGCGATGCGAGTTTCTGTCAACATCCTCTCGGAGAAGCGCGAGTTTATCAGCCTCTGGCATCCAGAGCCCCGATCCTAAACCCAGCAAGATCCCATTAGCCGACATTATTTTCCGGACGTCGCGTTGACTTCAGCTACAATCCTCCACCCTTGTCCTTCGAGAAGACTGCGGAAGTCACATAAGAAACACAATGGGAAACATAGAGGCTGGGGTCGATTTGGGGGATAGTGTAAAGAGCCTTGGGCGTTGGGGATAAAGGAAGCATGTCCCTCTGACGGCTTCATGGCCCGATGGAGACCCGTCGGCCCAGGAGGGACTGCGACCGTGGCATGTGGGTACTTTCATGTTGCATAACTCACCGACAAAGCAGGATCCAGGCTGGCAATGAACGTAGTACGCCGCGTAAGGCCCCTTTTTACCTGTGCGGGACCTAATACAAGGCTAAGCTGACGGTCAATATCGCATAGTGTTGGATATGTGCATACCAGGCAGCTGAAAAGTGCGTCTGCTCGATCTGTGGTTAGCTCAACCATATATCGAATGCACAACCCCCCAGGGCATGAAAAAGAAAGATATTCTTAGAAGTAAAACTCGAGCATACCTTATATGGAGTGGGATTTTTGCTGAATCTGATATCTCTATGTATGCGAAACACCTAGTGCAAGACGTATTGATTAATGACTGTCTCCTTCCGACCAACTTCATATCTGGTGTCCTCTCTTCTCCACTCACAAGATCTTTGACAGGTAGTTCAGGAATGGTGCTGTCCTTCTCTATAATTTCCTCTGTGAGAGTCTCAACAAACGTTTCCCAATCCTTCTTCGAGGCGCGATAGTCCGCATCGTGTGCTGCAGTTTATTTAGCTCACAGTTAGCCTGAAACAGAAGTGTAAGAACTTCGTCGGCGATAGGGCGATACCTTTGAGCCACTCCCTATCATTATTCTCGGCCAGGTCTTGCAAGAAGAGCATGGTGTTGGGATGTAAGGTATCATCCTGGTAGGCCACATTTCCTGGATCTCTCGCTTTGGGCTTCTTGATGAATACTTCCTTACCAGGGCCTAGACCAGTCTTGACACCTTCTCTCCACAACTCCTTGTCTTTGGTTGATGTGGTCGTGTTGGCCTTGGTGCCACTGCTGTGTCTCCGGACGGGCGAGCTGGGCTCTTCTTTCCGGTTCTTTCCTTGGCCCCTCTTTGATACCCGCTTCGACTGCGACTCCCCTGTCGCTGCAGCCTCTAGAGGCGCTGCCTCGGGTACCTCTGTGTTCGCATCGGGTGATGCGGCGAGTGACGTGTCTAGGTCGTCGTAATTGGATGTTTTCGGCGCAGATGCATGCTTAGAGTCAGGTTTTGGGTCCTCAGAGGCTTCTGCTTGGAAGTATTTGCTTTTCTTTGTGGTGGATTTGACGGTTTTCTTAGCGGTGGTGCTGTCGTACTTTTGTCTCTTGGGCCCCGTTTTGGAGGCTTCGGAGATTCTGTCAGACGCGCGCCTTTTTGGCGCCGACACTGGAGCTGCGGCCGACGCGGGAACGGCCCGAGACGATCGACGAGGCATGGGCACGATGACGAGAACCGGTACACTGTCTGGTTCGGCTCTGCGTACGACTTTAGGGAGCGCCGGGGAGGGGATTCCCGAAAGATGAGAGTAGCTACTACGCCTTGATCCAAGATAGGATGAATGATAGACAAGAGTAAGAGTTCTGACGTCGTTTAAGGGATGTTGGGTGGCCCTTAGAATCCTTTGGCTGGGCTTACGGGTACGGCGGTACTCCGTAGCTAGCGACAGATTGACTTTCAGCGGTCGAGGCGGACAAGGGGACCGGGAAGAGACCAGGAGGCTGGTAACTTCTGGGGCTTGTTTCGCGTGGGAAAAGGCGGGCGAGTTCTTTGCTTCCCGCACCGCTAAACCTAGTGCGTGGGCGCCGACAGTCGACGTCAGTTTCACGAAGGATTTGCAGGCTACCCGTCGCGACAACCACTTAACAAGACAGTATCAAACAGAAAGCCAGCGTGGATATTTCGGGGGAGCGGTATATATAGTCTGCAACGGGCCTTGAGCCGGAATAGAAGACCTGTCGAACGGTTTCATTGTCAGCCCCGACTTTCTCAGAGAAAGAGTGTGTGAGAGAACAAAGAAAAACCACTGCCGCAGCGGACCTTGATTTCTGGCCCGCCAATAGTAAGCCCGTCGTCGACTCCCGTCGCCTTTATTCGGAGGAAGAAAAGTACGAAAAGTACCAGGAGTGGAAGAAAGGACGAACCGCCATCTATGGACCATCCTGAGAGAATGATGATTCCAGAAGCCTTTGAGTCCCGCAAGCGCAAGATTCTTGCCGAGCTCTCCATTCCGGAGGCCGAATATACCGATCTGTCCCCCAAGGGGTCTGTCGATGAGGGGATCCGCGTTCTCATCGACGACATCAATACCCTGGCGGGGTTGGTGACCACGAGCAGCTGTGCTGGGAGGATCAGTGTGTTCCTGGAAGGCAGGAAGAAGCAGCAGCAGCAGGAGCAAGTGCCCGAAGAGCTACAGAGACAGTTCGTACCTTCCGGGGGCAAGGGGGCCGGCAAATGGCTGTATGTATCCCATGAGCCCTTGCAAGACCGGGGGTCCCGGTCGATGCATGAGATGTTTGGGATGATTCGAGGGGATGGCAGGCCCCCGGCGCTGAACGAGACCGGCCAAGCCCCACGTCTCGTGCGCTTCTCTTTCGAGCCCATGGTACGTCGTCCCTCTGTCCGATGAAGTGTCGCAACCATTTCGTGTATTTTTGTGTGCTTCCGTGGTTGTGTTCCACATGGTCGCGTTCTGTCTACCCACCCGTATACTAGCATCACCCCCGATCGACCAAGCTTCCACAGAAGCGGTGTCAGACGTGCAATACGGACAAAAAAGACCAAACACAGTATGCAGCAACCCTGAAAGACTAATATGCACCTATCTAGATCCTCCACATAATGGCAGCTACTCTCCATCATGCTCACCCCGTCCTATCTGCCGCGTCAAGCTCCGGTTTCCGTGAAAGCGGACTCCAAAGCCTCCGTTGCCTAGACGCAGAAGACACCGATGGACCGAGCCCCATTGTCGCTGTACGGTCGGCTGGTCTCTCATTGGAGTCAGTGGTTGGCTACTGTGAGGAAACCAACGACGATGACGAACCCATCATCCGCAGTCTGGTCACGGAGGAGTTCCTCGAGATGTTGGTTGCGATCTCGAATGAAAGATTCTCTGTCAACTCCGAACGAAAAGAACGGTTCCGGACAAACCTGTTAACCCTCTGCTCTACGAGTCGTGCTCATGGCACGAAGGCGAAGGGGAAAGCCAAACCGCCTGGTTGGGAAGACCCCGAGACACGAAGGGAAAGGATGAGGGCCGAGGGTCTGTTGAAGAAGAAGCTCGGGGAGAATCAGACGAAAGAGGATAGCATTGATTTGGACTTATCTCAACCTAGTCTGGAGCCATGAGAGCCCTGGAAAGGGAGTTGATCGGGCAAAGAAACATGAGATGATAATGAACAAATTCTGCATTACAGCCTTGAGAAACAACCTAGCAGCACTAAAATATGCACCCAGATGTCATGTTAGCCAGGAAAGGGTTAAGGCAATGTAATCAAAAATAAAGGCCGCGAGAAGCAGAAAACCCAAAGGAACGAGGCATGTAAAATGTGAAAGGGAAGAAAAAAACGAGATGATTTCAATGATTATGCAACCCGCTTATCGCTCCAAAAGCACATCGCACGATATGTAGGCCAGACCCAATCGATGAACTATTGATCCAACCATTCTCATAAACCAAAGTATTCCGCTTGTCATGATCGTCATTCCATTTTGTCATCAACAAGATTACCCGCAAGCGTCAAACTCAATGATCCAACTTTGAGAGGCAATTTGGAGACGAGTGGGTAATACGATGGCCAGGCAAGGCACCTCGAAGCCTTCCGGGAGGATGGAAGAGCAATTTCTGGCCCCAACAGTCTTCAATGCCACCCAAAGGCGAGCTGCCAATATTCCAACATTCGCTGGCACGACGCGACGGGGTTGACAACATACCAACTTTGGACGGGCTCTCGGCGTTTGATGTACTTTTGTTGGTGGAGGGAGAGGAAATACTACCGTTGCTCTGAGTGCTAGAACGCGACTTTCCTTCACTATTCATCCAGCCGCTCAAAACAAGACTCGAAAGCATGGCTGCCTCCTGTTCAACAGCGTCTCCCCAAGATGTACGTTTGGCGACATCGGTGGGCCACTCAAACCAGATTCGACCGAATGGGGAGGTGAGGCCGAGGTTGGTAGTGGGGAAGTTGTTAGGTAGTTCCTTGTTGTCATTCTCCGGCACTGTTCCATGCGAAATCAGGTTGGTGTAGTACTGGATTAAATATTAGCCAAGTGAACGAAGACTGGGAAGGATAAAGTCCTAGAAAACATGGGGTTTTCGACAGGCGAAGGCAAGGTGGAAGAGAGACAAGGAAGGAGGAAGACTGCATACCATGTGGGTACCATAGTCGAAATTTGGCAGATTGACCAAGGTGTCGAAGGGAAACCATTTGCTCATATCCGGAACCTTGCTAATCTCGCTCTGCTCCTCAGAGTTAACGCAGAGAGTGTACTTCTGGCGTTCATTGAAACCAGGGCAATTAAGCCCGGCTTGAAGAAGCTCCCGCAGGAGTCTCTGATCCAAACCAACGGTGTTCGACTTTCTCATGCGAGAAACAAGAGAGATGATGTGCCGATTAATCAGCTCGAACAGTTGATTGCGGTCATGCACGGTGAAGTATTCAGTCGCGTACCAGGGAAACTAGCGTGGATTAGACACAATCCTCTCTCAATAGAGTCCAAAGACTTACTTTGTAGAGAGTGCTAATTGTTGATTCATAGGTGCGTTGAGGGCACTTGGCACAAAATGGGGACTGTAGAGCTGTCAGACACTGCTGTCATGGACCGAAATGATGCTGGACACCTACACGATGGGGCATTTCTGCATGACGAATGGCACCAATGATCTCCTCGCTCGTAAAGAAGCCAGCAAACCCAGTGGAATAGGGGTCAGTATTGTGAAGAACGCTGAGCATACCACCTTTCCAGATGACACACTTAGCACGGGGGAACAGGTCCTTCAATAGATCGTCTTGATTACTGAGCTCAACTTCCACGTGCCGGTTTCCAAGTCTCGGGGCACGACCAGTCTCATAGATTCGATTAATGCGCTTGGTGGTTTCTTCGGCATCTGTTGGGGTCTGAAATTCGACGAAGCAATCCATGGTCTTTGCAGTCGGGCGTTCCATGATGATGTGAACCGCATGATTCGGGATAAGCCGAGCCTGACGGCCAACGAATTGCATTATCTCTTGTTTCGTAATCGAGTATGGAATCTGAAACCATGTTAGCTGTGTTTCTGAAGAAAAACAGTCACTTACGTTAGCAATCTTAATGACACCCCAAGATGGAGGCTCTTTGGAGTGGACTAGACTGCCAATAGGCATTTCACCGGGCAAAGCGACTCTCTCAATAGTCTTAGTGAAGTCTGCGAGGTGCTTCGAACTGCCTGAGTAATTATTTCCCGCCTGTGAAAGAGGAAAGACCGGTGGGTGAGCCAGAGCAGACATTTGTGCTAGCTGTTCGGGATGGAAAGAGGCGCCTGGCACCGGGCCAAGGACGGCTGAAGGAAACGAAGTCGGGATAGTGTTTCCCATGGGAAACGGAGGAGGGCCATAGAAAGGATCATAAGGCAAGCTCTTGGAGGGATTGGCATTGTAAAGAGGTCCATGGTACTTGCGGGGAGCAACGATGCCCCCATTCGATGGATCTATGTTGATATTACGGAGAGTATGATCCTGTCTAGCAGAAGTCATCTTGAAGGTGGAAGCAGGTAACAGAGCGAGCGGCAGGAATAAGATGATGAGAAGAAAAGAAGAGCGGGGGAGAGGAAAAGAAGGGAAGAAGTTGGATGCTGCTGAGGGTGAGGGTGAAGGTGAGAATGAGAATGAGGAAGATGAAAAGTGAGGAAAGTCTCAAGGGGTCTCTGAATGTGGGAGGGGAGGAGGGAGGAGGGGCAGGGCAGTGCATTGTGGCTAATATATAGAGATCTATGAGTGAATCAGATATTCACTGATTCAATACTTTCTGGATCATATTCAATTTGGGCCCTGAAGTGTTACTAAAAGCCCAATGAAGATCTGCTGACCGGCCAGGATTTGGGGTCTGAGGATGAGGATAGCATTCATAGGGGATCAGGAGACCGGCCAGTTGGGTTAATTCCAGGCGTCATGCACTACACAAGCAGAGACAAGGCCATTCTCTGTCCCCTGCGAGCCGCACGCAAGCCATTGAGGTCCCACCCCAACAATAGCCCAGGATCCATGTGCAAGCGGGTCACTGCCCATGCGGCAGATCGGGTCGGGCGGGAGGTCCCAAACTAGAGCTCCTCCCGGATGGGGACGGAAATGCATGAATGCTTGATCTTGACGGGTGGGATCTTTCACAAGTGAGACTGGATAATCAGCTTTGATAAAGGCACAGTGCGGAACAGTAAGAACTTCAGATGCTGGACAATGCCGGGTACAGAGGAGGAAATGAGACCAGGGAAACAATCAAGCCAGCCTTGTAAGAACAGGGGTGGTGAAATCAGGGAGTATTTGTGGCCGTGATGACCAGACCTCACTTGTTCACAAGGATAGCTTCTATACCGCCGGTTCTACGTTGTAAGTCCTATAGGACCGGAGACCGTGCCGGAAGATGTCGTCAGAAAACGAGTTATTAGGTAGATCAGGACTAATCGCTATATGTTTGATTTCGAGATAGAACATGGGTGATTGCGGAAGGGAACAAGCATCGAGCACAGCGATTCCCGATACCAGCCCAGATCGCCTGTACAGTAGTTGCTTCTAGAGAAAGGGGGGAGGGGAAAAGCCATGTTCGTGTACCACACAGGGCCAAAGAAGAGACATCACAGAGCAAGCTAATCAAACTGTGGCCCGTACATTAGCATGACTCGATAAAGATGGCCTCCTCATAAGACTTACGGGGGTCAAGAACGACTCTGCGACGAAACGAGCACGGGCATTCAACTAAAACAAGTAGCGTTAGAATCATTTCCTTTCCATGGCAGGAAGCTAGAACATACAAAGAGCTTCATTTCCGAGATCTCCTTGTCCACTTCTTCCATGAATTGGATGATGAAGTCAACTAGCTTGTGCTTCAACATGGCTTCCGTGTGAAAGTTTGTAATCAGGAACGAGATGTCATATCCCTTTCACCCGTTAGCTCCTTTGATCCATTCCAACCCGGTTATTTGGTTCCCAACCTGTACTGGCTTGCGCCTGAGAATGAAGAAGGACTCCGCACGCTGCGTCAAGAACCTGGTGAACTTATGGACCAATATATGCTCGATTTCATCTGCCTGCTTGATTCGGATGCTAACGCGGACGCTGTTCACGCTAGGCTCGATGAAGACCTTCTCATTCTCGTTACGAGAGATCGTAAGGGGGTTGAGAAGTAGCTCGGGCGAAGACTTGGCTTCTACCTCGGGCACCAAGTGACGCTCAGCTGTCTGGGAAGCGAAGTTCGAGATTGCAAGGGCGGAGTTGAGGGATTGTCGGATGCAGAGCAGGTAAGGGCGCAGGGATTGAGACTGGAGTCGTTAGTTTCAATTGTATCAATGCGCAAACCCCGGGAGTGGGCAGTCACCATAATGGGGGGATATCCGTGAGGCCCGCCAGGCCGACGCGCAATGTAATGTCTCGGTGAAATTCGGGGGGGAAGGGAGCGAGGGCGAAGGGTGCAGGTGCTGTTGCATCAATAGCAATGACCCGCCGGGTGAGCTGCGATGTAGCCTGTCGGCGTGGAGGGGAATTCGACCTTGGATTGCCAGCTGGAGGGGGAGGGCGAGGAGGGCAGTTGCGTCAGGAGCGACGTCCCGCCGGGGGGCTGCGATGTAGCCCGTTGGTGTTTGCTCTGTTTGCACCGCCTGCCCCACGCCTCGCCGGGCGATGACTGACGCAGCCGTTGTTTATGCAACCGCAATCCTACCGCCAGAACCTGAGAGGAGGCATCGATCCCACCGAGAAGGACTTCCATTCGAGTCAAAATGGCCTCTATACCAAGTATGTGGCAAGACAAACATGTGGTCTCTTCCGCGCTGTATAATCTTCCCCGCTGACACTCCATGACGCAGTCATTGTAAAGCACCAGGGCAAACGTCATGAGGTCGAGCTCGACCCATCCCTCAACGGGGAAACGCTAAAGTACCAGCTATTCTCTCTGACCGGCGTCGAACCCGAGCGACAGAAGATCTTGGTCAAAGGAGGTCAGCTCAAGGATGATACTCCCTTGTCGTCTCTCAACGCCAAAGCTGGCCAAACGTTCATGATGATGGGTACGCCGTCGGGAGGCCAGGGTGCCGGGGACTTGGGTAGACCAAAGGAGGTTGTGAAATTTTTGGAGGATATGACGGAAGCTGAAGCTGCCAGAGCGGAGGGTGCGACTCCTGCAGGCCTGCAAAACCTCGGAAATACCTGCTATTTGAACTCGACACTACAGACACTGCGAGGCGTTCCAGAGCTTCAGAATGCGCTGCAAAAGTACCAGTCTTCTGAACGCCCCTTCAGAGGATCTAGTGTATCAAACCTTAGCAGCCTCGGTCTCGGTGGGCTTGGAGCTTCGATGGATCTAACCTCCTCTCTCCGGGATCTTTTTAGGCAAATGTCCCAGACACAGGAGGGCTTCCCCCCGCTCATTTTTCTCAACGCCCTGAGAAACGTCTTCCCCCAGTTCGCTCAGAAGGATCGGAACGGACATGGCTATGCCCAACAGGATGCTGAAGAGGCTTGGTCACAAATCGTGAACCAGCTGCGGAACAAGCTGATTGTGAAGGAAGGCGAGGGAGACTCTGCTACTGAAGTGTCCTTTGTGGACAAGTACTTTGCTGGAAAATTTGAGTCAGTCACAGAGTGCGATGAGGTGGCAGCAAAGGAGGCTGGCGAAGAATCCACTCCGAGCTCCGATGTCTTCTTCAAACTTGATTGTCACATCGGCAAGGATACAAACCATTTGACCGACGGCATTATGGCAGGTCTCGAGGAAAAGATTGAGAAAAACTCCCCCACCTTTGGTCGCGACGCTGTGTACACGAAACGCTCACGCATCGCCCGCCTGCCTAAATACCTGACGGTCCATTTTGTTCGATTCTTCTGGAAGCGTGAGACCCAGAAAAAGGCCAAGATCATGCGGAAGGTTACATTCCCGGCTGAGCTCGACGCGGTGGACTTCTGCACCGAAGAGCTGAAGAAGCAGCTTATTCCTGTTAGGGACAAGGTCCGGGACATTCGGAAGGAGGAGGTGGACGTTGACCGTGCTCGCAAGCGCCAGAAGCTTGCTCATCGAACGGAAGAAGAGCAAAAGGGAGAGGCGGAATCCGGTTCAAGCATGGAGCCCATGCAGAAGAAGAAAGCTGCCGAAGAGCGCAAGGACGAAAGCCAGAAAGATGGAGATGCAGCCATGACGGATGTTTTCAAGACTGACGCAGAGTACGAAGCCGAGAAGACTGCTTCTATTCTTGCCGCCAAGAAAGAGCTGTCTGAGCTCCTTAACCCGAGTCTTGCCTCGGATGACGGCGTCAACAAGACGGGTCTCTATGAGCTGCGCGGAGTCATCACCCATCAGGGTGCTAGTGCTGACAGTGGTCATTACACGTCTTATGTGAAGAAGCAGGCTACCAACGACAATGACAACTCTGAAGGAAAGTGGTGGTGGTTCAACGATGACAAGGTGACCGAGGTGGATGGAGACAAGATCGAGACACTGGCTGGTGGCGGTAAGTTTAATTACTCCTCTCATGGATATACAATGACCATCTAATGTTGATCTTATCAGGCGAATCCCACTCTGCGCTGATTCTCCTATACCGCGCATGTGATCTGCCTACTACCAACTGAGAAGCCTTCCCTCCACGAGAAGTCACGACTATCAGGGTACATATGGTATGCATAGATAATGAGCTTATGGCTGAATGTTAGGGCCAGGCGTTGCTCTGGCCGGAATACTACGACTGGGATTTGATCATTGGGGGGTTGTGTTTTCCATCGTAGAATGAGGGCTTTCTGTACTTTACATGCCACCAATCCACCTAGTAACTACCCAATAAGTAAGCACCACGTACAACTCTGTAGTACTAAGGATGGTATACTTACATGTGCCTGTACTCCGTAGATACTCCGTACTAAACACCAACTGTAGGCAATTAAATCACGTGATGTACAGAGCATCGTGAAGAGCCACCTTACTCAGGGGATTCGGGGTTTCCGGTCGCAGTGCTTGTACAAGGCCTATTTAATGTATGCAGGCGGCTAGTTAAGCCTATCAATGATACTCGTCTGAGTCCATATAAAGATATACTGAGTGCTTCATTCTTCTATGCTACGTGGCTACTCCTGAGCCTGATATCAGACTTCTCGCTTAGCGCAGCGGGTCCGGAACAATAATGTTCCGGCAACCCAATCAGGGCTCTAAGCCTCTAACCTCGTATCACATCGCTCCTATCTTATCTAATCAATTGCGCCTCGACGGGCTCACAGGCGGACGGACGGACGGACGGGACATCGCGTCGCGGTCGGAGACGAAGCTGCAAGGTGACCATCATGTTTGCTTTTCGTTCGCGCGGGGTCTTGCAGTCCCGGTTGGGCTCTGTGACGCTTCAGTCATCATCAGCATGTCGACTCCCTATCCATGCCTCGAGGAGTGCCAGCACCGCTGCTGATGAAGCGGCGCCTCAACCATCGATATGGCCGCGACGCAAGAAGACTATCTTCGCGCTCTTTGCCGTTGTGGGGATTGCTCTCACGTCTTCCATAGATGATATGGTCGCACCACCGCTATTACCCGGCACACCAGAAGATAAAGCACGGGTGCACGGCCTACATGCGCTCTACGAAATTGCGCTGCCCATCGTGAAGAAACTACGGGAAGATCCCGACTATATAGAAGCCGATGTTTATGGGAACTACTCGGAGGATGAAAAACTACAAAGATTGAGCTCTGGCCCGTTGCGGGGGAGCAGAGGGCTAGGACTTCAGGTTCGTCGCATGTGGCTCAATCCGTTGCCTTTTTCTCTGTCATTCATTGCTTTATACCCCGATGAGCTGGAGCGTTTTCTGACCGCGTGGGTATATAGAAAATCTTCTACAATGATAAGGAGAAGAAGGCCGTCAATGTTGCCTTTCTCGGAAACGGGCTGGAGGGATGGCCTACCATTGTGCACGGCGGGGTTCTGGCAACTGTGGTTGACGAACACCTGGCCCGACTCGCCATCAGGCATTTCCCCGAACGCACCGGGGTGACCGCCAATCTCGAGCTCAAGTATCGGGCCCCCGTGCGTTCGAACAAATTTTATTCCTTCCACGCTACTTTGGACCAGGAGCGAAGCACAGAACGTAAGGCGTGGGTGAATGGGGAAGTGCGCGATTACAATGGAAAGCTGTGTGTCGAGGCTACTGGGCTCTTTGTGGTCCCGAAAACCTATAAGCTTCAAAAGGTTGGGGAACGCTATTGAGCTGGCCACAGCGGGAAGCCTGGACCATAGTACATGCCGCTGGTCTGGATACACCCAGCCTGCGCCACCGACTCAGGTGATAGGAGAGCCGAGACTGCTTTCGCGGGACGAGGATTTGGAACGATCCTTTGAAACCTCGGGCGCCGTCTTGGACTTGTTTGCAGGTGCGGAAAAGGTCCCCAGAATGCCTTCTCCCATGCCGAGAATCGGTCTCATCTTCATTCTCGTATTCATATATTCAACCGATAGGTACATAGACTTCCTTCCGTGAATTTCAGACCTGCGATCCCGGGAACTGGCGGGTGTCGAATAGAGTTTTTTTGATTAGCCGGGGAGGCCGACGACTGGGCCGTCGTAAGGACGGAAGTATGCAGTGGAGGGTGACTCAGGAGGGACTCGCGCCTTCGCTCTTCTCGCTCGCCTCGCTCGCCTCGTTCGCCACGCCCGCCGCGCCGGCTAGGCCCTCCTTCCCTCGCTCTCCCCCACGATCTCCCCCGCATTTCCTCCTCAACGTCCTCCAACCACGCGGGGCTGTCTCCCGGATCGGCTATCAACCCGCATGGACCACGTCCAAAGCCCCTCAGGTGCCTCGGCTGTGGCTCAAAAGGGCAGCATGTCCGGTATTCTGGTCGCACCCAGGGTCCTGTCGAGACTGAGTTCTGCAAGTTCCGTGGGTCATTGCAGAGACGGGATTATACAGATATCATCATGGACCCACCACGGCTATCAGCTGCATCAGGAAGATACTAACTAGATCATGCCTAACCTTTGCCCAGCGTTGTCTTGTATATATTAACTCGTTTCCCCGCTCCTCCGTCACACCTCAGGCCGGGATACGTGGTCGCTGGACAGCCTTAGTCGTCGTGCCTTTTTGCCTCGATAACAATGAAAGTCGCTGAACACTCCACTCAGTCGCAGGTCGACGAGAAGGCCACCGGAGAGTCGTCACAAACCGGAAACACGGAGACCAAGTTCAGTCATGACGAGGTTCTCTCGTATCGAGGGGAGACGGGGGCACCCGTGGACAATCCGGTGTGTATCAATCATATCGAGGAAGAGAAAAGAACATTGTCCTCCTAAAGACACTGGAAAATAAGCGTAAGAACTGACACATAACCTACCAATTTTTAGATGACCCTCCATCGGTTTATGGGTTTTACGGCAATGGCATTCTTATGGACTGGAAGCCAGATCCCGGTTTATCTATTCGGTGAGCGATGACATCAATGGCCCCTCTATTTTACCAGGATTATACTCTAATAGCCCTATAGGAGGAATCCCGCCATATATTTATGGAGACATTGGCGGTGCGGACAGATGGGTCTGGTTTGTGAGTGTCACGAGTACTGAAGTAGTCACAAACGCTGATACCTGTTCAACATAACCCAGGTCCTAGCCAATCTACTAGCTCTTGCTGGTGTTTGTCCTTTTGTCGGATCTTTGTCGGACCTGATCGGCCGTCGATATGTCGCTCTCATCGGAGCCTCTCTTGTTTGCCTTGGCATGATCGTCAGCAGCACGGCACATACGATGAATATATTCATTGGTATATCTCCAATACGCCCTTCTCCCATCGATTCGTCTACAACAAGTCATACTAACGAATACATAGCTGGGATGGCAATTGCTGGTGCCGGTGCTGGTGTCAATGAACTGACAGCATTGGCTGCAACTTCCGAGATGGCACCAACCCGCCAAAGAGGCAAATATGTTGCGGTGTTGATTTTCACCATTGTGCCATTCTGTCCATCCGTCCTATGGGCCCAGCTTATTGCTGCCCATAAAGGCTGGCGTTACGTTGGAGCATTCGCCGGAGCATGGAATGGCTTTGGCCTGCTGATCACGGCGCTCTTCTATTTCCCACCACCACGAGTCAACTCAGAGGGATTGAGTAGATCCGACATAATCAGTCGCATTGACTTTGTTGGTGGGTTCCTCAGTATCACTAGCCTGATAGTCTTTCTAGCTGGTCTACAATGGGGTGGATACCAGGTACACTCCCACTCACACTCGGAATATCCACCGGTTGCCTTTCACCCTGCTAACCTATCTACCTTTGCAATAGTATCATTGGACCTCCGCTCACGTTCTAGTTCCCCTAATCCTAGGGTTCTTCATCTTGGTCGCCTTTGCATTTTGGGAAATATATGGTGCCAAATACCCCATCTTCCCGAGCCGGTTAAAGCAAGAACCTCGCACACTGGGCTTGACGCTGGTTATCACATTCATCTCAGGAGCAAACTTCTTCTCCGTTCTCATGTTCTGGCCTACTCAGTCGTTCAACGTGTACGGTCATAATCCCGTCGACGTAGGTGTTCGAAGTCTTCCCATCGGTTTTGGTATCATGGCAGGTGCATGCATCGTACTATGGCTACTGAGCATCTTGCGTGGACATAACAAGGAGCTTCTGATTTTGAGTAGTGTACTCATGACCGCAGGTTCGTCTGACAAACCATCCCCTCAAGTCAAAAAGAGGGAAAGGGAAAACAAAATACTAACATTACACAGGCTGTGGTGCCCTCTCAGTAGGACGACTCGATAACCTCTATCAGCTCTGGGGTATTCTCGTCGTTGCCGGCCTAGGTATTGGGGGCATCGTCGTACCTGCCTCAATTATGACCACAATCATCTGCCCAGACGTAAGATGCTCCACACCTCTCAGCCCCCGTGTTACACTAACCCAACAATCCCCAGGATCTTATCGCCACCATCTCCGCCCTCACTCTCTCCATCCGTGTCGCAGGCGGCGGCATCGGTTACACAATCTACTATAACATCTTCATCTCCAAATTCGTCCCTAATGCTGAGCACTACATTGGTGGTGTCATGGCTACCCAGCTCAACATCACAAACGTCGCCTATATAACAGAAGCAATCGAGCTCACCGGTGCCTCTCTATTGGACGACTTAAAACTCATACCCGGTATTGCAGGCAATGAAGTGGCGTATGATGCGGTCGTGACAGCTGGTCGGCTTGCTTATGCGGAGAGCTATAAGTATGTGTATTATGCTAGCATTGGGTTCGGTGGCGTGTCTATAATTGCTGCGTGTTTCCTGGGAAACATTAGGAAGTATATGGATGATCATGTGGCAGTTGTGATGCATTGAGTGGGTCCGGGAGTTGGATACTATCGGGTAATTGGTGTTTATATGTTTTTGCGTTCTTTCCGCAGTATTGGTGTTAGTTAATTTGGTCGTGGGAGGCAATTTCTCTTGTTGTGGGTTCAGGGTCGTATTAACATCCACCTTTTTATTGTCAATTTCTTTTGTTCTTATACAGCAAGAACTACAGGGGAGCTATCCTAAATACATATACTGTGGTCCGGATGATCACGTGGAATGTTTTCGCAGTCATGCGGCATACGGAGTACCGGCGGGCCTTCCTTCCCTCTACTAGTATATTTTATAAGACAACCCACGCCACAGTTTAACCTACAATGACTCACTACATAATTTGTACACTTATTTATCAAGTATCCTAGAATGAAAGTTACTAAAAAAGACAAATAGGCAGACACTGACTTCATAGGCCTAACGTTTACATGTTTGGAAGAAATAATATAGAATGATATATTTTCATGCTCATAAGACAGATGGCTAAAAAAGAAAAAAAAATCGGGTATGGGGTATACAAGAGACGATAGAAGAAGGCCAAAGTAACAGACACAGACAGAATAAGGCAAAAGAAGAACCAAAACCCCTCCAGGAGGGTTCACCTGCTCTCCACCTGATTCATGGAGGACCTCTTCGGGACGAACGGAGCAGACGTTGGTTTGGATTTTCTCCTTTCATCCTTGACACGCAGGCCTCTGCTGAGACCGCCTCCCAGACCCCGGGCGAGGGAGGCAAATGGAGAAGCGTTCTGCCAGTCATCGAGGTCCTCTTCATGTTGACCGACACTGGCGGTAGATTCGGCACCGTGTTTGGATGATCCGGATCCGTCGGATGGTTTGCTGCGGTGTCGGCCCTCGGGGCCGTGAGAGACTGTAGTAGGGGACGTAGGGGTGGATTTCCATGGGGTCGTGGGGATGTCGGTGTCTATATAATCTATATAATCGGAGCATTTGCAGCCACAGCCACTGGGGCAGAACTGGTGTTCTTCTTGCTCGCTGTCTTGCATGTCATGCTGTGGGTTTGAGGATGCCATCGAGAACCAGCCTCGATGGCAGTCGAAGCAGCTTACGTGGCCGCAGCCGAGACAGGGGATGAGCATGCCTTCGACGACTTCGCCGCATATGACACAGGGGAGTTTGATGGGGAGAGGGTGTTTGGGGTTGCAGCTAGGACATGTAAGGGGGGGTGTTGATATGCCTTTCAGATGGCTTCTGGGTGCAATCTCTGCTCTAGTCTTCGTGGCGAAAATAGACAGCTGGAGGGGTTGACCGCAACCGATACAATGGCGCTGGATCTCTAGACCCTGGTTGTCCGGTTCAGTGGTCAATGCTAGGGAGCTTCTGCGCCTGGCGGAGGGGAGCGAGAATGAATCATGGTGGCTTTTGCGGCGACGATGGGTTTGGATGTCTTTAGAGGGCTTTGGGGTGGTTCCCCCGATCTTGAGTACTTCGCTGCGTTGCACGGGCAAACCCCATATCGCAAGCAGGTGAGCGTACGCTGCGCGATACGATCGATACATCCACTCTTTCTTAGGGTCAAGGAAAGAATTCTGCGTTGGGCCATTGCTCTCGAAAGCCGCTTGATTTTTCAACATCGCCCGAAACTTTGCAGGAGCTTTGGATGGAGCGCGTCTCTCGCTCTCTGTATCGGAGTGGGTTCGTGAAGTGAGCGCAGTGGAAGTAGTTAAATAGTCGGGGATGGCCGTAGCAGGTTTTGCGGCAAAAGCACTCGTTACCCACACGCCTGGGCCCCCGATTGTATTCGGACTGCCATTTGGATTGGGACTCTTCCTGGATAAAGCGGTTGCCGGAGGAGAGGCCGACGAGGGCCCAAACGTCAGGGATCGAGAGAAGGAAGAAGCCAAAACTGAACCAAGGCCAGACCCACTGCGCGGATGGGATTGCTGATCAGGGGAGGCAGCTATCGATGTATTTTGACCCCAGTGTTTCCTTTCTGCCGCCAAAGGCCCAGTACGGGCAGGCATAGGAGTTGTGCCCGTGGAATGTGAAGGCTCCAAGTCTGGGCGCAAGATTTCAGAGGAAGACCGCTCCGAGCTATGTGTAATGGGCGTTGGATGGCTGTCCTTGGGGGTAAATGTAGTCGGCGTCGCTATCTGTGGTTTGTTCTGTATGGCCGGGTTGGGGGAATACAGATCGAACGAAAACGACTGCTCTTCCATCCGCTTGGATATGGCCCTGTGGTAGAGTTGCTCCTTTGATGAAGCCTCTTCAATGCTTGGCTCATACAAAACACAGGAAAGCATTGCAATCATTTGCACATCACCGATCTGCTCGAAGTGCTCAAAGAGTGCAGGGATAAGCCAACGACCACCGAATGGATGATCACCCCATTGGATTACAGAATTCGCAGGTTCTTTTGGTTGCTGACCCCGGCTTCCTATGTCGTAACTCAAATCTACAGCGCTGTCCTTGCGCTGGATATGTGGTCTCTCCAGGCGATCCAATTCGTACGACATCATAGAGGTTTTACAGTTGTGAAGGATGAGCCTGACAAGTCCCCAGATTCGAGCCAGCTCATGGTAGCCATGATCTAGGGCTACCGCTGCGTTGTGGGCACAGACGTCTGTGACTTTACCACAGATGCGATACTCACTAGCCAGTTCTCGCTTGGCTGGTAGCAGATCGCTAAAGTCATGGATCGAGATCACATTTTGGGAACCCTCGGACGACTTGGCAGTCATTCCGCCGACAGTTGATCTCTGGGAGTTGTCTGTTGAGCGCGGCCGGTAGAGGCCAAGACTGCCACCACTTCGCCAAGTTTGAGGTGTTGGGAATCGATGCTGCAGCCCAGACAAGATACCCGAGGAACCAGAAGAGCTTGAAGTCTCAGCATCTGAGTCATCGGAATACTCTGAAGCGCCATCATCAGTGCTCGCCATGGTGATGGATGTCCGAGGGGGACCGGGTGAACTTGTCCGTAATCGGCCAAATCCCTCGAAGACTTTGTCTGCTCTCGATAGCCTGGTCATTTCTTTGAAACCTAGATTCTCCAACCAATTCGATTTGTCCTTCTTAGAGGGGAAAAAGCAC
This sequence comes from Aspergillus ellipticus CBS 707.79, assembly GCA_003184645.1. Classification (NCBI taxonomy): domain Eukaryota; kingdom Fungi; phylum Ascomycota; class Eurotiomycetes; order Eurotiales; family Aspergillaceae; genus Aspergillus; species Aspergillus ellipticus. The sequence continues at coordinate 82,135 of KZ825821.1, read as the reverse complement.
ACCAGGCGACCGTCGTTGGCCCAAAGTGCACCGCATCCCTTGGCCACGGGAACCATCACATTTGCATTAACAGTACGAAGCAGTTCAGAGCTCATGCCGAGGTCTTGGCTCTGGGACAGCCCAACTTCGTCTTCATCACTTGACTCTTCGCCGCCCAGGTGCCCATTAACGGGGGATTTGAGTGTTTCCGCTGTCTCCCCAAGGATCCATGCTATGCTTTCCTCTAAAGTGCTTTCGCCCAGAAGATATCGCACAACTCCTTCAAGACACCCCCTTTTTTGAGCAAGGTGGGTTTCGGCGATTGTGCGAAGTTCCGCAAGCATTTTGTCGGAGAGCTGATCGGTGACAGCCGCAGTTTTCTGCACACTGAACGTCGGCACAATAGCCCGAGGGTAATCCAGAGGAAATTTGATATCAACTTTCAGGAAAAGAGAGTCACCATCAGCGCCCCACGGCCCATGAAGAGATATGGTGGCCTTTCGTTGCCTGACATCAACTGATTCGAAAGCAACCTTGGTAAACTTTTCTCCAACATGAGTGATCTCGTCACCTAGCGTTTCGATATCCCAGCCCGAGATTTTCACGCCACGCATCCATGCAATAGGATTGGTTTCATTCCGAACATTATTTGTTCTGCCCTGCATACCAATTCTGGAGTCCGTATTTCCTCCTCCCTGTGTCCATGCGCGGGCGTATGGAACCGATATGGTATTCATTCCCAAGTTACGAGAGGCTTGGGGAGTAGAGCTTTGTCGAGTGGTGGGCGACAACGCCTCCATATCATCATCATCTTGCTCATAGCTGATATCCCGGAAAGATCTGTAATGGGCGCCACGACGCGATAGGTGCAGATTGGTAACAAACGACTTCCCTTTCTCAAACCCGACCCGCTCGAGGACATCCGGATCTGCTCTGTGTAAGCGAAGCTCTCGATCGGTTCCCCAAGACACTAATTGAAACTCTCTGTGGTCGACGCCATCCGCGACTCCTCCGCGTGTTCGCCAAAGGAACTCCTTCACCTGACCCTTATGTCCTGGAAAGCTGTGCACAAGAGGAAGATCATCGGTGGAGGCAGAGCCATCTCCAGCTCTGCGACTATACAAATGAAGGTCGCTATTGCCTCTTTGTGGCATGGCCAAAACACCCCATCCAAAAGGGGTGTTCCTCGCCCGCCACACTGGAAAGGGCGTCTTAATCACCTTTTCCGGGACCTCGGTGTTCACAGTATAATCCCAGAACTTGATTGTCTTATCCAAAGAGCACGTCACAAGAGCCCCAGGGCGGACTCGGTTCCAATCCACGCCATAGATCTTGGTGCTGTGAGCTTCAATAGACTTGATCGGATACGCGCCCATCCTCTTATCCCAGATGCGTAAGAACTTATCGTGTGAGCTAGCAATGACATTGGGGTCCTGTCGGTTCCACTTGACCTGAGTAGCTCCAGCAAGCCAGTCAGAAAACGAAATGGCAGGGCGCGAGGGCGTCCGCAAATCCCAGCAGTGGACAAAGCTGTCGACTGCACAGGTCGCTAGCATCTCTGCATGATGTGCAGAGAAGTTGATGTCCGTTATAGCTCGCGTGTGGGCGTGTAGAACATGTTCAATGGAATTCTGCGATGACTGCATAGCCAAGTTCCAGACCAGCGCCTTCTGGTTTGATGTACTAGCGACCCAATAGTCTCGACGAGCAAACGGAGACCACTGGACGTCCGCGACCTCCCATGGTGTGTGATGTGGAAGGTACCGAGGTGGGGAATAGGGGGAGTCCAAATCGATAATGTGCAGGCCCTCCTTTGAAGCCAATACCACATCCCGTCCACATGGTGATATTGACATTGAACCAACAGGCTGCTCCACATGAAACGAACTATCCTCACCGAAAGTCGGGCTGTCGAAGGCCGACGTCGGTGGCCTGGGTTCGTTAAGATCCACCATGATTGCGTTGTTAAGGCCGGCCTTGAATGTTCCTTTGGTTTTGTGCTACCTAGCGGCTGCTACCCACGCCCTGGAGAGATGACGGACTCAGGAAACCATGAAGCACATTTGCGGGAAGAATATATACTGTTGTGCACGGTGTTTTCATATCGGTCAGGTATATCGGGGTCTCGTCGTCAATTGAGCAGGAGGAACGGAGCCGAGAGGTTAGCGGCGCGCATTGCACATGGATGGATGAAATTAATTAGTGTGGACGCAATTGGAACTTTAGAGATGCATGGATCGCCGTAGCCTCGTTGGACCAATTCCTGAACGCTGTGAGGACACAGATTAGCGGGTATAGGAGTCCTGGGGGGAGGCCGATGGAGAACTTGCCTGGACAAAGAAGAAAGCCAGAGCCAAGGGAGGCCCTCGTGCCTCTCCGCAAGTCTGGGGTTGGCGAAGTGCTTCCCGGCCGTTTGCTCCGATCCTCCCAATCGGGCCAAGAATCATTCTTGCCGCCCGGGTCCCTGCCGCCTCCCTTGCCCGCCCTCGCTCCGGCACGCCACACCCGCCCAAGACGCAGTGCCCCTCGGTCCGTTACGTCGTTCCATATCGAGTCCCGCGATAGGACCCGTGCCTTCAGTGTCCCATTGTTGATCTCACATCCTCCCATCCCCCGTTCATCGGCTCGTGGCTGGTGCTATATCGATCCTTTCGCCCCAACAGGAAGTGGAAGAGGTTTCCGCTGCGTTCCGACAGCCAACAAACACAAACAGTCAAAACACAGCCGTAAGCCCCACCTTGGATAAACTCGAAGCGCGGGGAGGCATTACACGGTACATCCATTAAACAGTTCCGCTCAGCAGATTCAAGATGGCGTTGCCAAAGCGAATCATTAAGGAGACCGAGCGCCTCATGGCGGAGCCGTAAGTAGCTGCACAGCCCCAATGAACATACCAGAAGGATAGATCGTTGATGTATCATGCTCGCAGAGTCCCTGGCATCAACGCCGTACCCCACGAGGAAAACCTCCGATACTTCGATGTCTCCATCCACGGACCGGCGCAGTCCCCGTACGAAGGTAAATCTTGAGCATATACTGGCCTGTCTGGACGGTTGTTGATTGCTTCGACAGGTGGCATCTTCCGCCTCGAATTGTTCTTGCCGGAAGATTACCCTATGACCCCTCCCAAGATTCGCTTCTTGACCAAGATCTACCACCCCAACATCGACCGCCTGGGCCGGATCTGCTTGGATGTGTTGAAGAGTATGGCTCCGAGTGTGTTTCAGGAAGGATCTCGATCGCTAATGTGTGGCTAGATAACTGGTCTCCCGCTCTACAAATCCGTACCATCCTGCTCTCGATCCAGGCTCTGCTGGGAGCCCCGAATCCGGATGACCCGCTTGCCAATGATGTTGCCCAGCGCTGGAAGGAGGATGAGCCGGCCGCGATACAAACCGCGAAAGAGTGGACTAGAACCCATGCGATGGCTTAGATAATATGGGAGAGAGTTCCACCAGGTTGCTATGACAGACTGTGAAAGCAACGATGTTGTGATGTGACCATGAGCAAAAGTACTGCGACATTCCAACTTCCTGGCATCTCCTTTAGGATAAGTCGCGACTCCGAGAGACCTCTGCTGTCTTCTTATATGAAAAAACGGGTTTCCACGTCCATCTCCGGTTCGTTTCCCTATAAGTACCCATGTACGGTGAAAGAGCTATTGCTCATTCCAGATTCATGGTATAGGTATATTTGCCTTACTCCTGCCACATTCGGCTTTCCAACTTTATATATTAGAGTCCTATGCTGCGATAGAATTACAATATTCCTGTAACAGTCATTAGCTCACACTGGCTTATGGTAAACGGGTAAACGGTATCCTCTGGGCGAATACATGCCGAATTCTGTAGCATCTTGATGCTGGAGGCAATGAGCTAGCCCACGTGCCTTCATGCTATACAGCAACAGCGCTTTTTCGGTTGGACTTTTACCAATCCTTCAATAATGAAGTGTCGTTTCAGGTCTAGCAGCTGAGATTGTAGAAATTAGATGTATCAACTATCAATGCAACAGCTTGATCTGTACATCAGAAAATTTAGTGATGGATCAAGCCCAACAAACAGTTAATTTCTGTCTTTCCGTGAAAGATCCTAGCTTTGAGGTATCAATTAAGGCTGGATGGTCTTAGTTCTGTGCGCCCAGGAGATTCACGCTCTTCCACTGTCCCAAACATTGTCTCATGTGAATGCTCCTCAAAGGTATCTCACAACAACAGCAAAAACTGCCAGTCCTTCTCCTCTCTACCTGCCCTCTCTTTCACATGCCGTCAACCTCATTTCTCAACAATCGTTCCCATCGCAATAATTCGTTTCAATCATAGAAGTCCACTATCAAAACTCCAACCCCTCCTACATATCAAGACAGCGCCCCTGTCATCATGTCGAGTACCAATCAGAAGGGTGACGAGCAGTACGACAGCCCAGCCAGGTATACCCTCTCCCATATGTTTGAGCGGCATGTGGTAGCTAAAGCGCGACCAGCTCCTTCCTAATGTCCGATATCGAGATGTCTGAGAGCGACTCGCACGCCTCCCAGCAAGGAAACAGCCAAGGTCCCGACTTGTCTGAGTGGGACCAACTCATGAACAATCTCACCACGCAGCTAGAGAATTCATTCTACATTACCGACGACCCTTTCGTATTACTCTCTGAGCCCAGAGACCATGAGCACAGGGAACCACGACAGCAACTTAGCAGCGAAGAAAACAGCGATATCTCCCTGGATTCCTCACCAGGAACTCCTGGTCAGAACCACTTTCAACAACCCCACCCTTACCCTTTAAGTTCGCCTGACATATCGCCTCGTTCGTTCAAGCCAATTACCCTTACCCTCACCTTGGGATTGCCAAGTGGCTCCGGTCTAGTCGGGATCTTGAAGAAGCATCGAGAAAAGAAACCCTCCAAGCGGGTGAAGTTTGCGCCCACGCCTTCTAAGATTGTGAAAGCCTACCGATCGGGCCAGGGTAAGTCTGTTCGTCCTAACTCTGTCTGTATTTCAATGGCAGCTAATCCATGGTGTGGGTAGAACAATTAGATATGGACTTCAGGCGTGGTCACAAAAATAGGGATGAACCTGCTCTTCGAGCTACCGGTCGAAAGACAAGAAGACACCCAAGGGACATTGGACACGACAGAGCTTAGCCCTTGCAGGAATAAGCAAATGACATGAAAATATAATACCGATGATGAAATCAGAAATAGTATGGGTGCAGCAACTGATAAGGGTGGCGGGTACGGCCTTAATGTGAGCTTCTGGTCAACTAGGTATCCCAACATCAACACGCACTGATCACACCCTGTCAGCGACTATGACCGGTTGCCTACGCTAGTAAAATGACGGTTTGCAAGGAAAGCATAGACAAACCCGCAGATATTCAGATATCATCAAGAGGGAAGGATGTCAGCATCTTGGGATCATGGAAACCTCTGATGCACGAATGATCCAGGGTCGGTTGGCTTGCTGGGGACTCGCTAGGTCAGACACCAAGTCGGTCGATAACGAGGACTCATATTCATCCTGGCCCCAGGATCGGAGGAGTATCATGAGTTACTCAACGACTAGAGTCTTCTGCAAGTCGTTCTCTATGCTCAGGTTTCTGGTTTGCGCAAGGCACTTCTGCCCGTCTTGAAGATCGGTGCCAAGACATCCGATACAATTTAAATAGTGACCAATATCATCGCGTGTAGAATATCGCATCATGATAATTTAATACTTGCGTAGAAGTCAAGGTAAATTCCAAGCCAAGTGCGACTGGCATCCATTGTCAAGAAAAAAGACGCGATGCGACCAGAGTAAAGCTCCTGATGGCAGTGAATAAGCGTACATTCGTTCTGAGATTAATCGCCTTACTATGTGAGAGTTGAAGAACGGGAAAAGGAGTATGCTGATGACAATTGATTATTCCATTAATGTATTCACCTCCCTCGAAGCAGTACCGAGAACGAGTTTCTATCGAAGCGACTCAAAAATGCGAGTGAACAGGTCATAATAGCATAAGTATGATAGAACAATCTAAACCCGAGGACCCAAACGAAAAAAAAGAGTCACAACCCGATAAGTCCCCTATCAAAACCAAATGCATCAGTCAACAAACCCCCCATACCAGATCAGAGACCCTGTCGTCGAAGTCGCAGCGGAAGCCAACCGCCAAGGGCAGGGGAGGTCACGTGGGGCCGCTTAGCGAGGCTCCGCACCGCACCACAATTGTGACAGTCTCGCGAACAGCTCGCCGCAGAGACCGCTTCGACCTCAACCACCCAACGCCAACCGACAACATCTCCCGACCGGCTGCGCATCTCAGACGTTCAAAGATGCGTACCTACGACGATTCTTTCAGCGGTCAGAAGATCTACCCTGGAAAGGTGCGTTTTTGTGTGCCCCTTTTGTGTCCCGCCACAGACCAGAAATTATACGACCGACCGACCGCCCACGCCATGCACCCATCACCAATCAATTCACCAAAACCCCATCACAATATAATACACAGTTGATATTTGGGCAAAAAAAAAAGAAAGAAAGAACCACCGTTGACGAATGTTTTTTGTTATCATTATAGGGTAAGCTGTTCGTCCGTGGCGACAGCAAGATCTTCCGCTTCCAGAATGGAAAGTCCGAGTCCCTCTTCCTCCAGCGCAAGAACCCCCGTCGCATCGCCTGGACTGTCCTCTACCGTCGCCAGCACAAGAAGGGCATCTCTGAGGTCCGTACCGCCGTTTTTCTCCCGTTTGTTTTGTTGCCGTTGCTATGTGGGTTTTCAAGAGGGGGGAACAATGTTTTGGACTCGAGTTGTTGGGATTGCGTATCGATGCGCAGGAAAGAGTCTTGATGGGGGATCATGGGATGAATGGAATGATCGGATAAGGGATTCGTGCAAAGCAAAGCAAGCAACGTATGCGTTGGGAGGATCTCATATGCTGACGGGACATTTTTCGTGAATTACAGGAGGTTGCCAAGAAGCGCACTCGTCGTGTCGTGAAGCAGCAGCGTGCTATCGTCGGTGCTTCCCTCGACGTGATCAAGGAGCGCCGTGCTCAGCGCCCCGAGGCCCGTGCCGCTGCCCGCCAGCAGGCCATCAAGGACGCCAAGGAGAAGAAGGCCGCCAACGAGAGCCGCAAGAAGGCCGAGAAGGCCAAGAACGCCGCCAGCGGTGCTAAGCCCTCCGGCCAGCGCATCCAGAGCAAGCAGGGTGCTAAGGGCTCCGCCCCCAAGGTCGCTGCCAAGTCTCGTTAAAATACCAACCGACACGGAATAGAAGCGGTTCTGGCTTGGGCTGGGGAGTAGTAGGACAGACAGAAAATGGGAATGAGGAATTTGGGAGGTTGATTCTATCCAAACCCCCGGAGACGCGTTATTTGGCCTCGCAAAGTTTCTTACGTATTAAACCACGAATCTTTTTTCGGCGTATGAGCGATTGGGGGGGTTCTCGCGGATGAGACTCCCTCGGATAGGTCTTCTATCATTGTTGCGCCCATGGTACCCCGTCCTATTTACCCCCAGAAAATGGAAAAAAATGGATGTGATATGATGGTCCCTGTTTCAATACGCGGTGATTTGGCGCCGGTCTTTTTTTTTCTCTCTAGATTTTGTAGATTCCTTACTTTCTCCCCTACCCCATGTCCTCTCCGCTGGAATAATGTGATCATGTGTTATACAGTCCTTGACGCTGCCGTTCTCGGTACCTAGGATCTTTGATGATCTCATCATAGTAGATACGTAACTACCCTGTCGCATTAGCACGATAAAGATCTCCAGCCAATGCGGATATGCCGGCCCCGGGGCATCATCCACGCCTGCCGTCATCGCCTCACAGTCTGCTTACATACGCCGGACCGTAGGGCTCAAACCTACACTAGCCACTTCCGGCATCATTCTTCTTGATGCCTTTATCCCTCAGGCAGAAGTCCACTCAGGCACTGAGGTGTCGAATCCCTGTCCTGTGTCTTGCCCCTACATACATTAAGATAAGCCTGAGACACGGGACAAAGCGCCCGATTAACCATTCTTCGAACAAGGCGTAGTAAATAATCTCTGATTTCTATACTCCCCACCCGCAATCCATGCCAATATGTTCCAACGGTTATCAATAACAAATACACTCATCCAAGCAGCTAGTATACTGCGTGGGCGTTTCCCATACATCTCTTTTCCCAACCCAACCCAACCCAACCCGACCAGGTGAGGTGGTAGCTATCAATACATGCGGTAACAAATAAACCCCGAAACCCAGATTCTATGCATGTATATCAACGCCAAAACAGACGACATCATATTCGATCGAAAGCAAACCCAAACGCGAAAGCCTCTCTTGCTTTCTTATTACATATTACTTAGTAGTAGTGAGCCATCTCGAGCCCGGCGCGCTTGAAGCCGCACTTCTGGTAGAAGCCCTCGTTGGTCTCGGAGCAATCGAGGATAGTCTGGCAGAGAGAAAAAAAAGGAGGTTAGTCATGGAATGCATTCCATCTAGATAGGGGTGAGGGGAGCATACCTTGTAACACCCGACCTTCTCGGCAACGAAATCCAAAGCCTGGATGATGCGCAACCCGAGCTTCTTTCCCTGCTGGTTCTTGGCCACGGCAATGTCCTCGATGTGACCGACCAAGCCCAGAGAGTGGATGAACTTGCGCTCAACGATCAGGCTGCCCGTGCCGACGATGTTGTCCTCGCTGTCGCAGATCACGAGCAAGTAGTACTCGTCGTTGCGGGAGGAGATCCAGTCGTAACGCTGGTTCCATTGCTCCTCGGTGATGTCGCCGACGGTGGTGAGGACGCGGAGGACGTCCAGGAAGCCGAGCTTGTAGTCAGAGCGGCGGACGGGGCGGATGGTGTAGTTTTCGGGCAGGGCGGCGACGACCTCGGGGGAGATGAGGGTGGTGGGGAAGAGGGGCGCATCAGCGGCGGGGGCGGGGTTGGCCGGGGCCTGAGTGACGGTGGTGGTGGTGGCAGTCATTTTGAGAGTGGTTGTTGTATATTTTCAAAGAGGCCTTGAGGGAGGGGGGGGAAGGGAGAAAGTATTTGTGGAGAGGATTCGATTAAGGGATCCCGGGTTAGAGGCGGGGTCGAGCGGGTTTTTGGTTTGGTCTGATGGTCAATCAAAGGTTCTGGAGCGACAGACTCGGACAGTGATCCAGAAAAGCTGGCTTAAGCGAGGGACAGAGGGTTCAACGAGGGTGAGGGTGTGTGTTGAAGGGGGAGGGAAGAAGGGAGGGGAGGAGACAGGTCATGGCAGGAGGGCGAGGCGGAAGTAATAAACATGCCGCAAAAACACAGCCTGCCTGGCCCATGCATGGTTCGCCTGAAACAAACCCCAACCATGGCGATTGCCTGGCCCTGCCCCTGACCCTCAGTCAGTCAGTATTGACAATCGGTCGGTTGACAGCTCAGCTTCCTCTGAGCCGTGCTGTCACGAACAGTCAACCCGTCTGCATCGCCCTCTTGACTAGCACGAGCACTTGTTCCGCTTCTGCATCTCCATGCCAGCGGTTGCCGGCTAATCATGAGATTTGGTGCCTTGTCGGAAAACTGAGGTGTCGATGGTATTACCATGGTTCCTCAAACTTCTCACAATGTAAAATTGTATTGCTTACTGCAGGTTTCTGCTAAATTCCCCGAATAATGGCACGATAATTAGAAAATATATTGGGATTTAACTTCGTTTTTCTCCGCAGACATAGATAGATCTTCCTCTGTATAAAACACGAATACGAAGGACTTCTAGCCATGGTGGATATCATATCATTAATATATCCCAACTATGGACGTTGCCTAGTTATAGTAGCAGAATAAAAAATGTTCTTCTGCATAGTACTTGTATCTTTGTATAGTATGGTAAGGCAGGCGCAAATTCCATTATTCTCGATGTTCTTCAAATATGCGTAACTGACTAGTCGCGGCCGGCAAGGTGGCTCCCGGCATTCCAAAAATAGCACATACGGGGTCAACACCCGAGATCATTCGGAGGGTTAACGCGAACGCAATCCTTCGAAAAGTAGCCAAAAAAAATATCTAAGAATAGCTACTATGAAAAAAGACGATAAGGCTGAACAATAAGAATAGTACAGTGGTATTTCTTGAGTGTACATGTATCTGAAAAGGCAAAAGCTAGGTAGTCTTCGCTAAATGGCTTCCCTACAAGCTAACCTGCCAAAGCATCCGCCGCTCGTTTCACTCATACAACGCTTTATCTATGCATCTATTTCTTCTCCTTGGGGCTCAGCATCAGCTCGGGGCGGACATACTTGTCGAAGTCCTCCTCGCTCAGAGCCTTCAGCTCCATGGCACTCTGCTTGAGAGTAAGGCCCTTCTTGTGGGCGTTCTTGGCGACCTTGGAGGCCATGTCGTAGCCAATGACGGGGTTCAGGCAGGTGACAAGCATCAGACTGAGTGGCGGTTAGCTACGGATATGCAGGATGTACGCGATCGGGAGTGAGATACATACCTCTCGTGGAGGAGAGAGTTGATTCTGGCCTCGTTGGCCTCAAGGCCGTGGACCAGGTTCTTCTCGAAGCTCTTCATGCCATCGGAAAGGATGCGCACGCTGTGCAGAAGGTTGCTGATCATGACGGGCTTGAACACGTTGAGCTCGAACTGACCGTTCATGCCACCAACGGTAGCAGCGACGTGGTTACCCATGACCTGAGCGCAGACCATGGTGAGGGACTCGCACTGAGTGGGGTTGACCTTTCCGGGCATGATAGAGGAACCAGGCTCGTTCTCGGGGAGGTTCAGCTCACCAAGACCGCAGCGAGGACCCGATCCGAGGTAACGGATGTCCTGGGCGATCTTGAAGAGAGAGCAAGCCAGGGTGTTCAAGGAACCAGAGGCCTCGACGATGGAGTCGTGGGCGGCCAGGACCTCGAACTTGTTGGGGGCGGTCTTGAACTCGGTGCCGGCCATCTTGGTGACTTCAGCAGCGATGGCCTCGTCGAAACCCTTGAAGGTGTTCAGACCAGTGCCAACGGCGGTACCACCCTGAGCCAGGAAGCGGAGGTGGGGGATGCTGGCCTGGACACGCTCAATGTTGCGGTCAAGCTGGGCAACGTAACCGGAGAACTCCTGGCCAAGGGTAAGAGGGGTGGCATCCTGCAAGTGGGTACGGCCAATCTTGATGATCTTCTGGAAGTTGTCGACCTTGACCTGGAGAGCATCGCGAAGGCTCTTCAGGGAAGGGAGCAGGCGGTTCTCGAGCTCCATGACGGCAGCAATATGCATGGCGGTGGGGAAAGAGTCGTTGGAGGAGGCGGACATGTTGACATGGTCGTTGGGGTGGACGGGCTTCTTGCTACCCATCTGGCCACCTAGGATCTCAATGGCACGGTTGGAGATGACCTCGTTGGAGTTCATGTTGGATTGGGTGCCGGAACCGGTCTGCCAGACGACCAGGGGGAAGTGGTCGTTGAGCTTGCCCTCGGCAACCTCAGCGGCGGCCTGCTTGATGGCCTCGCCAACCTTAGGGTCTGTTCGCATGTGTTAAGATCACTGCCACCATCTCGCTTTCAGTTGAGAGTGGCTTACCAAGTCCATACTTCATGTTCACGGTGGCAGCAGCACCCTTCAGGATACCGAAAGCCTTGACGACAGCCTCGGGCATGCGGTCCTGGGGCTGGTTGATGTCGAAGTTGCCCAGGGAGCTATTGTCGTCTCAATCAGCGTCCTCGCGTTCTTCTTGCCGGTCGCATATCCATCCAAATCGGGTTCTTACCGCTGGGTCTGGGCACCCCAGTACTTGTCGGCGGGGACCTATAGTAGAGCTCAGTTAGCAATGGATCCAATGAACCGCATTTCCATGGAGGGCACAAACCTTGATCTCACCGAAGGCATCGGTTTCAGTACGAGTGGCCGAAGACTGTGTAGCAACAACCGATCAGTACATCGTCTCCAATCACGAGGTCGGTCGCAGTGAGCGACCTGGATGCGATAGACATCGCCATCGATCCGAGTGCGGATGAACCTACCATTCTGACGGTGGTGCCGAAGGCTCTCTTGCTGGAGGTAGAGGACAAGGACTGGAAGCGGGGGAGCTGAAGGGGCCGGCTGTTGGAGCTCAACAAGCGACGAGAGCCGAGAGAAGCGGGGGAGCAGGCAGCGAAGGCCAGGCTGCGGGCAGCTGCGGGGGAGCTGGCCGAAGAGGCAGCATGTGTTAGGGAGGCCATCGAGCGCACCGCGGCTCGGGACGAATTGGCAGATGTCAACATGACGACGGCTGTGTTCTGCTCATCACGGGCGTTAGAGTGTGAACCAATGGGACGGTCTTTGGAGACCTGGGTAGGGGGAAACCCGGGGTCAGGGTGGATATACTTGAGATGCAATGGGGTAAGGAGAGAGACAGAGCTATACACGATCAATTCTACCCAAATCCGGGGATGGACGGCCTCGCAGAAAAGAAGGACAACCGCGCATATTTAATCCAGTCCAGCCTTTTCCGATACCGCCTGCCGAAATCTCCCGGCCCGGTACCATCATAACGCTTCCTGACGCCGGTTACCCGCGTGGCGCCTGCCCTGCCCGCGGAACGCAGCGGGTGGTCTCGTACGGTACGGTAACGATTATCGTCGGATAAACCATGGTCCTGCGTCTCTCCTCATCTCCAACAGCAACTAAAGCCAACTAGACCAGCAGTAACTACACACGATGTTCTCCTGCCCCGTTTTCCCAACTGTGACATCCTTTCGACCGAGTCTATTTATGCAATGAGCTCCTTCTGCATCGCCTCGATCACCATCGCGTTGTATGTCCGCCCTGACTCCAGAATGGCATCCAGACCAGCAAAAGTATGCGGTGCTCCCGCCATCCGCATCAGCTCCACTTGACACCCGGCAGCTTTCAATTTGGCAGCGTACTGCTCGCCCTCATCCCGGAGAGGATCCATTTCGGCGGTGAAAACCAATGCTGGTGCCAACCCCGAAAGGTCGGAGGCTACAATAGGCGAAATCTTCCAGTCCTACTTCCCATGTCAGCATCTTGCCTATCGCGGGCAATCATGGTCACTCACCTCTGCCGAACTTGCTGGCCGGGGAACCCCCAGGAAATGTCGGTGGAAGTAAGCCATCCGTGCCACTGGAAGGGCTACCGTGAACTCCATCTCTCTATATGATTCATACTGACAGTTGTCCCGATCGAACAGGCCGTCTGGGGTGAACGGGCCGAGTAGGTCACACACGGGTACATTGAGCACCTGCAGGCGCAATGGGATGCTGGCATTGCGGCAGAGAAGAGCGACTACAGCTGACAAGTGACCTCCTGCTGAAGCTCCCCCGATTGCCATCCGATCCGGGTCGACGTTAAACTCCTCTGCCTTTTGCGAGCGGATCTGCGCGGGGTGTCAGTTTACGGTCCTTATGTATTATGTCTGTTGGAATGGACGGAAATCCATGGCTGACCCAATTCAATGCTGCCCAGCAGTCGTCAACTGGGATCGGATACTTATACTCGGGTGAAAGCCGGTAGTCGACATCGAACGCAACCAAGTGCCCGTCCAGACCATCGACAAGCCTCTTGCAGAACTCATGGTCGGTCGCAAGGTCACCGAACACCCAGCCCCCTCCATGGAAGTTGACATATGCGGCCCTCTTCTTGACATTGCCATTCTCATCCTTCAAGGGTGCGGGTTCGAAAATACGTATCTTTATCTCTCCTCCCTGGACAGGGCATATCTGCTCCGTAATGCGGAAGACATCCGGGCCCACAGCACGGCCGTAGCTGGTGAGGTACTTGGCTGGATCCTGACGAAAATCCTCGATGGGCACCTCGTGCGTGTGTAGCCTTCCTGCGTTGTTCTTATTGTAGTGTTCCACATAGACGGGGTCGAACCGAGGTAGCAATTCTGGGGGGATACTGTTATGAAGCGGTTGCAGAATGGTCTTGGGCCGGAGGTCCCGCAAGGTCTTTTCGTCACTGAGGGTAGCCATGCTTGGGTTTGGGGGTTTCAATCTATGGTAGATCCAAGATACAACCGAATGTTGTCAATCCCCAGGCGAGAGCCCCGGATGCGCTCAAATACCTCCCATGCCTTGGGTCCGGGGCCAACCCCTCACAACCCCTCATCTTGGGGCTTGATACGTTATCAGCGGCTGATCGGGCAGTCCGATCCGTGGAAAAATGGGGGGTATTCTTATTGTTAGCTTCGTGGCACCCTCCTCCCAGTCGTCTACAGACACGGGACGTGATGATGTCGAAGGGGATAGAGAGGATGGTGTTGACCCTTGACAACCTCATACTACGACCAGTAGCACTACTGCACTACTGCACTACTGACCTCCGCTGCAATACCCGCTCGGCTACTGCCGGGTAACCCTGCCAGGCCATCCCGGCGACCTCGCCCGGCCATATCCGCTGCTCGACACTCACCACTCACCACAGACACTCTATGCCTCGTGCTCCCGTTGCTATCTATCTACGGAGTACTCGCTCGAAGGTGAGTTACTCCTCCTACTCACTCTTTCCTATATCACCAGCCAATCCTGGACAGAAATGGCCTCGGGAGCCGAAGCCAACTCCTCTGGCGATACAGATGATCACGATTAGTAACTCTATCCCCCAAGATGGCAGATGCAGAGCCAGTGGTCAGCCATCACCCCAGCTGGCCGTCAGTCGCCAGTCGTCGGTCGTCAGTCGTCACCCGCGCGCTGAGCCCGAGAGGATATTCTCCGCGGCGGCCTCCAGGCACAACCCCAGAATGATGGCGCCCTTCCCATCCTCTGGGTCGACCCACTGTTGGTCCCTCTTCAGGAACCTTCACTAAGCGGACTTTTCCGCCCTCCAGCAGTGGCGAGACAATCAAAAAAATCAGACGAGGCAAAAGCCGCGGCGGGTATTTAGACTAGGCGTCCAATTCCGCCGTGGGCGATATCGGCCGATCCCCAAAGTGCATCGCTGCATTATTTCCCTTGACTCATGCACTGATCCACCGTCCTTCCCTTACTACTTTGAGCTGCCCGTCATTCCTCCTCTGTACATGCTTTCAAGCGGCTTACCCGGTGCTACTGTTTCTACTGTGTCTTGAGTCCTCAACCCTCGTCTCCTCCTAGGTTCGATCTCCCCCCTTACTCCACCTCTGGCACGAACCGAATCCCTCCCGTCTCATCTACTCCGTAAAAACTTATCGGCTACCCCTCCTAATCTATATATCCAGAACCCCTCCGAGCCCATTGGAATTCAGGAGTCACCTCTCAACGAATATCCCCTACCCTAACTCCCACACAACCCCCCCAAACATACACCATGACCGTCCTCGACCTGGTTCCGCTACCGGCGGATGAGATCTTCGCCCTTAACCGCGAATACTTCAATGATACCTTCCCGGAGAAGGTCAGTCTCGGAGTTGGTGTTTACCGCACGGATGATGGCAAGCCTTGGCCTCTGCCCGTTGTGCGCAAGGCCGAGCAGCTATTGCTCGCTGAGGACAACCTTTTCCGGCACGAATACACTGCCATTGAGGGCGACATCCCCTTCCTCGAGCTGGCTCGGGACCTGATGTTCGGCTTCGACGGCAAGAACATCTGCGAGGAGCACAAGGCGCTGAAGGGCCGCATTGGTTCCGTCCAGGCTGTGGCAGGCACGGGTGCCAACCACCTGGGAGCACTCTTCCTGGCCCACAAGATGAAGCCCAGGACCGTCTGGCTCTCCAACCCCTCCTGGGCCAACCACCTCACCATCTGGGAGCTGGCCGGCGTCCCCCGCAAGACCTACCCCTACTACAAGCCCGAGACCCGCTCCTTCGACTTCGAGGGCATGATGTCCACTCTCGAGGCTGACGGCCAAGAGGGCGACGTTATCCTTCTTCACGCCTGCGCGCACAACCCTACTGGTCTGGACCCCACCAAGGAGCAGTGGAAGGCCATTGCCGATCTCTGTGACCGCAAGAAGATCTTCCCCTTCTTCGACTCGGCGTACCAGGGCTTCGCCTCCGGTTCGGTCGAGGAAGACGCCTGGGCTGTGCGCTACTTCCTTCACGAGAAGCCTCACATGGAGATGTGCGTGGCACAGAGTTTCTCGAAGAACTTCGGTCTCTACGGCCAGCGCGTTGGCGCATTCCACTACGTGCTCAGCGACGGCTCCCAGAACCTGCGCGATCTGGTCGTCAACAACCTCTGCCATCTGATCAGAGGAGAGTTCTCCATGGGCCCCACCGGTGGCTGCTCGATCGTCAAGAAGGTCCTGACCAGCGACACCCTGGCGCCGCAGTGGCACGAGGACCTGAAGGTCATGAGCTCTCGCATCAAGGCTATGAGAGCGGCTCTGTACGATGAGCTTGTGAGACTCGAGACCCCCGGAACCTGGAAGCACATTGTCGAGCAGGTACTTACCACCGACCCTGACCCCCCTCCTAAAATCCAACTGAAAACTAACACCATCATAGAACGGCATGTTCTCCTACACCGGTCTTACCCCCTCCCAGGTCCAGGTCCTGAAGGAGAAGTTCCACGTCTACCTCCTCAAGTCCGGCAGAGCCTCGATCAGCGGCTGTAAGCTTCCGTTCCCCACCCCAATCCTTCAGAGACAAGACCCACTGACAATCTCCCAGTGAGCCAGAAGAACGTCGCCTACGTGGCCCAGGCCATTGACGATGTTGTCCGCAACGTCAAATAAACGTATAACAAACAATCGAATCATAAGTAAACAAAAACAAAAACAAAAACAAGGGGTACAGAGCTTAGCGCGGAGCGAGAGAAAATAGCCCTCCTCGTCCCTATAACCTACTATCGATACCCGATATATATACATCAAGCGCATCAGCGAAATCACGGATAGAATTTATGACGAAATGCATTTGAGATGATGGACTGGGATTCTGTGGGGGCCATCTATAGTAGCTCGATAGAACTAGAATTTCACCCTTGATCAACTCAAGATACTTACTAGACCGGACATACAACCAGACACAACCAGACACAACCAGACACACAACCAGACACACAACCAGACACACAACCAGACACGCTATTTCATACTGTGCTGTACAAGTCACCCGTTCTATTAAATGAAGCCGCGTAATTGCACACAAAGTTAAGAGGAATAATAAAAACCAATGTAACATATACTGGGATAATCTTTCCGCCCAGTGAGAGAGAATAAAAAAATAAAGAACTCATACGAAGGAAACCTGACGGTATCGGATATACACTCATGACGCTAGTCAACGGGGAAGAATCGTAGATGTAGAGAATAAAGCGAGAGAGAGAGATGGATGGAGGGAGAGAGCATCAAAAGACCCCGGGTGGGAACATTACAGAGGGACCTCGTTGAAGTCGCCTTCTCCGCCCTCTTTCGACTTGCTCTCTTTCGCTTCGCTACTTGACGACTCTTCCTCCTTCTCTGCCTTCTCGTCCTCCTCCTCTTCCGGGTCCGACTGAGCGGGCGAGCTCTTCTCTTCCTCCTTCTCTTCCTCCACCTCCTCATCCTTCTGTAGCGGAGGAGGCGCCGTTTCACTGTCCCCGTTCTGCTCACCCGCCTCGCCCTCATCTTCCTCTTTTTCCTCGCCCTCGTCCTTCGGAGGCGGCGGCGGCGGCGCCTCCTCCTCTTCCTCGTCCGACGAAATCTCCTTCTCCTCTGCGATCGGCTGACCGGTCATCTCCGCCCCAGGGAACGGAGTAACAGGGGGCTCGGGAGTCGGTTCACCCTCCTGGGGGGACTGTCTCGAGGGGGTCTGCACCTGATTAGGCGGGGGCGCGAGATTCGAGGTGGCAGTCGAGACAGTGCGCTGATGCTGAGTGGAGCTGGAAATCGGGCCCAGCTGTCTTGCCTTGGGATCCGCATTCAGGTAATATCCACGGACACTAACAATCGTACCCTCCGCCTCACAGGCATCGACCCACTCCGGCACGACAACGGGGATATTCATCTCGACAGCCTTCTCCCACAGCGGACCCCTGCCCTCCGTGCACACGAAGTGGGTGGTATCAATGCGGACGGTGTCGATCAACTTGCCCCCAATGCGGTCGAGGGCAGTCGCCAGCGCGTCTTTCTGCTGCGGGGGCAGCACGCCCGCGGTCACCGTGATTCCGGACAGGTCGGTCATTTTGTGGGTGCGGCAGGTGAGCTTCTCCGACTGGTAGGTGCCGGCGGTGGTGCGCAGGACCAGATGGAAGGTGTATTCGGTGTGGATGGCCAGTCCGCTGATCTTGGTGCTGCGGGTTTCGAGCGGGCGGGGAATCGAACCCGCTTTCGAGCCATTGCGGTACAGGGAGAGGGATTTCAGGGATGCGGTGGCGAGGTCGATGGGGTCCCATTCGAGGACCAGGGAGGTTTGCGTTGCGTTGCGGAGGCGGAGGATCGGGGGCGTCGGCGTCTTGATGCCGTAGGTGTTGAGGATGCGCTTTTGGAGGGTCTGGAAATTGGCTGCGCTGGTCGTTTCGGCGGAGTGGTTGCGCGCGACGGTGATGTCGACGATGCTGCCTGAAGTGATGTTGTTGGGGAGGAGGACGGAGGGGAATTCGATCTGTAGGTTGGGTTGGGTTGGGTTGGTTGGTTGGTTGTTTGGCTGTTTGAGTGGGGAGGGGAGATGTTGGATTGGGGGGGTGAGATGGGATGGGATGGGATGGGATGTCGTGCAGGTTCGTGCGTCAATCGCTGCAAGTGATGGATGGATGGCTTACCAGTCTGTTGTCCTGGGTCAAGAGCACGGCGACTCCGGCGTCTACCTTGCCGACGGTCAAGGATACCAACATCGTGGATGGCTGGACGGGGACTGCTCAGGGATAGCGCATCAAAGAATGGATTTGGATGGAGGGCCGCAGAGGGAGCAGTGGCGGGGGAGAGGTCGGGGAGGGAGAGGGGATGAAGCAGATGATGGTGAATGTGAATGTTGTTGTTGTTGTTGTCTTCAGGCTGAATGAAGATCGGCCGGTAGCGAAAGCCGCCAAGCAGGCCCGGCCGCGTGGTCTTTAAGTCGCCGGGCTGGACGGGAATGAGGGAGGATCGCGGCCGGGGAATGAATGAATGCTTGAATGCCCCAGCTATCTATGTCGTCGGTCTGGCTGTCTGTCAGGCATTGCCCCTATGCATGGCTGACAGGAAACTGCTGCATGTCTTGCGCAGCACCTCGCAAGGGATAAGTGTATTCCCCCCCTTCATGGTTCTACAAATAAGTAAATATAATACTACTACTACTATCAGGTACGGATTACCGTCCAGTCGATGCTATTCTCCTAACCTTATCTTTTACAACCTTCACCTTGTTCGTCTTGTTTGCCCTGTGTTCCCTCCTCACATTTTTCTTCGTAACCTTTGTCAATTCCGGATTTGCCTCCAAATGTTTGATGTGAGTTAGCAATGAACGCACTCCAGCTTGCATGTCCTTCTGCAGAACATCGAATTGCTCCTCTATAACGTGCGCACGAAGTATCACTTCCAAAGATCCCGACAGGTTCTTTCTGTTATTCTGCTTTCCATCCTGGTTTTCAAGCTCAATCCTCCTCCCTTCCTCATCAAACCCCTGCTCTTGCAGCGCCTTCCGGAATGTTACCCGGGCTCTTCGGCTGCCCCAGGACCGTATCACCCGTCGGTAGGAGGTCAACTGAGATGCACTGGTTTTCCACCATAATGAGTTTTTATCGCGGGTCGCATACATGTGTGCGATCTTGGGTTGGAGGCAATTGTTATTTGATAGTAAGTACCGGTTGGCGATAGGGGAGGGCTTGTTAATGGGGGAATAGCGCAGCATGAAGGACTTGCTGGCATGTACTATCGACCCCATGGCGGAGATGGATGGTCGATCCAGAGCACCAAAGCAATCGACTTTGTAGGATGTAGAACTGAGATTGCGGAATAGATTGTTGGTTGATTAGCACCGGGGTATCCTGCGGCCCTGGCCTGGTCCGAATAGAAGATAGCCAGCTCTTCTAGGAACGAGATTGGGACTCGGGTCGTGGGCAACAAACAGACCACCGGGAATAAACGGAGACCCCGACAGAGAAAATCAAATAGTTCCCGAGGGAGTCAGGAACGTCGACCACCCGACCTGGCGATTCCCAAAAAAAAGAGGCATTTCTCGCTGGCGGAGCTCCAATTCTGCCGTCGGGCGGTCTCCTCGCCCCCTTGCTGATTGGCCGCCTCCCGGGCACATAGGCCTCAGGCGGCAACGCGCAAATCAGGCGACGACGGCACGGGCGCACGGGTGCTTACCTCAGCCGACGAAAAGCCTCGAAATCACCCGCCGGCGCCTCGCTTCCTCCGGCGCCTCGTCTTTCACCCCACTTCCTCCTCCTCTGGTCCTCTCTTCTTCTTACCCCCCCGAACATCTCCTAACACATCGAGTGGCAGACCACCGCGGTTAGCGAGATTTCAACATGCCCAAGAACAAGGGAAAGGTGAGCCTTTGCACCCCACTACCCCTCTCACCACCCCGCTTTACAGATTTTCGCTTTTAGGCCGCCACGGCGTCGCGGCTGCTCTGGACGCTCTCGCCACCGTGTACCGCTATGACGGCCATTCCAGGCCAAAAAGGCGGATACCATGGCAGAGAGACCCGTTCAGAGTATCGCCAGATAAGCCACGGTCCTAAACTATAGCAAACCCATCCACATATACCACCACGCACACAAACAAAGAGAAAACAGAGACCACCCGCTAACACACCGTGCAACCAAATAGGGCGGTAAGAACCGTCGTCGTGGAAAGAACGAGAACGACAACGAGAAGCGTGAACTCGTCTTCAAGGAGGAGGGCCAAGAGTATGCGCAGGTCGTGAAGATGCTCGGTAACGGCCGTCTGGAGGCTCTTTGCTTCGACGGCGAGAAGCGTCTCGCTCACATCCGTGGCAAGCTCCGCAAGAAGGTCTGGATCAACCAGGGAGACATCATCCTTCTCTCGCTCCGTGACTACCAGGACGAGAAGGGCGACGTCATCATGAAGTACACCGCCGACGAGGCCAGAAGTCTCAAGGCCTACGGTGAGCTGCCCGAGCACGCCAAGATCAACGAGACCGACACCTACGGCCACGAGGGCTTCGAGGACAACGTCGAGTTCGACGAGGACCGCGAGAGCGAAGACGAGAAGGAGATCGACGTCGACGACCTCTAAATTGCCCTTGTTGGCCCGATCTCATATCCCTGTCTGGAGCGCCCTGGGTTCGGTCGTTGCTCTTTTTATCCTCGACTCGTTCAAAGCCTCTTGCTTGTTCCTTCCCAGGGGACCTCGTCGACTCTCCTTCCTTCCCCAAAGCTATTACCTGCTAGGATAGGAGAGCTTTGGCGGCTGGTATTGGGCCTCGTGTGCCCTTTGCCGGTGGTTTCCTCCCCCGGGAGGGTTCTCGATGAAGGGATTATTAGGGCGGCAGCGTCTTCCCGCTTCGCGGAAGCGCGTGCCTCTACTGCGCCCGGCGCGGCTCCAAAAAGTTTCAGGGTATGGATCATTGACAGGGATATACCTGGGGGGTCTTCATAATGAGGATAGATTGGTTTTTTTTTTCTCTCTGGTCATGAATCCTGT
The DNA here is from genome assembly GCA_003184645.1 of Aspergillus ellipticus CBS 707.79. NCBI lineage: Eukaryota > Fungi > Ascomycota > Eurotiomycetes > Eurotiales > Aspergillaceae > Aspergillus > Aspergillus ellipticus. The sequence goes on along the minus strand of KZ825821.1, from coordinate 60,730 downwards.
TTCATTGTGAGGGGCGTTCTCAGGTCAGCTACAGAAGAATGGCCCAATGCGTGAAAGGAGGCCGCCTGTGTACGGCCTGTGTCGTGTTGACGATTCTTATGTCTGCTCCCTGTTTATTCGTTTTCCCTTCTTATTTCGCCCCTTTGTTTTTGAAAAACCTGGATGATAGATTTATGAAAGGGTTACGAATATAAATATCTCAACCAACTTGTCTTTTATCCTCTCTTCGTAAGCTTTGCTGCATACTTATATACATATAATCATCATCCCACAATCGCAGAAGCTATCTATCCCGAACACAGTCCCTACGTATCAGTCTTCGAACACACTTTTGCGGAAAAACCCAACTATCTTCCGTGCGGCCTCCATTCCAACCAGCGGATCCAGCTGTTCAACGTCCATGTTCGCAATTTCATGAATACTCTCCGTCTCAACAATCAACCGCTCGAGGACCTGGGGGTTCACGCCTGGAACGGCCCTAAGCATGTCCTGAGGCAGGAGATTAAACACGCGGTGCTCAATCCCCGCCGCAGCCATGATATCACCGGAGTGGGACGACGTCGCAATGTCCATATCCAAACCGATCTGGACCGCCCGGATCGGATCCGGCTCCGGGTTGTTCTTCTTGAGCTCGGCGAAGATCTCGGCTGTCTGGTAGGGGGACGAAGACCAGATGATCTTGAGCCGAGGGAAGGTCAGGGTGAGGAGGACGAGGAGGTGTTGAGCGGATTTGGGACTGGATGGGTTGACTAGGGAACTATTGGCAGATACGGTGCTCGTGCCGGAGGATGAGAATCCGAAGTCGGTGAGGAATGTAGTGCTGGGGGTGGTTGCAGATGCAAAGGCGTCAAAAGTGAAGGATTTGTTTTGGTCGAATTCAATAAGCAACAGAGGGTTCTTGTAATGTTGAAGCATGGTCTCCGCTTGGTTGTAGAGACGCCCGTTGCGAAGCGATGTGATTAGATCACGAACTGACTTACGTTCAACGCAGATGTCTGGGGTAAGGATGTAATCGCCAACTGTCAATTGACATGGGACAACGATCATGCTGTTGCCGTGTAGTAAGGATGGAAGAGCGCTTCTGAACTCGCGGACATCTACCACCACTCGAGGAGGCGATGCTGTTGCGGTCAGTCGGCCTCCTCCAGCGATACGAGTGTTCACCGTGCGAAGAAACTGCTCTTGAGGGTCTTCAAGACTTTTGTCGTGAGTGATAGTAACGGCCATGTTCTGGTACCTTGGATTAGTGAAGAGTTACGAAGAATACCATGGAGACACTGCTTACGCCTTTCTCTTTGATAAGCTTTGTGAACGAGTCTTTCTCTCGTCGCACAGCGCTCAGATAGCGCTGCTCTTCAACAGATCCTCCGTAATAGGTGAAATAGACCCGTACGTCTCTTCCGACGTGGGAGCTACGGTAGACTTCCACTCTCCGAATGAATGCAGGATCCGGTTCGTACATGATGATGTAGCGTGGCCGAACCTCCTCGAGGATGTGCTCATCCATATCCCCATCGTAAGGGTGTATCATGACCAGGTCGTCCATATCGCATAATTCGTAGTAGTCATCCATATCTTCCAGGTCGTCGATGATGATTTCCTCTTTTTGGGTCTCCTCGACCTCGGTAGGCTGAATTTCCTCTAGGAGTGCTGAAACTTGGCCGGAGGGTTCAATGGCGACCTGAATACCGGTGTTTGGTGCGCGGCCTGCGACATCAGGTGTGCCTCCGCCACGGACCCGGCGCCGTTTATTCAATGGGTGTCTTCCTTGATGGTTCAGAGATCCCGGTACATTCTTGCCTGTCGAAGCTTGCGCGCCATCATCAGGCGGTTTGGATGAAAGATTTTTGCTAACATTTGACAAGGAACTCTTCCAGTCGAGATAATCTCGTAATTTTCTGCGCAGCATCACTCCGGCAGACCCTTTATTTTCATCGATGGCATCAACCGGGTCTGTGGACTTCTGCGTTACATTGCTTACTTTGGCATGCATGGTGCCCAGGTATTCTCGGAGTTGCCGGCAGATCCGTTGGTCGCTACACATGATTAAAACGGTACTGTTCGACTCGTTCACGTTCACTGGATTGAGATAGGCGTCTGTCTCGATCTCCTCCAGGACTTCCGCGAGAACCTCCCATTTTGGCTGCTCTTCCAAAGTAGGTTGAAGTGTAATGGGAAACGATGTTGCTGATGAGCGAGATACATCGTTACTTATCCTTCCTTGATACACCCTTGATCTCGCAGTCTGGAATAGCACGTCAGCTGCATCAAGGAAAAGCCACGGCGAATAGTTGTGTTTCGTGGACCCAGGCGGTGGGGTGTGCGCGGTAACAATGGTGTCCAGATACTTGAGGAATGAAACAGCATCGTAGGTCAACAAAGCACTGAAATCTGGTTAGCGAACAAAGACTGTTAGAAGTGAAGGGTGTTCGCACTGGAGAATGGCCCGAAGATCTGACAGATCACTGACAATCTGTCTTGTCCGAAAGCTCACACGGTGCCATATTGGGTCGAGTTGGCGCCTGATTGAAATATCGAAGGACCTATGTAAGGCGCTGTCCAAGGTCCAGTCTGCCATATCAAACCCCGTGTTTGCTTTCTTCAGCTCTCCAATGCAAATTTCCACGCACTCAAGGACCGCATTTTGTATTTCACGCATCTTATCACTCATCGGGACTTCCAGCTCTATCACTTCAGCTTTCCGGTGGCCTTCCAGAGACTCTGCGACAGTCACGTGGAAACGCGGCCATAGTGATGCCTTGCGAAGGAAAAGGTTGCGCATAGAATTGGCCAGGGGAGCGAATCCTGTTGTGAAGGGCTCGGGCGAATCAGAGAAGGTCTTGAGGAAGCCACGTTTGTTTTGTTCGCGGTAAGCGCGGATAATGAAGGCTTCGATGGAAGTTGCGACAATCCTACATGCTCTTAGTATATCTCATTTAAGACCGCGCATGGTGCCTTACTTGTCAGCATGGAGCACGACCATTCCAGTAACCTTCTCAGGGTCAAGCAGCTCTGAGGTGGCAGGTTAGTGTCAAAAAATGGCAGAGTCAGCCGGTATTGGTCCTCGTACTTGACAGGAAATCTACTATCAGTATTCTGGATGTCACACTCAGAACACCACCCTGTGCGTAGATCTTCTCGCTGGAATACCATCAGTACAGGGCCATGGCGCTTGTAAAGAAGACATACCGCATTGGAACCGTAGCCCTGTCGGTATTTATCACCTTAAGACCCCTAGCCAAAGGGGTCTTGCTGATGGCATAGTGCTCCGCCAACGCTGACCAAAGTCAGCATGAGAACACAGACTGTCTGGTTCGCAGCATACCTTCTCCAATCCATTCATTCTCTCGATCATCAGCGCCAACAACTAGGACTAAGTTGTTGCCCGCAGCATCGTAGAAATGTAGCAGATTCGTCACCAGGCGCAGGAGCCCGAGGCCTCGAGCAAGAATAACCAACTCATCCTCCGCGCGCAGTTCGGTGAAGATGTCCTGCTGGTATTGCTTTTCGACCCTGTCAGCAAGCCCAGAACTACCATCGGTGAGCCATACACGGTTTGAAGACCTACCAACGGCAAGGACAGCTTCACCGGTACATTGGGGCGTTCAGACGGCATGGGGAGCCTCGTGACGCGAGGAAGTCATCGCCTCGTCGCGGTTCGACGCTCTAAGGCAACGCGGGATCACGTGGTCTATGATGTAATGATTGCCAGGGCGTGCAGCAAAAAAAGTATACAGCATCGAGGGGTTGGATTCGTGGATATTGGTAAAGGCTGTGGCGATCGCTATACGGAGAAATAGTATGTACGGAAGTAGCTCCGGAAGTTGATGTGTTATTTAAACTGGACGCATGGGTTTGTCTTGTGCATACTAATACAAGTACTAGTGGCTGGCCCAACTACTAGAAATATGTATCCGCAGAACCATGAAGAACCCCGACAGCAGGCATCACGGGTAAAGTAGAATGACATTACAGAAATCAATAAAAAAGGAATCATAACAGCCATATCTCATTCCAAAGGCGATTTTTCCCTTAGCTGTTCAGCGCCTTCTTACGAGCCTCGATCTCTTCCTTGGAGGCCTTGGGCGGCATGTCTATAAAGATCAGCAGGCTATGACAGGACGAAAGCACAATGCAGACTCACTGTCCGGAATATGAGGACCCTTGGACAGGTGGTCAAGCATCGAGGCTTTCTGGGTGCCTTGACCAGAGTTCCTTTGCTCCTGTGACGTGGAGTTATTGCTGCTGCCTTGCTGGGGTGGAAAGTCGGAGACTGGCATGATGGAGAATGATTGATTGATTGACCCAGTGATCCGTGGTAGAGATACGATGAGAGTGTGGACTATGAAGCAGTAAAGCGAAGGCGGTGGTCTGAGAGAAGAATCATACGTAGGAGGGAGGATGGCGATGCAAGAAGGCCGGCTTTCTATAGTAGCAGTGGCTGCAGCAGACGCGATGACGTCGGTTGGGCTCCCACACCACTCCAGGAGGATGCAGTGCCAGTGTATCCCTCATCCACATGGTTGGCTGGGCCCCAGCCAGATCTGCAAATAAACGCTGCCGAGAGGCGACTCCCATGAATCTGGCATGTCTGCCTAATCTGCCATTCGTGAGTCGTACGCATCACAGGGAGGCTCTGGGTCTGCACGAGACCAGCCCGGCGATCGGAACCCCCCAGGATTCTAGTTTAGGCTGTAGATCGAATTGCGCAGGCAATTGGCCTGCTGGACTCGAGAAGACTCGACGAGACTCGACGAGACCCCTCCGATTCATCGTGCATCCATGAGCATCCACGACCGTCTCCCCGGCCGAGTGCCAATGCCAGTGCCAGTGCCAGTGTCCGTGTCACCGTCAGGATCGGGAGGCCGCAGCGGCGTCCGGCTCCCCACCGGGCGGTAGTGGACTTGGTGTCTTAGTGGACTTTAGTGTGGCTCGCGCGCTTTCACTCGCTCTCGCCCGCCAACGCTCCTCTTTCCGGCTACTTGACCTCTTCTCCCTCACCCCCCCTCCAACGTGGGTTTCCTTGGCCACCAATCTCACTCTCTTGTGGTTGCCCCCTTATAAACCATCCCCCACCTCTCTTTTTCCGCTTGAACGCTTCCTGTTCAGTGTCCACCGACCCCCACGGACCCTAGGGAATCCCGCCCCCCCTTGTCCCAGTCGGATCCGTTGTTGCCGCGCCGTATCAGCTCTTATCCGTGCCTGAGGAGCAAGTCCACGTTGGTGATCCAGGCCTGACAAATTACACCCAACATCCTGCAATGTGCCTCGGGGCGGCGATCTGATCGCTTTGAACCTCAATTCTTACTATCCGCATACCATTAGCCCTCCATCTCGCTTTCTCGGTACATCGCCATGCCTTCGATCCTGAACGACAGCGACAAGGAAGTCGTCAGGAGAACGGTTCCCAAACCGGCGAACAAGATCCTTGCGGTAGCCGTTGCGCGCCTCTATGTGGCCCATCCAGACACCCAGAGATGGACGTACACCGGTCTACAGGGAGCTGCAGTGCTGGCAAATGACTTGGTCGGACGCACCTTTTGGCTGAAGTTGGTGGACGTCTCGGTGAGTATACTGTCGTCGATGGTACCCTTGCATAGCTACTGACACAATCGTTCTGGGGTGTAGCCCGCAAATAGGGGTGTCATATGGGATCAAGAAATCTACGATAACTTTTCATACAACCAAGACCGCACCTTTTTCCACTCCTTTGAGCTCGAAGATTGTCCCGCCGGACTGTCGTTTGCCGACGAGAAAGAGGCCAAGACATTCATCAAGAAAGTACATGAGCGAGAGAAACACGCGAGCAAAGAAACACGGCAGACACCCTTTGCGTCTACTCGAGGCCAGGGCCCTGCCCCGGTGGTGAATGGAAAGTCGGGCGTCGGGCGATCACTGTTTGGCAGTTTGCTCGGCCATCGCTCATCATCGGCATCCCATGGACCATCGCAGGTGACGCCCGCAGAACTACCTCCGGCACCGTCGATCCAGGTTGCTCCGCCGGGGCTATCGGCCAGCCCACCGCGCAAGGAATTGCCTTTTGATACCTCCGATCCGTCATGGAAGGGCCTCTTGGACGAGCTCCTACAGATGGGCATCACTGAAGACCAAATTGCAGATAACTCTGACTTCATCAAGGCATACATTGATCAGAAACAAGGCGCCGGAGCAGGGTCAACCCCCCCTGCTGCTGATGACAGGAGAGGAAAAGCACCCCCTCCGCCCCCGCCATCTGGGCCGCCTGGCTCGAAGGTGGCCACTCTCAGCCCCCAGAACACCGGCAACAGCAATGGCAGTCGACGAGGTGCTCCGCCGCCGCCACCGCCGTCGCGCAGAACTCGTACTGATGTGACGGAGGAGGAGCCTCCCTCGAAGCGTGAACCCTCTCCCCCTAGGAACCGGTTCCGTGCCCCCCCTCCGATTGCAGATGCTGGCAAGTTTGCTCATACCCCCATGCCACCCACTCGCCAGCGAGCTTTGTCGGGGGCCACCCCCGGTCCTCCGCCCCCCCCACGGCCTCCCAAGACCCCAATGGATGAAAACCAGTCCCGGTTCGGTGTTCCGCCGCCGTTCCAGGGCGAGCGCAAAGTGTCCGCCCCGCCTGCACCACCCGCTCGGAGTCCACTGCCTTCGGCTCCCCCGCCGCCGCCTCCACGCACAATGAGCCCTGCGCCACCACCGCAGCTACCCCCCAAAGTTCCCAATGCGTCGGCGCCAATGCCTCCGCCCCCGCCGCCCAGGAGCCCAGCTTCGGTGCCCCCCCCCCCTCCACCTGTACCTTCGGCTTCCCGGCCTATCCCTCCTCCCCCTGCATCGAACGTGCCGCCCCCACCTCCGCCTCCTCCATCCACCGGCGGTCCTCCTCCCCCGCCTCCACCACCGCCATCATATCCATCTCCCAGTGCAGGACCTCCCGCTCCACCGCCGCCGCCGCCACCACCAACAAGTTCAGTTCCTCCACCGCCACCTCCGCCGCCACCTCCGTCAGGCACAGGTCTTCCAGGACCCCCGCCGCCCCCTCCTCCTCCTGGATTTGGAGCTCCTCCGCCTCCTCCGCCCCCTGGACCTGGTGCACCTCCGCCCCCTCCACCCCCTGGACCTGGTGGTCCGCCGCCGCCACCCATGCCCCAGTCATCTGGTGGTAGGGATGACCTCCTGGCTGCCATTAGAGCATCTGGAGGACAAGGAGGCAGTGGCCTACGCAGGGTCAAGGCTAGTGATAAGCGCGACCGGAGTGGAGCACTCGTACCCGGCTCAGCCAACGAATCCTCTGCGCCGACTCCAAGCAGTGGAAGCGCACCTCAGGGAGGCTTGGCAGGGGCTCTCCAAGATGCTCTGGCAAAGAGGAAGCAGAAGGTTAGCGGTAGCGGTAAGTACATCTTTCATATATCTTATCATTGCAATACAGTGCAGGTGCTAATTTGCGTTACAGACGACGAAAAGGAGGACGACGACGATTGGTGAGCATTGGTCTGCGTTGCATTTCTTTCCCTTTCTTGAACATTTCCTATTGTTGGCATGGCTTAGACTTGCGGGATTTTCATATGATACCTCCGTCTTGCAGCCGTCTTGTTCTTTTCCTGTTCCAGCATATATTCCCACCAGGTATGCGGGGGTGAATTTCCGGTCGTTCTTTTTGCTTAAACACGAAATTTCTGTAGGTGATTAAAGGAAAAGTATGCATATGAACTTGGAGGTTGTCTGCACACAAACTCTTTCCTTGAGTAGCTAGTGTCAACAATGAAAACAGAATGATGTGCCCTTGAAGGACAGCCAGTAATTTTTGGCACCATTGCCTACTACCAGAAGAGTTTGAATATCCTGCCCCGCAGAAACTCAATTCCTCCATTACGACAGGGTCTCGCCCTCAAGAGGGTTCAATGTACCCCGTAAGGTACTTAGTACTGTGTAAATCACCCGTCCATGCAGATGGGATCCACATCTGCGGCTCAAACATTACGGACCAATCACAGGAGCTCCTTTCCCCTTCAATTCCAGGGACCGCAACGGCTGCGAAGCTAAGGGTGGTTATATAAGCCCCCGCTACACTATGCTGGCCATCTAGGTACTATTGAAGCTACTGGAGATGTGGGATTTGTAATTGGGTCATGAAACCTACATGTATGTAGTGTATCCAGGAATGAGATATTGGCAGTAGAAGGTAAGAGAAGAGAACAAGTTTGGTTAATGGAAACACTTGGAGACGATGAGGGCTGAGTTCATGGATCAATATGGATGGATATCTTTTGTATGTACACTCCATACAGAGAGAGAGAGAAGTGACATGATGGTGGAGTGACAGAAAGATAAGAGAGATTCGTACTCAATCAAGTATTGGGTACTAGAAGAATGATTCCAATATTATGTACCTTATGGCTAAACCTTGGTTTCAGTTTACTAGGGCTTGAGATCTAGATAGATGTAGGGAGGTGTCTTGATTGCCAGCTTCTTCAATCTTAAGTGAGCGAGCTATGAAACAATACGATTTCATCTTTGAGCATGTCTGACCTGTAAGGAGTTGGAAAGAGGGGACTTGATGATATGCCTCTCCGGGGTTGGTGGATATTCCTAGGATTTCATAAGCTGCTTCTTGGTCCCATCTAGGGAAATATTTGATTCAAACTGTGCGTAGTTTTTCAAAAAAAAAAATAAATAAATAAATAAATGCCACTGTGGACATAAAGAGTGTGCTTTAAACCCATGCAATCATACTCTGGGAGCAATGATGTATAAGGGCTTTGGTAGTTGGCGGAAGGGCAGGCATTAGTCGGTGCGGGGTATGTGCAGGGGTGCGTCAGTGCACAGGTGTCAAAGCACCTCGTCAAGGACTGTCTGTCCATAAGCTGACCTGGAAGACAACCCCGAGAGCGACCAGCACAACCGATAAAAGCGAACGAGAGCCCGACCGAGAAATGCCGGCCGTGGGGATGGAATCCATCGGAGAAGGGCCGGATCATCGTTGGTCCGGGCGGCGCAACTTGGATCGGGAAAAAGATGGCCGACGAGCAGGCTTCGCTCTGGCTTGGATGCGTGGCGGTCGTCGTCTTCCTGGTCGGTGAAGCTGTTGTCCAAGACAGAGAGATGCTTTCTCCGTCGACTCTGAAGCCGTCAGCTCCTTCAGCGTCTCTCCTCCGGTATTTACGCTCGCAGTCCGACTCTCTCTTCTTCACTCCCAACCCGACCACCGGCGGGCATCATTCCAATGATCCTCAAATCCATCAGCGTTCTCCCGCCTTTCCGCTGAGAAGGACTTTGGAATGGACGCATATCAATGCGGCGCCATGTAGGGCGACTCTGCACGCGTGTGTCTTCCCTTTACCGAGTTCCTCGGTCAAGAGTCGCGGCACCGCGCGGTGTCGGGCTCCGCTGGCTCAGCGCTCTTCCACAAGCCCGTTCTTCCTTCCTCATGCGCAGTATTCGCGGGCCTCGTCCACAAAAAGCAAACCTTTGCTCCGCAGGCTCTTCGACTTCAAACGCAACAAGGCTGCCGAAGCCAAGCAGTTTCTCCGCACTCCGCCGGCTTTGATCAATGAGGGCACGGATGGCGGAATCAACATTGGCCGTGGACTGACGGCAAAGGCCTCGAACGAGCCGCGCTTGCGATGCACCGAGTTTGATAGCAATGGAAATGTGACGCTTGTTAATGGGGAGTTCAAGAAAAGCGAGCTGATTGCCAAGGTTAGTACGGATGGTCTACGCTTCTTTTGCCCCGTACCGTTGAGACTAACTCTCAACCTAGTATGGCCTTCTACCTCGAGACTTGCGCAAAATTGACTCGTCGACCCTACCTCATATCCTCGTGCGACCTAGCGCTATTCTTATCAACCTCCTACACCTGCGAGTCCTGATCAAGGCCGATCGAGTCCTCGTTTTCGACGCGTACGGATCAACGGACTCCTACATGCAATCGCTCTTCGTGTACGATCTGGAGGGAAAGCTACGGCAGAAGCAGTCAATGGGGACGGGTGCGGCTGCTCTGCCTTACGAATTCCGTGCACTGGAAGCGGTCCTCATCAGCGTCACAACCGGTCTGGAAGAAGAGTTTAACGGCGTCAGAGAGCCCGTGGTTCGCGTTCTGAGGGCTCTGGAGGAAGATATCGACCGTGATAAACTCAGGCATTTGCTCATCTACTCGAAGAAGCTGGGTACCTTTGAACAGAAAGCGCGACTTGTGCGCGATGCCATCGACGATCTCTTGGAGGCAGACGACGATCTTGCCGCCATGTATCTCTCGGAAAGTGCAAGGGGCATCGAGCGCGAAGAAGACGACCACCAGGAAGTTGAGATGCTGCTAGAGTCTTATCACAAAGTGTGCGATGAAATCGTCCAGGCTAGCGGCAACTTGGTGACCGGCATTCGCAATACGGAGGAAGTGTGAGTTTCCCACAACCTTTATACCATCTATCTTGCCATTACATGCTAATTTCGTGCAGTGTCAAGGCAATCCTTGACGCCAACCGCAACTCGCTCATGCTTCTGGACCTCAAATTCAGCATCGGAACGCTCGGACTTGCAACGGGTACCCTGTTCTCTGCACTCTACGGAATGAACTTGAAGAACTTCATCGAAGAATCGGATCTGGGCTTTGGCGCAGTCTCCGTCACTTGCTTTGCCATCACGGTCGTTGTCTGCGCGTATGGTCTAGCCAAGCTGCGCAAGCTTCAGCGCGTCCGGATGTGGGGCGAATCTGGCGCAGGCAGTGGACCCATGGTCCCTCTCCCGACGAGAGGTGGCTCGCTGCTCGGCCAGCGGTCGAATTGGCGCGCAGATGCTATCGAGCCCCTCTGGAGTGGTCTCCCCGAGGGACGAATGGAGAGAATGAAGCGCATCAAGGACCATGCAGCCGCAGCCGCAGCCAGGAGCGCGGCCATGAAGTCCAACGACATCCCCCCGAAAGACGGATCCAAGGGGCCGGAACAATACTAAGCTACGGAATATCATGGACGCTCTGCATAGAGCGCGACACCAACCACCACGATCACCACCACCCCCCAAACAGTTGTACCTGAGATGGTACGACTTAAAACTACTGGGGATCACAGGGCAGGCAGGATGTTTATTTACTAGAGAAACCTTTTAGAACTAACTGCATGGTAGGAGTTTGACTAGTGGATTTTGATTTGTCTTTTTATTTTTTTTTGTTCGGACTGATCTATCTCATCTAGTGCTGTCATCACTTGTATATCTATTTCGGCATACCACACACACACACACACCCTTCTCACTCATAGGTCTGTTTCTAGGGGCTGCTTACTATACTCGCCCCGTAATATGTCTATAGACTATCAATGTCGGATTCGCCGACATCTTGTGCATATGTACATTTACTACATCACTCAATTCAATTCTATTCTTCATAATACCTCTATCGTCATCTATTGTAGAAGAGATCGGCTACCATTCTGCAGCTACTGATCTCCGCGTGGGTATCTCATTTCTTTTCTCATATTTATATCTATATCATGCATGCATGCATCATCACAGTCCATGCTCAGGCTGCTTCCCCTTCCCCGATCCCTTGTTCAGCCCCTTGGCCCTCTCAATCCAGATCTTCGCCGCCTCATCCACTCCGCCATCGCGCGCACATTCCCGTCGCACAGCACTCATCAGCCGCTCCCTGACCAGTTCACCATCCTGCTCCCCAACCTCATCCACTGCTCCCTCGCCCCTCTCCCTCCACACCTGTGTCGTCCTCTTCCGCCCCCCAATCACCGCCATATTCCTCGTGCTCGGAATCCGCAACAGCGTCCTCTCAACACCATACCCCAACTCCTCAGCAATGCTCATTGTTTTCGCCGTCAGCGACCCATACATGGACTTATAGAACCCCGCATCCGTTTGCGCATCCTGCTTCTCCTTCCGGAGCGCCTTGAGGCCTCCCTCCGCAGGCTGGTCCACTTCTACTTCCTCCTTCACTTTCCACACAGCCTTCGGCGGCGGGTAGCGAAACCTCGCGCCAGAGAGCGCATGCGAGCAGCACGGAATGGCAATGAATGGGGACGGAGATTCCGGACAAAGCAGGGTGGCCATGAGGGGAGTCCAGACGGTGAGTTCGTCGGCGTGGTTGGAGATGATGAAGGTGTCTTTCGGGAAGAGGCCTGTGTGAGACGCGATGTCGGTTTTGGGGTCGGACGGGGGAGCAGCGTCGGCGAAGGGCTTCGGGATGTAGATCTCTTCTTTCAGACGCTTCTGCACGGAGTCAGGGAATATGCTCCATGTTTTGCGCCGGCGGGCGTCGAAGCCCCAGCCCGAGTAGCCTTCCATGAGCAGGACGTAGACGAGGACACCGTTGCCGCAGGCGACGTCGACGAAGCCTGGGAAGGAGGAGGAGGGGGGGGGTTGGGTGGGGCTGGTGGTGTCTTTCTGTTCGTCTTCTGGGACGGCGCCGTACATGCTTCGCCAGAGCTCGATCAGGAATGCTGTGATGGAGAGGTCTTCGAAGACGTGCTTGGAGGGTTCGGTGCTCTCGACCCATCGCTGGCAGAGGTCCGAGGCGTATTTGATCTTGAGGCGCGTGTAGGTGTTCTGGACGAGGTGTTGGGGGATCACGTTGTCTTTGACGGGGTTTTGGTTGCCGCCGGCGGATTTCTCTGTTGTGAGGCGGGTGCCGCGCGCAAGTCGGATTTGGGTGGTGAGGAGGGCTTGGAGCGTGCGTTCCAGACGGGTCTGGATAGGTTCGGAGGGGAAGAGGAGGAAGTGGATGGACATGGTTCCGGGGCCGGGGGTTGCTTCTGGGGTGAAGTCGTAGAGGAAGGCGAGGGAGCGGAGGAGAGGGTGGTAGAAGGGCATGTCCTCTTTCGAGGTGACATGGGGGTTGTAGATGACGAGGGATCGCTTGCTGGGGGATTCGTCTGAAGAGCCCTGAGAGGAGCCACTGGCCTCGTATAGATGGCACGTCTGGTCCATGACGGGATCCAGGTTCGGGTTCCTGGGAATCAGCCTCCTCACCACCGTTCTGGTGAGAGCGAACCCGGGGATATCTCTTGCGATGATGGGTTGCACATGCTCCGCCTCCGACGCCGCCGTGGTATCCGTGGTGTTGCTGTTTCCCGCCTGCGCAAATGACTGCTCTTTCTGCTGGGGCGTGCGCAACGTGCCTGAGCTATCGAAGAGGATGTCTGCCCGGTATAGATGGCTCGAGCTCATGTTGGGATTCGCCAAAAGAAAGAGGGTCATGTCTTGGATGACCTCGGGCGGGAATGAGAGGCCATGCTCCGCCAGATCGCATGAGGTGGACCATTCTTCCGTGTCGCTTTTCAGTATAGGAGATGGCTCGAGTGTCTCCGCCAGTGGCTTCCCCGAGAGATGGGTGACATCTCTGGGGTTCTTTCTCGTGTTTCTGGGCATTGTCTTGCGGGGTTGAGGGGTATATGGTTGCAGTTGGGATGGTCGAGTCGATCACAAGCAAAGCTTCTTGAACAGGGTCGCTTCTGTAGGACTAAGCAGTCTCCATCATGGCCTTTCTTTGCACACGTCCAGCGAGGGGGATGCCCCTCACCAGGATGGCTGGATCTTCATCGTAGCAGAATTCTGCCATTGCTCTCCGATTAGTCAGTCATACTAACTAACTAACTAGTTAACTATGGTGGGGGAGGGGTTTGATGGAGCCATGGGGGGGCCATTCTGTCAAATGTCTGTCAAATGGCAGATGGTCATCGGGCCATGCTCATCAAGGCTCTAGGGGATTTGTCGCCAGTGGACGCAGCGGTATACATTAAATAAACACTATACAACGGATTGTTGCGCGATAGTCAGTTATGCACGCATGCATTGAGCAGCTTAGTCAGCTCTTATCATCCATCACCTGAACTCCGCCAGCCGCGACATCCGTGCCGGACGGAGTACAACTTGTCGCGATTTCTATTATTCATGAGACAGGATCCGGGATATGCCACCCTTGGAAGGGGACCGACTAGCGGATGGGCCTGGGGTGCGATTGGATGGGATTGGCAAGCATGTGTCAGTGTCTCGCGCCAATTCTAGGGACCCTTTGCTATCTCGGTCTTATCTCCATCCTCTATTGGACGCTTCCCTGTTCAGGGACGACGCTTGGCAGGTGGGATAATTGGCGGGCAGGACCAGGGCCGTTCAATGGAAAGAGGGCGATGCACTGGGATTGGGGGCCCTTTTCTGGCATGATGTTGATTGACAGATAACCCCCCGTTCTGCACGGAGTTTGAACCCTTATTTTCCGCCGCCTTCCGTTCCGTCCTTCTTCCATTCCTCTCTTCTTGCCTTCTACTGTTCTACTGTTCTATGTACATACAGTCTACAGTCCATAGTTCCTCGTGTATGCATGTACTATGTAGGTACGGCGTGCATGGTCCGCCCATCGCCGATTGATTTATTGATGTTGGGTCACTGGATGACATGCAGGACCAGGGAACCCTCGTCTGCCCGGGCGTGGGAACCTGGAGGCCCAAGGCAAACCGATGCCTCTGGCGATGATCCGCTTAGTCAGGGAGCAGCCGGCTGTTTGCGTCGAGGCCCCACTCGCCAGGATTGCAATCAAAGCTCAGTCCCTCATATTGATTGCCGTGATTTGTTTTTTCATCATCATCATCATCGTCGTCGTCGTCGTCGTCTTCTCCATTACGAAGTAAGTAATCTAGAATGTTTTGTTGGATGAGCCCCTGGAGATGAACCATAGTCGCCCCAATGGCTCAACCACCATTTCCTGCTGTGCGACGCGTATCTCCGAATCTACGGAAAGAGGAAGTATATTCTTCGGACATACCAGCCGGCCAGTGGGGTTGGATTGAATCTGCTAACGCAAACCCACTGTAACAGTAGGATTGGAACCCGATCCCATGTATCGAATGTTCTGCTCACAGCCTCTTTGATCCCGCCCAAGCTTCGCGCAAAGGCCGATGATCTTCGCGGACTTCGTGGCTGGTGGGGATCGATACGGTCATGACGTTTACACGTCCGCACTAGTCGACTAGACTTGAGGCGGTGGGCGCCATCTCTCAGGCTGCCATCGTTATCTCATGATTGCCTTTTTTTGTCCCCCTTTTCACGTACGAACTACGGAGTACTCCGTACAAGAGCACGGATATTGGATATTGGGATGGACTTGTCGGCGCTCCGTGATGCTACAGAATTTTAAACAGTCTTGCTTCCCTGTGGTCCAGAGAGAAAGGCTGATGTGGCAGCTTGGGAAATCAATCCAACTGGTCCACAAGAGATCTTTAGGTACCTAGTTTGACGGCTTGGATTCAGCCGTCCAGCCGTCCCTACGCCATGAATATAGTGCTGTCGCGTCCGATAGTATCGAAATTCAGAGCGTGACTTATCCACTGCTGATCACCGTGGAATGAAAACCCCACGGAGAAAAAGAGCTACACAACAGCTAGCATCAGCTAACAACCCGGACGAAGTGATTAACCCCGATATCGACGCGCAGTGGGGGGAGCTAATTTATTAGGCAGCCAAATGTCTAGAACTAGCTGTGCGTCGAGTCCCAATGGTGGAATACTGGCGGATCCTTGAGGCTACAGCGGAGGGAATGGCCACGTCGGACTCTGGGGGCGATTGGGACACTTAGGGGACTTGTGAGGCGTTCAAGCCTTCGGGAATCGGAAGGCGGAAGTTTTAGCATGGTTCCGCATTAAAATGGGACCATCCGCACTCAACTGCACTGTGAACAGTCGAGTCTGCAATGCACCTGTTCAGCTGTGCCCCTCTGAGCCGACCTCGTAGACGCAAGGTTGAAACAGGCTCCACGCATGGGCTCGGGAGGGCCGAGGTGGCTGTTTTCGGTCTGCTTTCCAAGATGAGGGGTCAGTGGCCACTCACGCAGCTCCATGTAGTATTGCTGAACAGAGATCATAGGCTATCTGACCCTGTTGACCGTGCATTGTAGGCTGCATGGAGCACGAAAAAGACTCCATGAACCTACTATGTTGGTCCGGAGTATAACCCGCTCAGGTTATTTATGCATTCTCTTGTGCGGAACACTAAACCCGCGGGATCATAGGTATATCAGACTTGACTGAATATCTAGCTGAATGCATGACATGGGTTTGCATCTATTGACCGGGAAATACGTGTCCGACTGGCTAACCCTGAACGATTGAGTCCTGGACGACTCAATTGAACATTGGCTATGGCGGGGTAAGACAGCCAGGTTGAGGTGAGACACTGCTAAATCTGTTGGGGCGAGATGCTTGCAGCCTGCCGGCTACTTTTGTGCGAACTCACCCTATAGCCATACAGCTTGAAGTCCGTTGTGGTCATCTGAGTCAGTAGGTATGCAGGCCGCTGCTCTGTGAATACTACATAGTCAAGTACAGTACTGCTTATGTACTGACTGGGACTCCGTGGCGGCGGGAAGTCTAGAATACACAGTATAATTACTAAGATTATGCAGAAGCGCCAAAGATACATCGTTGGTTGGTGGATGGCTCGCATGGCCGGGTGGAGAGAGATCTAGGCCCGGAGATCAAGATACTGTGTGCTGATCAACGGCACATACTTCTTACCTACTGTATAGCGTACACGCACTGCTGAATGCATACCAATCATCGTCCGACGAAACTTTAAGCTCAGCCGGGATGATGAAGATGTAATGTCTTATCCGCAAGCATTCAAGGTTCGAAGCTGTCGTACGCGATGGATTTGTATCCTCCTGACACCCACCAGTGCATAAAAAGTTAAATTTACTCGACGGCGATGGGTTAATCGGCCCGGGCTGAGGAAAATTTCCCTGTTTCGGTAAGATTGGAGAAGTACCTGACCCACCGCGCTGTACCATAGATAGAAACCGCAGCTAATAATTGGACAATGTGATTCGTCCTAGGTGCCCCAGCCGCTAACCTAGCAGGAGCTAGATGCCGGCTAGCTTGGGTGGTGTGGTGCTCCACCGGGCCTGGGTTGGACAATCCGGTGCATCCCCCCCTCAGGGCCTGGACCAGTCAGTGGGTGTATTTTTTCCCTCGCTGGCGGAGCTGAGGAGGGACCGGACTGACTTGCATACAGGAGTTGCTACTGTGTACGGAGTAAGTATCTTATTCTCAGCATATGATGGATGGTCGCAACTCTCAATATTGGTTTGTTTAGTGTCTACCCCATACCTGCCTTACTCCTGTCTCACGGTGGGTTATGTACGTATGAGAGAACCCACCCGGAAAAGGACACTTATCATCATCAGGCGTATCTGATTGAGGTGTGGGAAATGGGAATCCCCTTCAGCCTCATCACATCCCCATTGTGTTTCCAATTTACGTCAAACACCAACAAGCCACAACAGGAGTAGAAGGTTTCAGATCACTGTCCCCCCCCTCCGTCCCTAGTTACACTCCTTGCTAATCTGGAACTCCCACGGGATATTCTGGAACTCCCGTAAGCATATCTGGAACTTTATTAGTAACCAAGTGCGCCGCTCTACAAAGACATTCGAGAAGACTGATGTCACTGATGGACAGTGGCGAGGGTTCCGTATACACAGTCCACCCCGTATACACAGTCCACCAGGGCTACAGTGCAGCTAGTTAACTACATGCAGCAGCGGGATGCCGTAAACAGCCAGATTCCTGAGGGTCAGTTACTAAGGCACCCGTCGATTGCAGCTATGATCACAGTGCTCCGTCCCCCCCCATCCATCCCTCCGCAAACAGAAGGTATCCTGGGATGAATGCCGATCCTTACTCCGGGCAAAAGCCGTGGCATGCCGGGTTGGCTAACAACACCGCCTCCCCCTTCCCGATCGTTGTCCAGACTGCCCAGAGGCGGAATTCTCCAGATGCCACTAATGCAAAAGAAGAAATACATAAATAACATGGAGGCATGACGATGGAGAAATATCAGCATGATAGTGACAGATGGCTGGTCGTCGGGGTTATGATTTACATATGAAGATTGGCAATTAATCTGATGAAAGAAAAAAAGAATAGGAAATCGAAGCTCCTTTTTGGTTTTTTTTTTGGGGGTTTTCTTTCTCTTTCTCCCCTCTCCTCTAAGAAGCTTATTAGGAAGAAGGAAATTCTAGGAAAGAAAGGCAATGGAATTCCCACGGGTAGCCTGTTCGTACCACCGTCTCTTCCTCTCTAGTGTGCCTCTTGGGGGTTGGGTGCAGCGCTACTGTCTACTTAGGGTCCTGGAAGTTCCCCGTTGATAGTCACCGGGGCCTCGAAGAATGAGCACTGGCTAATAGATGGCTGGTCCAGTCCCCGTGGCCACACCCAGCATCACCTGGGGAGGTGGTTGAGATACTTAGGGCCTTCGTTAGTCGCAGTTGGTTGTTTTGCCAATGGGCCACTACTGTCGAGTATACTGGAGCTAAGGTACTATGAGCTGACCCCCGAGGCGTTCGAAAGGCCCGAGAAGAATCGAGGGCGGACCACCGTGGATATTTATTGATCCTCCTCCCTGTTTGATCGTGTTTCTAGCTAGTTACCCGAACCAGCTAGTGTTGTAGGTGCGACTGAAAATAAGTCCAATTCCGTCCAGGAGAACTCCATCTGCGACCAGGCCGGCGTACCCGCTAATTCGGACGGTGGTGCGCTCCAGCTCCATATCGGTTGCGGCATCTGAGGCAGACTGGCCAATCTGTCCGGGTCCGATTGCAGCGCGACCACCGAAGAAGTGGGTTCGGGTGGGTTTTGTGACGGGAGGATGTGCAGCAGTGGCCGATTGGGTCTTGGCTGCATTATGGTTGGCTCGACCGGACCGAGTGGGTTGGGCTGTCGTGTCTCAATCAATCCATCCACATAATCAGGATCTTTAGTTGGTCCGTTTGGTCAATCACCCTCGTCATCATCGTCGTGGTCGTCGTTGTCGTGGGAGTCATCGTCGTGTCGGAGGGGGGAGGGTGGCGCGCCGTGCTCTCAGGGGGGAGGGAGAATTGAAGGAGGGGGTAGAAGATGCCCGATGGGGGGGGGGGGAGATGGATGCAGTGGATGGATGCAGTATCCTTTTCCATACATACATGAGTAAGTAGGTAGTACCTAGGTAGTAGTAGTAGTACCTTAGTTTTCTGTCGGATGAGAGATGTCGATGTGAATCCTCCCAATGGGGGAAGGGTGTCGCAGCTGCCTACGGTAGGTACCTACCTAGTGATGGTCGCACTAGGTATAGACGGAATTATTCCCAGGAATTGGCCCTCCAGATGATCGTGACTAACGAGTAACGAGGTATCGTGGTGTAGTAATTAAGATTACTCTGGACAGATTCGAAGAAAACCGACCCAAGCAAAAACCGGTTTGAGCTGGCGCGATAGGGAGAGAAGCGTGGACGATACTCGTAACGGATTAGCCCAGCGGACAGGCTGACCAGGACCAGGAAGTAGTAAGGTCGTAGTACTATCTCGTCACTAGCGACGGTATGTACATTACTGTGTACGATTATATTATTATTATAATTACCAGGTACGGCGTACTCTACAGGTAAAGGAAATAATAATTATCAGAATAATAATAACAACAATAATAATATCACGGGGGTAGTAATAATCAAAATCATTCCTCATGGTCGGTCCTGCTAAGAATACTTACCTCCTTCTCCTCCTGCCTATCCTAGTCCTAGTCATGTGTGTCTGTTCATTTCCGACCAGTACAGGTAGTCGAGTAAAGTAGCGAGTGACTATCTTGTCCAGGTATTATTATTATTAGCAGTGCTCCGTAGATAGCATTAGTATTGGTTTGTTGGGGGTAGGACTAGGGAGGGGGTCGCGCGGCTTCCCCCCGTCCCTCAGGCCTCTCTCTGCCTGTGCCCTCGCATCCCGCCCGTCTCGGGACTCACTTTTCCTGGGACATTCTTGCTCGCCTTTGACTGCACAGCTTTTGTTTTCGCTTGCAGCCCGCCCGTCTTCCGTCTTCCCCTCCCCGTTGACAGTTCTCGCTCTGTTTCGCTCAGTCCGCCTCTCCCTGCCTCCGTTTCCGGATCGAGCCCTGGCGGGGGATCCACGACCGTTAGAGGCTTTTGGGCGACAGCAAGAAAAAAAAAAGATAATCCGTGAAAGCTAAAAAAAAAAAAAATAAAAAAAAAGAACGCGAGACGAAAAGGATAAGAAAATTACAGAAAAAGATACGCACGGCTCCGCAGCTCCCATTCGGGCTGCCTTTCCGCCCAAAGCTGACCGTCTTCCATCTTGCTTCTTACACTCCAACCATCCACTATCCCATCCCATCCCATCCTAAACCGCCTGCTGCTGCTGCTACTGCTGCTGCTGCTGCTCCTCTTCCCCTTTC
>KZ825821.1:0-40448 GCA_003184645.1 Aspergillus ellipticus CBS 707.79 | reverse complement strand
TTCGGCCTCTCCCCTTCTCACCGTCTTCTTCCCCCTCCTCCCTCCCTCCTCCCTCTCCCTCTCCCACGCCCACCCATCCTCCCACTCACTCACTTGCTCCCTCCCTCCCTTCTACGGCTGAACCACCTCCTTCGTTTGTCTTTATTTTCTCGCCCCTTCTGTTCTTCGGTCTTTTGTGATTCCCCTTACTTTCGTTATCTTGCCCTTTGCGCCTTTCGCGTATCTCCTCTTTTCATCCCGCCCGGCATCACCCTGGCCTTAGTCGTCGGAGCGCGATCCTTCGTTCCGTGGTTAGACAGCGTCAAGCGCGTCTCCCAGTCGTGGTTCAGGAGATTCCTAATACCAGTCTAACGGTTCATTGCTTTTTTCTCGTCCCTGGTACTGGCTGGTCGGAACGCTTCTTTCCATTTTTGATCGATCATCATGGCTCCTCCGCCGCGCTTGCGCATTCTGTCAGGTTTGTACTCCTCAGTTGCTGCTGGCAAATCACTTATCAATTTCGACCACCCTTCCCTCTTCATCTATGCTTTCCGGTCGATCCGCTCGTTGGCCTTCAAGCGACTCCCCCATTGCCTTTCAACCCAGCCAGAATGGGCCGTCTGCTAACACGGTGCTGTTTAGTCGGCAGTAATGCCATCTCGGCTTTCTTGTCCTGGAGGCTCCAGGCAACCACCTCCTGCGATGTCACACTGGTCTGGAAATCAGGTTTCGAGGCGGTTTCCCAATACGGCGTGTCTTTCAAGTATGGTCGCTCGGTCGTGTCTCGAGGAATTTGTGTCTGACACAGCATGAAATAATAGGTCGAAAGCTTTTGGAAACGAGCGGTTCAAGCCACGACATGGTGAGTCGAGTTTTCTAACTTGGATCTGCTGCCAGTGTGCTGATCAGAATTTCGCTACAGTTGTCCGGACGCCCGAAGAAGCAGCTTCCCGCGAGAATGCATACGACTACGTGATCCTTTGCGTCAAGGCCTTGCCTGACGTCTACGACCTTGCAGCCGTGATCGAGTCCGTCGTTACACCCCAGCATACTTGCATTTTGGTCAACACAACCAACACCCTCGGGGTTGAATCCCACCTAGAGCAACGGTTCCCGACCAATGTCGTCCTGTCGCTTGTGTCGGGTGTCGAGATTACTCAGATCGGTGCCAGCGAATTCGAACACTTGAACTCATCGGAAATATGGATCGGTGCCACGAGCAAGAACTCGAACACTCCCTCTACGATCCAAAATGATATGGCTGCGGCGTTGGCGATGACCCTGAGCTCAGGTCAGGTTGATTGCAAGGTGTCGAAGAATATCAGACAAGAACAATTTGAACGCATTATAGGGTGAATATCTGGCAACCACATTTAATAATGTCTCGGAGCACTTGCTAACCAATATTATCTTCTAGGCCTATTGCCTTCTACCCCGCTAGTGTAATGTTTGACAACGGAAATGTACAACAACTGCTGCAAAAGGTTGGCGTGCGGCAGCTAATATCGGACGTGATCGACGAGCTTCTTGAACTGGCGAAAATGCACGGATGCTCTTTCCCCAGCGATTTTAATCAAAAAACGATGGAGAAGATGACGGCTAGCCAAACACCAAACTCGATGTACCAAGATTTCCAGGCCCGGCGTCCCATGGAAATCGAGACATACCTTGGCTCTCCCGTCAAATTGGCGACGGAATCGAATGCCAAACTTCCCCGCGTCGAAACTATGTATGCGATGCTTCATCATCTTAATGCCACTAATCTGAGCAAGCCTCGCGAATCTCCCCCGCCGGCACTGGCTCAGCCTCCACCCCGGATGTCTTCGGTCCCCCCTCCCAGAAATGGCCCCATGCGCCCGCCTCCTGGAAGGTCAAGCTCTGCGATGATGATGCCACCCCCAAGACGCGGGCCCC
This sequence comes from Aspergillus ellipticus CBS 707.79, assembly GCA_003184645.1. NCBI lineage: Eukaryota > Fungi > Ascomycota > Eurotiomycetes > Eurotiales > Aspergillaceae > Aspergillus > Aspergillus ellipticus. The sequence goes on along the minus strand of KZ825821.1, from coordinate 38,555 downwards.
CGATGCCAATGTCCCGACCAGCCAGCACACAGCCCCTGCCTCCAGCAGGGAGAATGCCTCGCGAACCGTCTTTGGAGGGCCTTGAGGAGTTCAGTCACCTTGTCGTTTATGATGATGCTGGTGAGGGTGGCATGCCTCATAATGGCACCAACGGCTACCCAGATATGCCGCCACCAGGTCCTGGAGGCGCCCCCCCTGATCTGGCCTTGAGAGAACGTGAATTGGCGCTCCGGCAACGCGAGTTGCAGATTCGGGAGCAAGAGATGAACATGCGGCGAGGACCTCGGAGAGCGCCACCCCCATCCAAGGCGGCAGCTTTCGACGAAGAGGATGAGGATGACTATTTTGATCCCATGGATACCAGCTTAGTTCCACAAATCGACCCCGACCAGGTTGACATGATGAGTATCACGTCACGAAGGGCGAAGAAATTCCCCAGTGCTAGCCAGATTCGCAAGAACCCCGAGCTCCTTTCAGGCAACGGCGGCGGCGGCGGTGGCGGTGGTGGCGGTGGAGGTGGTGGTAGATCCGGTACGTTTAGTCGCTATTTCGGTGGCGGCAGGAAACGCGCCAGCGACCGCATCATGCAGGAAATCCCCGGACTCCACGACTCTCTCCTAGACAACCCTATGATGGCCTACTCGTCCAACCGATATGGGTCTGTGGATAGAAACCAGATGGCTGCGGGCTCTCGCACCAATTCCATGACGACGAGTCGCATGGGTGACTACCCTCCTCATCCGTACCCGCAGAGCAGGAGGAACAGCCATTCTCCTGCAGCCCCGTACGGTGGTGGCCCCCCTGGTCCACGAATGGGCCGCCCGGCGACTGCCCAGGATCAGAATTTCGGCCCACCCCATGGGCCCCCGAACGGCGGCCACCCGTCGCCTCCGGGACACATGCGCGCACCAGTCCCCAGGTATCCTCCGGGGAATGGTAATGCAGTAGGTCCGCAGCAAGTGGAACAACAAATCGGGGTGAGCAAATCGTATCCCGCCAAGGGCACCCCCAAGCATAGAAGTCTGACCGGAAGTGCGAGCGCCAGCGCGGAGAGTGGTGATAGCGGGGCCAGTGCCAACCTCGATTCCGAGAACTCAGCCCATAGCAGCCAAATCAGCCTCGGTGCGCAGCAGCACGCTGCGGCGCCCGTTCGTTGAATCCCCGAGCCCGTTCCCCCCTCGTCCCTCTCCCAAGACAGCTGAGCACTTGCTTTGAGCCTGTCCGCTATGTCCTCGCCTGATATTTTTCATGTCTCACCTTTCCCTTTCTCCCACGGCTGGTGTTTACCGTATGTTCGGGAACCTTCCGGATTGCTTTCTGCTTCTTATAAAGGATATGCTTTTAATGAGTTGCTTTGGCAAGGAGAGCGGGAACACACTCCATGCCATCCTCTGTTGTGGTTTTTACATATACACATGGGACTCGGGGGCTTTCACTTTTCTCACCTGGCGCTCTCATCATCCAGCGGTCAGGTGGGCACGTGCATGTGGTTGCGTGTGGTGATATGCCCTATCTTTTTTTTTTGATTTCCACGTCCGTGGCCTTCTCGAGCTTAACGAGCATGCGCATGACGCTCAACATAAATACGTTTTTTGACTTTCCGCAGCTATACCACCGACGTTCATTGCCAGACCCCAACCATGCATTTCTGTTTCTGCAAGATAAACTGCTGTACACTACCCGACTCGGCGCATCCTCGTGTTGTCTACTCCTTACCATCATCTCCACTGTTTTGTCGACATGCATGCCCTCCTTTGCCCTGATTTCCTTTTTTTGTCGCTCTTCTGTGCGGTTCTGTATGGGCTCTGGCGTGAATCATCCGCCGCCCTGTCATTTCCTCGTTCATGGTCTGGTTTCTGGCGCATAAAAAGAGCAAGGGCTGATTTATCGGTTGATTGATTGATTTGATTTGGCTGGGTTCATGTTCCTGCAGGGTGTTCGTGAGAGGAACCGGGTCGTCCCGTCGGCGCGGCAACTACTCCATTGATTAGAACATGTCGTTGACAATAAACGAGACTTAATCGGATGACTTAGACACACTTTCCCCGATGGAGCCAATTGCCTTCTCGAGTAGATGCAGATCTGATATTGGTAACAACTGTAGGCCTTGGGCTGTCCGTCGTGGCTGCCCGTTCCCCGGTGGAGCGTGAGTCACGTGGGCCGCGGCGGCGGTAAACAAATCCCCTCGGCGGTTCTCTCGCAGCGACCCGACATCATCAGCCTGCAGCCCGTCGCACTTACTTGATACGTACCATTCTTATTCTTACTCTAGCTGAACACACGCCGTGACGCTCTCGCTGGAAAGCATATTGTCATCATGCCGCCATCTCACCAACCCAGCCACTCCCAGTCCTTCCCCCGCCACTCCATTCTGCCCGCCTCGACGGCCGCAGCGCCTTCCATGGGCAGCGCCTCGTCCATGTCGGCGACCAAGACCCGCCAGTATGCCAATCTGCATGCCCAGCTGGCGCAGCTGAACGCCAACCTGAGCGATACCCAGAACTTGCTCCGGATGACGGCCGTGCAGGCCGAGGATATGCGGTTCCTGGGTGGCTACGTTGGTGCGTTGTTTATGGGATCCGCGAAAGTGCTCGGTGAGGAAGGGGTGAAGGGCAACGCCGACAGCGCAGATAAGCAGGAGAAGAGCGAGGCGTGATCTGCCTGCTTCTACGGTTAGTTCCACTCCCCCTGGGCTACGCGTGGTTTCGCAATGATATATCATTCGTTCCTTCTATACGTACCCTTGTTCATATAAAGCTTCTATCTAATATTGATTCGACCAGATTAGTGAACCCAGTGAAATTGTGCGCATGGATAGATATCCGTTCCCGACTCCGACTTCAGCTGTCAACCACGAACCCTCCACCGAGAATAATAGCCGGTTCATCGATATTATGATGCTCGTAACTGGACACGGTCAGCGAAGAGGATTCAATCCCCCACCCCCGGGACATAGAGATATCAGTATCATCAGCGACTCACCTCAAAGTCCCCACACCACCCGCCTCCAGAATCAGCGCCGTCTCCGTGAGAGGTTTCCCCGTCCACCGCATCGCAAACGCACGGAGAATATGGCCGTGAGCGACGATCAACACATCGCCCTTGCCCTCATCGCCATCCCCATTCATACACGGCGCGTGGTATTTCTTGCGGATATCCGCGATCACCGCATCCAGACGTTGAATCACGTCCTCGGGGGATCTAGATTTCCATCATTGTCATGATCAGCCACATATCGAAACCAGATAGTTTAATGAGAGTCAAAAACCAATCCCAAAACCAATCCCAAATTTCCAAACCCCAAAGCAAAAGAAAAGAAAAGAAAAGGAATCACATACTCTCCTCCAGGACACCCATCTCTCCAAATATCCCACAGCGCTTCCCCGCGCGCCTCCCTCATCTCCCGAATCTGCCGACTCGTCAACCCCTCATAATCCCCATAATCCCATTCCCGCACCGCCTCCGTCACCTGCACCTTGGCCTCCGTGCGAATCGGCTCCTCCTCTTCGGGCTTCCGCGTCTCATTCCACGGCAATCGCTCCCGGCACCCAATCTCCAGTAGTTCAAGCGTCCGCTGCGCTCGGGACCGCGGCGAAACATACCTATTACCCCATTCATCCGTCCGTCAGCTATCCAGCACCTAATATACACCCCCCTCCCCAACCCCGCCCTCCACGGCCGTAGACACGCCCCCATTACTCACCAACCCTCTAACATAAAGCAATGGGGGGTAGTTTGGAGGGAAAGGGAAGAGAGAACATACACATGCACCACCTTCCGCGGCACAATCAACCGATCATCCCCGACGAGCGCCTTCCCCGTCGCCTCGATCCGCTTCTCGCCGTTGGGCGTCAGCGCCAGGTCCGTCGTGCCGGTGTGTCGGCCGTTCAGCGACCATTCCGTCTCACCGTGGCGGATGATGAAGCATCGGGGGGCCATTCTCTTTCTTTCTTTCTTTTTTGCTTGCTTGGCTTTGGGGTTTGGTTGTTGTTGTTGTTTTGTTGGCTGGTTGGTTGGTCGGGGAGGGGTGAACGAGTAGATGAGTAAGTAAGTGAGTAAGTGAGGGGAGAAGGGGGAAGAGAGAGAGAGAAGTATGTCTTGTGTAGGTTGTGCTATGTAGAGAGAGAGGGGGGTGGTTGGGTTGGGGAGGGGTGGTGGTGGTGGGGGGACGGCACGAGGGGACTGACTGACTGACTACCTTAGGGAGAGGGAGAGAGCTACGTAAGTACGATGTATGCGTATGTACCGGATTGCAGGTTTCTGCTGACTGCGGGCTTACTATTACTTGCTGGATGGAGCTGGGGGGATTGACACGCCCCGAGAAGGTCGGGCTGGGTTGGTTGCGTCATAGGTTGGGGGTGTGGGTTGGCTGGGCTTTATCCGATATCCCATGCGACTTCGTATTAATGGAGTGTCCCTTGTCTGCTTTGGTTAGTTTAGTTAGGTAGGTGGGGTAATTGTGGTCTACAAACTCATACTATCACTACCATTGTGACTACCAGGCTTAATGTTAGGTGTTTCGAAACTGCGCAAGTGATAATACAGCTGTCATAGAGGCACTGACTGGCCCAAGGAGAAATCCTAGGCATCTAGTGATTAAACTGATCATTGAGTACGCTTTTGTTCCCACATGTCCCTGATCCCTCCCTTCGCATTCCAACCAGTGCCTCTCGTAAAGCGAGAAGCGAGTCAAAGAGCAACCGAACCATCACGCCAAAGGAAAAAAGCGGAAGACTGAAAAAAAAAAAAGTAAAGAAAAGAAAAAAAGAGCCATTTAATAGAATTCAACTCATATTCTCCAGTTACATACTTGTTAGCGAGCACATTCCATGTCCCATCTAGGCCATGTAGGTGCTAGAGTCGACACCGCCCTCGGGGTATTCGCTGTCATAGACTGTTAGCTTGATTCTGGTCCAGAAGGTCTAGGATACTTACGGAAGGGCAACCTCGAATCTCTTCTCAATCTCCTTCAGGACCTTCTCGTCGTCCTCGGTGCTGACGAACGAGATCGACAGACCCTTCGTACCGAAACGACCGGCACGACCGACACGGTGAAGGTAAGAGTCGGCATCGGCGGGCAGATCGTAGTTGATGGCAAGGTTGATACGCTCGATATCGATACCACGTCCGAACACATCGGTGGCGACACAGATACGCTTGTTGAACTCCTTGAACTCCTTGTAGCGTTTGATACTGCCAGATATTAGTAAACGACGCCTAAGAGCGAGAGAACAGATCTTACCGCTCCTCCTGGCTCACACCGGAGTGCACCGCGATACTAGGGAAGTTGCACTCGCGGAGCAGCTTGTCGAGCTCATTGGCACGCAGAGTGCTCTTCACGAAGATAATGACCTGGTTGAACTCCAGGCTGTCCAGAAGCTCGTTCAGCTTGCGGTTCTTCTCCGCCTCGCTGAGCTTGATGTAGTACTGCTGCAGACCGTGCAGAGTAAGCTTGGTGTCGTCGTCGACGTAGACTTCGAGGGGGTTCCTCATGAACTTCTTGCAGATCGGGCGGACTTCCTGGGAAAGGGTGGCACTGAACATCATGACCTGCTTGTCGGCGGGGGTAGCACGGAAGATCTCCTGAACGTCACGGCGCATGTCTAGAATCAAACCATCAATTATCTAGTCTTGCACGGGAAGATCCGCGCGCACTCACCGATCTGGTCCAGCATCTTATCACACTCATCGAGAACGAAAGCCTTGACATTGCGCAGGGACAGCTTCTTGTCGCGAACCAGAGCATTCAGACGACCGGGAGTACCAACAACGATGTTAGGGTACGACTCCTTGTTCGACAGCAGCTCCACGTCCTTCTGGATAGGGGTACCTCCGTAGAAGACAGCGGTCTTCACGTCGGGCAGGTACTTGCTGAAACGAGCGTACTCGTTCTTGATCTGGTACGCCAACTCACGGGTGTGGCACATCACCAAGATGGAGCACTCTCCGGGAACGGCCTCCAGCTGGTGCAGGGTGGTCAAAACGAAAACCGCGGTCTTTCCGAGACCGGACTTGGCCTGGCAAAGAACATCGACGTTCAGAATAGCGGTAGGAATGCAGACTTGCTGGACTGTAGTGAGGCGGAACCGTATGTTAGACTTTACTCGATCCAAAAGACTTGATAAAGGAAAAAAGCAATCCGCGTCGCAAAGTCCGTCCATCCCCCGAGTGATCGGATCAGAAGGGAAGCATTGTGTAAGCCTGTATGTTCCCACCAGAGACAAAGGCAAAATTAAATTAAACCGAGTCGGCAATTCAACGAGCTGCAGTCAGAGATTCTCATCACGAGCTATCTCTGCAGGGGGGGGGGGGGGCAAGAGGACAACTGCCGTTCGACAAACGGTGGCGAAAGCGCCCGTCCTGTGCTGTAAGAAGCACCCCACAAATCTCCCGGAATCTGTACAGGCAGACCCATCGGGAAGTCTCCTGGACACGGTGTTGCCGGAATTCACCGAAGCAAAGAGAAGCAAACCAGCAGAGGCTGCAGGTGCACTACCACCGCAAGGCGACTCGACTCGTCTTGTAATAACGCGAACAGGCATCCTCATGCCGCCCGCAGACTGGAGCGAAACAGGTGCCCCGGAGCGACTATAGAACTTTCCCGCGGAGATGGACGGACGTTGGAACATGGAGCAATGGAGGGAGGCTTTGGGAAAGAATACGTGATGGACTAACCCTCCGATGGATGTTCGAAACCGCAATCGGTGATGGCACGTAGAAGCTCCTCTTTAAGCAAAAAGTCGCGGAAACCGGTCGAGTGAATGCCGACATAGCTACCCTTCTTGTCAGGACGGCCGCCGGAAACCGTCAAGTCGCCCTTCTTGGCCTCTCCATTGGAGGCGGGAGCAGCGGTGGTGGCCGCCGCGTCAGTGGTCTGAAGCTCCTCGTCGGAGTAGTCGATGAGATCCTCCTCGTGAGACATGTTGATCGATGGTCGTGAGATGAGAGATAGTCGAGAAAACTCTGCTGATTGAGGCGCGTCTTATCCCAAGGCAAGCGGAGCCGGGACAGGTGTCGTCGGGGGAAGAAACGGGGGGGGTTGAAAGCGAATTCGAGCCGGAGATCTAGGTCGAATACGATGCGGGGTCCTCCTCTTGACGGCAGGAAGATAGATTGAGGATGGGGATAGGCCGAAGCGCGAAGGGAAGGTGATGGAGATGGAGAGAAGATTGGCGGCGGCGCGCGTGAAGGGATGGAGCGGCTGAGCCTCCGACATCTGCGTCACGTGCGCCGAGTCGATTAGTCACGGGGGGGGGCCAGCTCTCGGCCCGCTTCGGGTGGCTTTGGGAAGCGCCCATTTTTGGGGTCGGCGGCCATCGCGATTCCTCCTCCCCTCCCCACTCCCTGCGCTGTGCTCGCCGCCATGGTCAAGCCCAAAGCAAAGGGCAAGAAGGATGCCCCCGGGAACGCGCAGAGCCATATCCGAGCGCGGCTGGACTACCTATACAATGCTGCGATCTATCTACAATCCGTAGCCAACCCTCATCCACCACATTCACCACCATCACCACCACCTGTCAATCAACCACCCGATCGGAATGATGAAGGGGAGGATGCCACAGCCACCCAACCGTCGATGCGGATTGTGCCACACGTGGTAGCCTCTGGCATGGAAGCCGCGGGCCAGGATGCCCAAGCAACTACCGACCACCTGCCCCAACTGTCTCGGGTCTATATGTCGCAAATGCGCGGCGTCTCTCTCAAAGCGCAGCTACGGCTACCGGTCCATGTGAAAAGGTCATTTTGCAAGCGCTGCGACACCCACTTGATCCCGGAAAAGACTTGTACTCACGAGATCAGAAACGCCAGTCGTGGCCGCAAAAAGCCATGGGCTGACGTGTTGGTCGCCCGTTGCTCTACATGTGGGACAGAAAAGCGTTTCCCTCAAACAGAGAAGCGCAGTAAGAGGCTGTCTGAGCGTCGGAAAGAAGCCTTGCAGGGGCAAGAGCGGGTGCAAGAGAAACCAACCGTGGGTGCCTGATTCTCATACCCTGAGATCCGAGAGATTCCGTGGCCTATCTTCTCTGAACCTCTCCACGGCGTTTAAATGTCGAAAGGTGCGTGGTATGATCGTCTCTTGTGAAAAGGGCAGCCCGCTCCTTTGGCTCCGATTCGGCCTTTTCCGTCAGGGGTAACCGAGTAATCCGATGTCAAAGGCCCGTTTCGTGAAAAAAACTCTCGGGCCCTGTGTCACATGTTACCGCCGACGTGATGACTCCAAGTACGGGCAAGTGCATCACACTCGGGGTGCAGAAGATCTGACGTATAAGGTGAACCATCAACATACAAATTCACAATGGCTTCGGAGGCCAAAAGGATGCGCCAAAGGAGCCAGCGAGAGGCAGTCAATATATTTACATGCGAGTCATTGCAAAAACAGGCTTCACCAAACATCATACACGGCATCGCTTGAGCAAAATTGTGGGATAGTGACTCGTCAAAATCGGGAGCTTCTTCCGGAGGCGGCCTGGGCCCAACGCAGGGCAGCTTTCACCGGCTAGTTTCCAACATGAAAGCTCATCGATGTTGAAACACAAGTAACGAAAACAAAACAGCTCATGTAGTTATCAGATATGTCCGCTCAAAAGAAAAGAAAAACATAGAGAATAGATGCTCATCGGGGAATCGCAACACGATGTAAGAACAGCTGCGTCATCAAGTTCATATGGTGAAAGACGTGAATCATGAAAAGGAGCCAAGGCCCAAGCAGACGATCATCAAAACAGGAACTCCAACGCTATCAACAACTTGCTATCCTGTCAGGTTTTTAGTGTGGTTCAGAAGCCAAAAGAGCCGCGAGGCAGGAATCCCAGTCTTTAAACAGCGATCCTCTCCAAATACACGCATGAAGGGAAAGCAAAAACAAACCCGTACGAGCTCCTTGCCTCACTGCCTGCGATCTGAACTGGAATAAGCATGTAGAACATCGGGGTGGCCGACAAAGTCATAATAACACAAGGTCCATGAGGACGCAATCGTTTTATAAACACGCATCTTGTTCGTCATGTCGAGCAACCTACTGGTCATCCGTTGTTTCCGTATTTATTTGAGGTTTAGTATTTTTTTTTCGCTTTGCATTGACCATCTCCGGCCTCCAAATAGGCGGGAAAGAGGCATGCGAACAACGTATGTCGATCCGTCTGATTGAGCAACAGCAAGCAAAATTCAAACGCAAGAGCCTCCAGGGCAGAAGAATAGGTGAATGATAGGATGCGAGAATAAGGAAGAGGCAAGACCGAAGGCGTAAAATTATGGTCTGGAGTTCGGGGCGTGTAAGGCGTCATAGTATAAACAGCGGTGTAGGGCCAAAAAAGGTGGTTCAGTGTCTCCGGCGGGCGGCTTGATCCAGGCGTTGGTCGAGACCTTCTATACGGCCACGATAGGCTTTCACGATCTCTCTAATATGTCCGATCTTCGCAAGCTCATTCTCCAACTCGTCAATTGAGGTGAGGATGGAACGGGTGCGCGCGATCTCCGCATCGGCGTTGCAAATGACGTTGCCCGCGCGGTCGTAACTGTTTTGAATGGAGAGCTGCATTTGCTCCTCCAGCTACCGTACATTAGAATCAGGAGATCGGGAACAATCATTAGGGTGGAGTGTATGGGGGGGTGGGCGCGACCCCGTCTGTCCGCTCCAGAGGGTCCGCCAAAATGGAGCACGGGGAGCCAATATCGCGCAGAACAGGTGGGAGACATCGCGCCCGAGCAGGCCGGCAATGAAGAAAAAAACAACACCTACATAATCGATGCGACTCCGAATCTGTTGCTGTAGGCCGTCCAACTGCAGCGAAAGCGCTCGTAGGCTCATCGGGTCCAGAATCAAACGGCCGTGACTGCTGGCGGCACTGGCGGCGCGCGAACTGGAGTTGCTGTTTCGTCCGGTCCCTCTGCCCCGGGCAACCCCATTGGCACCATGGCCGCCCTGTAGAGCGATCTGCTGCTGCTGGCGGAGGATCTGGATCTCGGAGGAGGTGAGGCCAAGCGAAGTGTCGGGAATCGAGGCTGTTACGGACATTTGGTCCCGGCAGAGACATGCTCCTACCGCGGCAAGAGTCTAGGAAGCGCCGGTCGATCTCGTGGTGTAGAGAAAGAACGGACCGAATTTCATGATGAGAACCGATGCGAGCAGGTGGGCGATCTCGCGCTCGAGCGTCTGCGAGGGGGGGATATATAAGAGCCAGCGAGACAGAGGAGGGAGGAGCAGGGCAGGAAGAGAGACCCGCCGTGGGATGGATGGAGGGGGGCCAGGGCGGGAGCCGGTCAATGGCGGAGACTGTCGCTTCCCCGAAACGGATGCAAATCCCCTGGAGCGAATTAAGGTATCATTGGAAGCCAAAGGAGGGAAGCCAGAGAGGGGACGAGGCTCGATTATTGGATCGCTGGCGGCAACGAAAAAGGAACGACGGCGGCGGCCCCCGTGAGTCGGTCGGGGGGGTTACACTGACGGCGACGATGGACGGACGGAATCGATCTGATCTCCTGAGCAGGCAACGGCCACAGGGGATTGGATTGCAGTCAGCTCGGGGCCAGTCGGCCAGGGATCAGCCGCGGGAAGACGGCTGGAGGGCGGAGGAGGCAGAGGGAGGCAGAGGGAGGCAGAGGGAGGCAGAGGGAGGCAGAGGGAGACGCGGGAGGAAGTCGACCAGGCGATGGAGGGATGGGATGGGATGGGATGGTGGTGTGAGAGAGTCTAGAGAGGCCGGCGGAGGAGACGGGGCAGCGTCGCAACAGCAGCAGCAGAAGCAACGAGGTCTGATAAGATCAGGATGGTCTCGCCATCCACGGCGGATTCGGAGAATTGCGATCGTGGGGGGGTTGCTTTCCTGGTGCAGGGAAGTGGTGCTGCTGTTGCTGATGCCCTGAGGGCTGGTCCACAGGGAGTGCTGGGGGTGGTTCCTGGGGCTCTCCGGCTGGAGGATGTATAGTAGACGATAGCATGTACCAGCACGGAGTACTCCGCATAGAATAGTAGAATCGTATAACGACCTCACACACGGCCAGGCTAGAACAGCTAATGCGATGCCTGGCAATACAATGGCGAGGAGGCAAGGGACGTCGAGCAGCAGGATTGGCAATCGCACCGAATCGCAGGCGCAGACTTGCTCAGGGCGAGAGGAGGCCCGAAGCATGACTGACTGCCCGGGCCTGACTTGACTTGACGGCCTCGACTTCTCCGCCCGCAATTTCGACTCGCATCGCGTCTTCTCCGGCTGCCATCGCTTCTCCCACCCCAGCATCCCTCCTCACCCACCCCGATTGGCTTCATCAGCATCCCCCGACCCGATCCTCCCCCTCCAGGCGACCGCTCATCTCCAATCGATCCCCCTCCAGGCCCCAGCCCCCATCGCTCTCCCCCGTCCGACCCCCAAACCAAAGCACCTCTCACCCAACCAACACCCCGAATTGCCGCACCAAGCGCTTCTTCAACCGCCATCTCCTACAGCTGCCTGCCACTGTTCACACATACCCCCGTCGTCTTCAGGCGCACCAGATCCCCCCATCATTCGACCGATCGAAAAGCAACACCCCCCCCCCCCAAAATTACGCTGCCCAACCCGTGAGGCTAGAGCCGTGCGCCCTCGGTCGTCGTGACCTCGACATTATTGGTCTTTCCGCAGCGACAGTCGGCGTCGCGAATCCGCTGCGCCCGTGGTTGGCCTTTTCCCCATGCAGCTTGTTTAGCTATCCGCCTGTGAGCAAGCCCCAATTTCCTTTCCTTCTCGTCTAGTGGGCTGCAGGAGCTTCCCGGTGGCTGTATGGCTATGGATGCGCGCGCGCGCGCCCCGGAAACCTCGTCCTACCTGACCCCCTCCGAACGCCCCCTCCTCAGAATCCTCCAAATTCCTCTCATTTTCATTGCTAGATATCTGAGATGGAGAACGAGACTGGCTAACAAGTCATAATTAAATCCCCACATAGTTAGACACACACATACGCACACGCACACGCACACGCACACGCACACACCCCCGGGATAATTCACGTTTCTATCTCCACCTCCACTTAACTGACCGGACTGAAACCCCCCTCCCCCTCCTTCCTCCCAACAACCCACGCCCACAATGCCCAAGGACAAGGAGTGCAGCCTCAACCCGGCCGCCGCCCAGCGGAAATTGGACAAACAGAAGAGTTTGAAAAAAGGAAAGGCGGACGCGCTGGCCCGCCGGAATGAGAAACTCGCCCGTCGCAACCCGGAGCGCATCCAACGCCAGATCAACGACCTCAAGTCCTTCGAGGAGTCTGGACAGCAGCTCCGGCCCCGGGATAAGCAACTTCTAGAAGCTCTGGAACGTGACCTGCGCGCCGTGCACAAGGCCCGAGAGGCGTTGGGTGATAAGGCGCCCAAGTTCGCCAGCTTTGAGTCCAGACGGGGTGGGGGTCGGCATGAGCGCGGGGACGCGGTGGTCTTAGGGAAACGGAGGCGGGATGGTGGTGGCGGTGGCGGTGGACGACGGTTTGGGCAGGAGAGTAGTGAGAGTAGCGACGAGACAGATGAGGAGGTGAGAAGGATACCCATGCCGCGGGATACGCCGCCACCTATCCCACGACCGCACCGGAGGGGCCCAGACGGCGACCAGGCTGCAGGTGGTGGTCGGGGCCCGCATGCGCTTCCTGCGAGACCGCCCGTCGCCGAGACGAAGACCGTGTACGAGGCCAAGCCGGAAATCAGAAATCTCCGGCAAGAAGCCATCAACATGTTCGTTCCTGCAGCGGTCAGGGCCAAACAGGATTCCATTCGAGGTCAGGGAAAGCTATTGGAGCCCGAGGAGATGGACCGGCTCGAGCAAGCAGGATACAATGCGGGACCTACAGAAGCCGCGACTACAGAGGCTACAGGCCAGCCTGTGGATGAAGAGCAAAGGCGGCTACTGGAGGAAGAAGAAAGGCGGTTCAATCAAGAACTCCGGTCCGTGCAGATCGAGGAGGTCGAGGATGAGGAGGCATGATCCATGTGTGACCTGCAGGGGTCTTATGAGGCGTTTATCCGGCTTAAAATGTAACTATAAATGGACACGATACGAATGTGGGCTTCAATTCCAAAATCATCCGTCAATTGTAGAATCCTGAATAACCACCAAGGATAGCAACAACAAGTTTGTTTGGTCGCCCAGCTCGCATCATAAGTATGCGCCAGTCTTGGGATGCTTGGAATAAGAACGAAGATCGGTTTCTGCCATTTCCATCCTGCAGTCCCGAAAGAAATCAGACCCGGTATTTACAATTGCGTGCGTACACATAAAAAGCCTTTCCTGACTGGCATATAGCCGTCTTTGTTTCAACGCCAGCCTTAGAACACCATGGAGAGAAAAAGGAAAGGGGGGTTCAAGAGAGTGTAGCAGAGTTCAGGATGCTCTGAAGGCCGTCGGAAAGGTCAAATCATCCAAATGAAATCAAGACGCGCCGTAGGCTGGATGTGACCAGGAAGAAAAAAAATCCAAGGCTGTTTTCCAAATGCGGTATCTGTACAATATCGAAGTAAAAAGGGGTAACAAGGAAGCAGGGGCATCACGGCATTAGAGAACAAATGAAAGGGGGGGGGTGTCACTCGAAGGAGACGGGGGTTCAAGGACGACGATGCAGCGCAACAAATGCAATCAAGTTCCATGGCTTGCATGGGCTTGGAAATCACTCCATCCAGCCGTAACTCCAAAATATGTTTCGACTATTAAAATGTATGGTGAGGACGAGTCGTCAATCGAGCGTTTACCCAAAAGGCCTGTAGCGATCGTTTGCGCGGATCAACCAGCGAAAGAAACGTCGCACACAAGGCGTATGATGAATGGTAGCGTGTATGTAGATTGCACGGAAGAAAATCACCAAGTTGCGGATTCCGGATCGAGTTACCTCAAGTTGCGGATAACCTTTCTACCCCGGTTCAAGAAGGGACTCGGCATATCATCCTTCTCGGGATCCCACACAGCTGGAGGTTCTCTCTCGGTCTGTTTCAAGCCAGGACGGGCGTCGCTGGCACACCGCTTCACCTCGTCAATAGGACGGCCACCAGCACGCGCCTGTGCCAGCTCAACCAAGGTTCTACCGCCCATATTGCGCTGCATCACGGCTTTGTAAATATCATCGCCGCTTGTGGTGGCCTTCGAGGTAAGCTGCTTGCCGCCTGTCTTGCGGGTGGGAGAGCCAGCGTCGGCAGCCAGGTTTGCGGAGGACGGGATCTTAGACAATCGCCGGTGAGGGGATCTAGACTTCGCTTCTCTGTGGTGACCCTCGCCCCCTGACATTTGTGGCAACCTCGAGGCGTTTGTGGGGAAAATAGGAGGCTGGGTGGTCAGTTTCTGCATGAAGGCAGCGGTGTTCTGACGAAGGAGAGGTCGAGGAGGGGCCTTGAACGGATCGGGCTTGACTTTAGGACGAGTGGGAGAGGGCAAGTCGGGAATGTCATCTTCGTCATCCGAGTAGGCCAGGGTCGGTTCCCACTTGGCGCGCTGCTTTTCTGCCTCTGCGAAGATGTTCTTGCCGCCGGAAGTTCCAGAGGTGCGACGGGGAGACAAAGAAAGCGATGCGATTGAGATCGGAGAAGGCTCGGCCATCTGAACATCCATGGGCGACTCCACCATAGTTTTTGCGCGGTTCAAGGGGGTGCGGGTTGCCTTTGGCGGGGGCTTGCTTGCGACAGGCGACTCTAGAGACAGCTGGGTGATATCAGTGCTCGACGGGGTTTCACTGTCATCGTTCATCGAAGACCGAGAGTCTTGGCTGCTAGATCGAATCCGGGAGTCCTCCTTCTGGATACCACTGCGTTTCTGCTTCTCAACTTCAATTGCGACTCTTTCCTGAACCTCAAGTTCAAATCGTTTGCGAAGTTTTTCCAGTTCGTTCTGGACCTGGCGATCGATTTCCAGCCGGGCCTTCACCTCCCATTCGCGGCGAACGGTGTTCTCAATTTCGGCTTTAACCTGCTGCTTCTCCTTCTCCAGTTTCGCGTACGCTTGCTCCACATCCCTGACCTTCTGTAGAGCAGAGTCTTCACGCCGACGCATGGTCTTGGTCAGATCAGTAACCTCCTTGTCCTTGCGCAAAAGGCGGATGATGGGCAAGTTGATCAAAGCGGTGGTATCGGGACGGTGGTCTGGGTTGACACGGAGGCAGCTTGCGATGACGTTCTTGAGCTCCGGGGAATAGAAGTCAGGCAGGGGGGCAAATTTTCCTTCGCGAATGCGCTGCACAAGCTGGATATGGGTTCTGGCGTTAAAGGGGGGCTCTCGCTGGCAGAGCTCGTACATGATACAGCCGACAGCCCAGATATCGGAACGCAAGGTGTATTTTTCCGCAGCACAGATTTCGGGCGACATGTAGAAAGGAGTTCCGACATAAGTTGAGGCAAAGTCATGCGAGTTCATGAGTTTTGACAGGCCAAAGTCGCCGAGCTTGACTGTGTTGTCGCTGCCCAAGAAGATGTTTTCAGGCTTGAGATCCCGATGCAAGATTGTCACCTGCGCCTGCTTTCCCTTCAGACCAGAAGGCTTGGGTGCAGGTCCAAGTATGTTCGATCCAACGTCAACCGCATCTGTGCCATAGTGACAACGATACAACGCCGTCACCAACTGGGACAGAATGCGCCAGACAAACTCCTCCTCCGCAAATTTGTTGGCCTTTTTTAGGTTTTTGATCACCATGCTAAGATCACCTCCACCACAGTATTCCATATAGAGGTACAGGTCCTGACTCGCTTTCAGGTGCTCACGGTGGTAGTAGGCAACGATATTGGGGTGTCGAAGGGAGCTCAGGATGTTGAATTCGGCCGTGAGCTGTTCGCGCTCTTTCTGGGACATCTTGATGTAGTTGATTTCTTTGCGACAGAGGATCTATAGCATTATCTCTGTCAGCCAAGTCAGTGCCATAAGGGGAAGATCACAATCTTACAAAGCCATCTGTCTTCCGGCGAACTTTGCGGATTATCCCGAAGGAACCACAACCTGCGTGTCTCCAGTTAGTGTGCTGGACTATGGTGGTAGAGAGTAAACCAAGAGAGATCAGACATACCGATCTTCTCCAGCACCTCATACTTGTCGGCCTCCGCCAGTGCAATCGCCATTGTGGCTGTTGGACAAGCTCGGCCACTGGTAAGGAGTTAGAGAAGGGAGAGAATGTCGGATGAAATAGATGAGAAGAGGATGAGGAGTGGCCTATTGCATTTATGGGCCGAGGCTGTGTGACTGAGACCTGTGGGTTAGTAGATGACGATGGTGGACGGGGTACATGTAGTTGGGTTGTAGATTCAAAGAAGTAGGTATGCAAGAAGATGGGAACGCTGGATGTTTAGGTGCAGCAGCGTTGCTGAGCAACGCGACCCTTCACGGCCCGTTCCTGGATGCGGCAGGCGGTGGCATGGCGGGCGGTGAGGGGCATGCATCGCCCGCATCGTTGCTGGGAGAGACACTGGGTTGTCAGACGGAGTGTCTGGGATGCATGATGGGGCCTGCATGGGGGGATGGGGGAGATCATGGACGCGATCTCAGTGGCTGCTTTGTGCATCGGATCTGGTGTCGATGGAGCTGCAAGGAGGGAGGAAGCGATAAACCGATGAACCGATGAACCCGATTCACAGCTCGTCCGCTTCCCGTTCCGGCGTGGCAGCTGCCGCGCCCACGTGACCTAGGCTTATCGATAAGGGACCGGCATCGCTTCGGTCCCGCCATCCGGACTTCCGTCATCTGCCGTCGTCTCGCCTCCAGAACACTCCATCCCCCCTCACCATGAAGGAAGAACCGATGGTCCTCCGGAAGGACCAGCTCGAGGTCAGCCTGCACAATGAGAAGAAGCTGATCAAGGAGGGCACAATCAAGGATGACAATCCTCTGGACCTGAGCGAGCCGTTCCGCCAGCTCTGCGATGCCTGTCGTAAGGGGGATCTCAAAGTTTGTCAAGAGAGGATCACAGAAGGAGTCAATATTAACGCTCGGGATCCCTACGACTATACCCCCTTGATTCTGGTGAGTCGTCCCACTGCCAAATTCGACGTGTGGGATGCATTAGTAACTGGGGACCATGCAATAGGCGAGTCTCTGTGGTCACTACGAGGTTGCCCAGCTCCTGCTCGAGTCCGGTGCGTTGTGCGAGCGCGATACTTTCCAGGGAGAAAGGTAGGTTGCTTTCAATTGCCTGGTTTCCACAGGTCTAATGAACCCTACTCACGCACGGATCTCACTAGATGTCTATACAATGCATTAAACGACCGTATACGGAATTTGCTGCTGGAATATGATTATTCGAAGTCAACCGATCCTCTGCAGCCTCTTGCTGCGCATGTAACGTCACTCCTTACTCGCGAAACCCCAAAGACGTCGGACATTATCGTGGCGGCCGCCGATGAGTCTCTCCACCTGCACAAGTTCATCTTGGCTGCGCGGTCGCCCTATTTCCGCAACAAATTGGAAGCTGCGCCCGAAACCACGACATGGAGGCTTCCCGCCAATATCGCACCGGAGGCCTTTGGAACGGCAATCAAATATCTCTACTTCGGCGAAGCTCCTCGCGATCTCAGAAGTGGCCCCGGTACGGGATTCACCGAATCGGAGGTGTTCGCAGGCCTTGATAAAATCGCCAAACACCTGGAAATCAACACTCTCGTGGACAGCATCCTTGACAGCGGCGACCGAAGACTAGCCAGGCAAAGGCGCACGATGGAAGTTGCCAAGGGTCGCGACCAGCTAGAGGAGTGGTTTCGCGCCAACGTTCTTGAGCATAAGGTGACAGTGGAAACATCGAAGGCAGACGACGTCAAGTGGGACAGAGACAACGCGATATTCGCAGATGTCCTGCTTCGAGCGGACGAGCTTCCTGAAGATCTCAAGGAGGTTCTCGGGGATGCTCCTGAGCAGACAGACGGCACCAACTCTGGAAACCTCACAAACGGTCATCTGGACTCCGACGGGGTTACCAAATCGATTCTGTTCCCTTGTCATCGGGCGATGCTCCTGCGGTCGGAGTTCTTCCAGACCATGTTTGCGTCTTCATTCCGTGAAGCCCACATGAAAGACCATCTGCACGTTATCAATGTGGACTGCTCTCCGGAGGTCCTGGAGATTGTGCTGACCTTCCTCTATACCGAGCGGGCCGATTTCTCGCTCGACGTTGCGGTGGATGTTCTTTTCGCAGCAGACATGCTGTTTATCGAAAAGCTCAAGACCAAGGCCGCTGTTGTCATCAGCACGCTTGGCAGTGGGAACATGTCACAGGCGGAAGCTGCAAGGACGCGAGGCACGGAGGAGGATGACTTGGACATTTATGCCATCATCCGAGCTGCATGGCTGACGCGCGTGCAGCGACTGGAAGAGTTCGCGGCTCGCTTCCTGGCATACCGGTTGGAAGCTCACATCGACACGCCGGAATTCTCCGAGCTGATCCAGGAGTCGGCGTCCCGCATCCAAGGAAGACAGGAGACCGACTCCATCGAAATGCTGGATGATATCCGCTTCTACCTGGGTGAGCGATTCAGACTGAGATTCGATGATGCTGGCATCGACGAGATGATGGAGGATGAAACTCCACAGCCGGCTGGCGGCGAGACCAACGGAGACGTTGACAAGGTCACCGAGGGGGTTGAGGCGATTGACTTCGCAAAGGACAGCGCAGCCCCTGCTGCTGTCACTATCGCGTCCGAACAGGCACCGCAGGAACAGGACCTGGCCCTCATCCGGACTCTGGATGGCGAAATCGTCGTCGACGAGTTCGACAAGGATGCGATCAACTACCAGATCCTAATGGAGAAGCTGGACAGGATTCTGGAGGACCTGAACCTGGACGCCTAGGTTCGGTCAACTCACGATTGACGACTTACTATACAGGGTATATAAATTGGGACAGTATATATATAAACATCATAGAAGGCTGTATGGATACATGCTACGCATTGGACAGCTGCGTTGGTGCTCGAGGAGCGATGTCTCAAGCAATGTGGCATATACGAATGCAATTACGTTGAGGGTGTTCTTGCTCCAACAACCCATCAACAAACAGCCCGATGAATCCCAACTTCCTCCCCAACACACATATCCCAAGACAGACAAACAAACAATCACACCTACCCCTATCCATCACCACCACCTTCACCTCCACCAGACCATCACAAGCAAATCACACCACCCCGACCAGACAGGACATATCTCCGTCCGTCTCTCCTCAGATCACCTCCCACCTCCCTCCATCCGTCCGAGCAGCAAGATGAAGCCACCAGCCACCCTGCCCAAATAAACTTCATGCTCACACACACACAGTACCATCTACCTGCTGATCCCACCCCCAACGTATCCAGAACAGTAACCACCTAGACACGCCTCCCTACGGAGTCAACCCCCCCGGACAAGTCACATCGCCTAAGTACGGAGCCCCGTCCGTAGTAGTACCAGGATGTCAATCCTACCTGTCGCACCACGCCACAGCCCCAATTACCCAGGGCTTCCAACCAGCCCGCCAGCCAGCCAGCAACCAAGGAAGCAAGCAAGCACAAGCCTCGCGCTTCCAGTCCAGTCCCTCTTCCCCCCCCCCAGCACAGACACCCTCCCTCAAAGTCAAACACCGTAGACCCCCTCCCAAGTGATGTCAGATCATACCAACCTTGGCAGACAGGCAGGCAAACCATAGATACACAGAACAGATAGATAGACCCATACAGCAGGAATCCATAGCCGCCCGCCCAGAACCACAGCGCATACTTTACATTTACACTCACACAGGAAAAGAGACTTTGCCGGTTTCTCGTGGCGAGTCACAACCTACTACCTAGGTAACCACCCGCTCCCCTATCACGGTACACACTACCTTACAGTTACATACCTACTTCATTGAGGTGCCCGGGTTGGTGGTGGGTTGGTGGTGGTAAAGTAGGTAGGGCGTCTGTGCTTTACTTTACCCTTTACCATACTCCGACATATCTTTTCAC
This sequence comes from Aspergillus ellipticus CBS 707.79, assembly GCA_003184645.1. Classification (NCBI taxonomy): domain Eukaryota; kingdom Fungi; phylum Ascomycota; class Eurotiomycetes; order Eurotiales; family Aspergillaceae; genus Aspergillus; species Aspergillus ellipticus. The sequence continues at coordinate 18,658 of KZ825821.1, read as the reverse complement.
TTTTTACTTTTTACTTTTTACTTTTTTTTTTTTTTTTTTTTTTTTGGAGAGGGGGTTGGAGCGGTCGTAACTTAAACTTACCTACTTACTTCGGATGGAGGGCTGGTTGGTTGGTTCCCTGACCTAGGTAGGTAGGCACTTTAGTCGGTATGTACCGTACAGAGACGTAAGTAGGAAAAAGGAAAAAATCATAATAATAAAGGAAAAATTCAAATAAAATTAATGATTGGGAATTGGACGTGCTGGGATGGTCCTTGTTGTGGTTCTGTGCTTGAGTGGGGTTTTCTGTATGGGGTTGAGTGTGTGGATGGATGGATGGATGAATGGATGGGGATGGGGGATGAGTAATGCATGAGACATGAATGGATTTGCTAGGTTAGTTTGGTTGGTTTGGTTGGTTTGGTTGGTTGGTTGGTTGGTTCGGTACTGGGTTGGGTAAGGTAGGTAGGTAGGTAGGTGATAGTTTGTTTTTTGCTTTCTTTTTTTTTTTTTGAAGGGGGGATGGGGCGGTGGTTACCTGCCTACTGGGATTGTATGTAGGTAGGGTATATACTAGGTACTAGTACTACCGGGGTAGTTAGTAGAGTGCAGTGTCTACAGATGAGTGCATGTGTATCTAAGGTAGACTGCTTGATTTGACTGTTCTGGACCGACCGAATCGGTTTATGGGGTTGTTGTTAGGGGGAGGTTTGTGGGAGGTGACATGTTCTGTTTGATATGCATGTATGTGTGTGTGTGAGGGATGGAGGGAGTGTATGAGTCAATGAGTGTGAATGTGATAGGATGCTTGAGGGTGCAGATGGGGGCTGAGGGATTGTCATTGCCATTGTCTGTCTGTCTGTCTGTCTGGCAGTGTAGTACCGTATACAATCTCGGTATATACCCAGATGAGCCATATGCACGCAGTAGAGGCTGAATGAACATTGGTATTTCCCATGTTCCATACGAACTTCAGTAACTAAGGTAGAGCCCGGACAGACACTCCGGAAACACTTCTCCAGAGCGTGGAGAGCCCAGTCCAGACGTCTGCGCGGCGCAGTCGATGCAAGACGCACACCTCACCAGAAGAGAAGGGATTGACCGGTCTCGATGAACACAAGGCCTGCATTGCATGGCCAGAGGGAGATCATCGTGATCTCCCGCATCCCACGCAGGACGGGCGGGCGGACGGGTCCTGCGGCTTTTTCTGACTGGATCAGCCGGCAGTGGTGTTTGGATTTGGGCCGGGGAGGAGGAGGGGATGACTTACACCGCAGGTTATTATGATTCGGAGGCTGTCTTGGAGGGCAGACTGAAGGGGAATACCGGCCATGCCCTAAAGGAAGGTGGATGGGGGATCGGCACCGAACAGACTTCCCGACAACAACTAAGGCAGTTCCGCTTCATTATTTAGATGCTACCTACATGATCGAGTTAATGCGAGCCTCCACATATATTGACAATTCGTAGTATCTAGTGTACCCCGTAGAATATCACACACACACACACACACACACACACACACACACACACACCCACCCAACCCGACGATCAGGCAAAGTCAAACGGCAGTTTTGACGACCAGTCAGCGAGCGCGCCTGCAGGAGGAAAATCGCCCGCGCGCGATGGAAGGCAGATCGGCCGGACTGATTGGTGATCCGAGCCCTTCTTTTTTCTCCTGGGGAGCGAGTGTCAACGGTCGGGCATTTCCGTTGCGGATCATCCACCCACCGCATCTCGAGGTTTTTACGTGCCAATCGGTCGGGCTGCGCGGACAGGGTGCTGCGATGGTCCTGGCTAGTGTTGGTGCTGGCAGGCGGGCATTGGGTATTGGGCATGGAGATATGTAGGTAGGGTAGGCAGGTATGCTCTGTCGGATCAGACACAGAAGTAAGTCAGTCAGTGCTGTAAGAAGGTTCCGGTCTGCACTCTGCAGGCGGCCGACCATTCGAGGGCCGATGCCCGCTCATTCCAACCCTCGGCAGCCCGGATTGCCACGACAGCCCAGCCTGTCCGACAGGTCTTGTCGGGACTTGTCGTGCATGCATCAGGAGATGATGATGATGATGGTGGACAAAAAAAAAGAGGGAAGGTGCTTCCCGGTTTGATAGTATCTGATCCATACTTTACTTACTACCTTACTCCATAGTCAGGTCAGATACTACCCACTACGTACGATGTACTATGTAGTAGTCGGGGATTGTGAAAGTCTGAACGAGGATCGACACAGCCATCGCCTCGATCGGGCGTGCGGGGATGGACGACTGATTGGTGCATTATTCTGCGAGCTCGGACGCCGTTGAGCCTGCGAGTCTGCGGATGATGATGATGATGATGATGATGATTATGATTTCATGGAGGTTCTCAATTTCCAGGGCATGCAATGAATGGGTTTCTGACCCGACGCACTTCCAGGGCGCGCGCGCATCGCATCATCGCGAACAAAGAAATCGGGGGCCCGGATAAGTTGGCTTCCCATAAACTTTCCCCAACTCCAAGACTACCACCAAGTACTATGTAGAATGGGGGCAAGACCGCCCTCACGCTACGGAGTCGCCGGAGTGGATTCTGATAACCAAGTGGAGTCTGGAGCAGGGCTCTCCGCCCATTGGCAATGAATGGGCATCGCGGGCGCGGGCGCTGACTGCTGTTGAAGCGACCCTCCCGGAGGATTCTCCAACGACCAACAGCCACCAGTGGGAGACGACAGCAGCACTAGACTAGCCTCTCTGTATGGTAAATCATGAGGGCACGGTAGTATCCTCTGCCCTCCCTTCCCACCCCCCCCAAATCCCCCCAACTTCCTAAGGCCATACCACCGCCACACTGCCCATCCACATCCATCCATCATCCATCCTTGATCCTTCCCTTCCATCGCGTCCCCGCCGCCCACGCCCAACGTGGCCACCCGCCTCCAAGGAATCGCCCATCATCCATCGGGGCTGCCTGACCCCCTCCCTTCCCTGGCGGCTCCTCAAGAACCAGCGCGTCGTCAGTGGTCCTGGTCACAGGGGGCGCGGGTGATCTGTCGTGGCAGCTCATCGGCTCGTCGGGGAAAGCCCTAATTCGACCGTCCCTGTTCCTCCCTGCTTCCCTTTCTTTGTGGTCGGCCCCAAACTTTCGTTCCTTCCTGGCCAGGGGTAGCACCGGTCAGAGAACCTGACTGGTAGATTCCCGAAGCGGTAGTAAACTACCGTACTAAATATGTAGGATGTCCAAGCCCAAGGGCGAGAGAGAGAGGTGGATGACGTTGACCCTCTCCATGGGGGGGGGGGGGGGGGGGGTTCCCTTCCGGTAGGTATAATGCGCGCAAGCTATGGACATGGTGCCACATTGATCCTGCTGGCTGGGAAATGCCAATCTGGGCAGTTAGTCGGTCACTGGACTGGATTCCGGTTTCCCGGGTCCTGGTGCTGGTGCTGGTGGTTGCTGGCTGCTGCTGCTGCTGTCGCATAGACCTCCTCGCAAAGGCTCCACGGGAAGGGAAGAAGTCTCCAGTCGACACACTAGACCAACTAGACCAGCCTCCGTTGTCAGTTGCCACACAGGCGGGAATGACCCCCCTTCGCCGCCCCGTCCCTCGGTGTGATTGCCATCAAGACAAGGTTATCCAATTCCAACGGCCCCCAAGCCCAGCGATCGATAAGCGAAGGATCTAGCACGAGGGGTGGGAGGATGGGGGGGATGGGGGGCCCAACTCAAGGGAACAACGGCGCAGCCGAACCTCCAGCCTCCAGCCATCCGACCCCAGTAAGTAACCCTCTTGGTACTCTGCTCCGACACTATGGCACGGGCGGTCCAATATGCCACGCGTAAGCAACCACCAGCCCCTCCCCTTCCCAGGCGTCAAGTCAGGAGATGTTCGGCGATGCCACCTTCGGAAAAGGAATGCTACTCTATCGTGGGGTTTCACCACCCGCCCGTCCGGCTCGCATTTCCTCCTAAGTAAGTAGCCTAAGTAGTCCTAGGCGCCTCCTACCCCCCGGTCCCCCCGGTCTGTAACTAGAAAGGATAGAGATAGTGGTGGTGGTGGTGGTAATATGGGCGGGCGGACTAGGCGACACGGACCCTGAGCCAATGCAGGAAACCCGGTCGATCAAGACGAGAGAGAGCATGATTTCATGCAGGAGGACCAGGGAGGGAGGGGGGGAGCGAAGAAGAGCGACTGACTGATTGACTGACTGGCAAGATGGTGACCGAAAGTAGCCGCCGGGTCATTCTTCTTCCTGTTTGTTAAAAATATAAAAATAATTTAAGTAGGTTTGGCTTGCGTAGACACGCAGACAGAGACAAGACAAGACAAGACAGACACACGGCTGACAGACCGGAGAACCGATACATCCAACCACAGCAACCATGGTTCCTTTTTCTTTTTCTTTTTTTTTTTTGGGGCTCAATATATCTTCTTCTTTTCTCCCTCGCAGGCTGCGGGGTGTGAAGATCGACCGAATATCAAGTCCGGGTATTCTGCAGCCCCAAATCAGCGGTCAAAAAAATAGTCGTAGAGGCTGAAACCGCCCAGCGGCGCGAACAGAAAACCGAGGCCAGTCCTGACTTGCTTCCGTAACTGACTAAGAGTGAGTCACCCCCCCGACAATAATCGGAATGGGGGCTATAGCAGGCCTGAGGCGCTGGTTGGCTGGGTCGTCTACAAAGGTAGATCGGCCGGTGGGTTCTGCAGGTGAATGGAGCAGATGGAACTGCATGGGCGCCTGCAAGTGCAGGCTAAGGAGGGAGATTCGCGGGTAGTGCTGAGGAGGTAATATCGAGTGCCGTCTGTCAGACTGACTGACTGTCAGTAGTAGTAGTAGTAGTAGTAGTAGTAGTAGTAGTAGTAGTAGTACTACTACTACTACTACTCAGTACTGTAGGCGCTGGACCATCATTGCATTCGATGACACGGAAGACACAAACAATTGGCCACAGGACCGGGGGGAGACTGTCATGTCATGTCATCTGACATGAGTCTGTCTTGTGATGAGTAGATTCGGGATGAGCATGCAGGAGGCAGGATGCATGATCGCATGGCGCTCCGATCAGGTACATCCCATCCATCCCAGCCAGCCATTTCCGTTCAGTTCAGTCAGTCAGTCAGTCTGCAGATACATACTCCGTAGTTACGTACGTACAGTACGGACCGACTGCCTGGGTCTACCTAACCTACTGTGCGGTGCACCGTGCACAGTGCACAGTGTACAGTGTACAATGTACACTGGATCCATCCGTTCTCAGCAATCAATTTCCGAAAGACAGCCTGCCTGCCATGAACCCTACACAAGGCAAGCTGTTGCCCTCGAACGGCGTAGTGCTGACCGCCTCACGCAGCAGTTAATCAATCTCCATCCCCGTGCGTAACACTACAAACCTCGCCCAATCCCTCGGGGACATTCCGAGCCGTGTCCGCTGGTCAGTGTGTATAAGGCGAAACCACCATCGGGCTCCATCGCCATGTGAGTGAGATTGAAGGGATCTATGTCTCTCCGAATGGATGAAGATAGTAACAACTAACCAAAGACACACACTGCAATACCTTACCCCTTACACTCCCCCCGTTAATCATCCAAACTAATTAGGTAGTAAACTAACAGTAACAAACTAAGGTACCTAACCCAGGGGCAACGCCGCCAAACCAACCCAGCCAGTCAGCCAGCCAGCCCGCCGGACCCGACAGCCAGCAGACCCGACCAGCGCCATTTAAGTGGCTGTTGAATACGTTATCCGCAAGTCCCGTGTCGATCCTTTCGGCGGGTCCGTTGTTAGTGAAGCCTCCCGTAGCAAATGAGGGCGGACGGTGCTGGAATCCCGGTGCTGACTTGGCCCCCCACCAGGCGGGGAGGCCTGTGGCCAGTGAGCGCCCGCCGTGGCCACGCTAGCGGGGAATTAACCTCGGTCATAGGTCTTTTTCTGGAGAAGTTCTGGGTCTTCTATGGGGCCCGACTAGACCCTATTGGGTAAGGCTCCGGCTGCCACGCCGGAGATCTGGTGAGACGGAGGGTTTTGGAGGTGATACGATGGGGGGTGAGGGGGGGAGGGGGGGAGAACGAGCGAAAGAGGGAAAGAGGGATATATTATGGCGTGTTATCAACGGGGATGCGAGGATGGGAGTTGGAGATTTGGAGTAGATATTACCTACGAGAGGGGTAATTATCAAGGAACGGCGAGTCAGTTGGGGGGAGAAATTGTGATGCTTAGGTAGTTTCCATACGGCATACTGGGGGTTTCTTAGGTTAGTCTTGTTTTCTACGTGCCGGTAGGTACGCATACGTATACCGTAAATTCAAAGAATATGGATGGAAGGAATGAGGCGGCATTTGGCATGGGCATGGGCATGGGCACCTCCAGACAGAGTTTTCCAGAAAAGTGTAAACCTCCACGCGAAGGATCATGGACACATGGTACAGGGTCATATAACCATAACCATAACCACTGAACTCCGTCGCCATCCTCCGTAGATTGAGTGGGAAGGATCTAGGGGATCGGACAAGAACCCAGAACAGGCGCGCGGGCGCGGCCGGATGAGGGAGCTATGGCCAGACACTACGACAGAAAACAGTAAACACACATAATAAGTAATGATCACTAATTAAACCAAATCCCTGATCCTGATCCTCCTGATCCTCTTTTTTCTCTTGTAGTAGTGTGATACGCACGTGGAAGTGCACACACACACACACACTCGCGCACACATGGAAGTAATACTCCGTAGTACTACTACTAGAGTAGACCTCGGTACCGACCTCCCAGATAAATTACCCTTTGGCTCCAGAGCAATATATTCGGTTTCTATTCTTATTCCCCCCTCCCCGAGAAGATTCCACCACCACCCGAAGACTAAGTCAGAGCCACACTTAAGTGCGTACTATATAAATTATCTTTATTACTACTAGTTATACGGAGTTACCTACTATGGTAGAGATACCCTCCATCCATCCCATCCATCCTGCACTGCGGGCATCGGTGGGGCGCCCATCGACCGAATCAGCATCGCCACAGAAAGAAAGATATGATAGGGACCACCCGACAATAGGAAGTGTAATTTCGGGGGGACCAGTGAGAGGCGCCCCCGGGTAGGTTTTAGGTTTGATTGACGTGTCAATGCCTGGGTTGTAAATGGTCACCGGAAATACTAACTAGCCTGAATGCTTTTGTTCCCGTGGGTTTACTTTAGTCTGTATCGAACTATCGAAAGTAAGTAGGTCTGGTCTGGTCCTGGCGTTCTGGCGGGATCGTGGATCCATGCAGCCGTTAGCAGGGGACGGAGAGGGACGAGTGGGTGATGGTGGTGGTCGTGCTAATGCGATGGGGTGACCTATTTTTGTGACGCCGTTGTGTCGACTTTCTAGTTTTTGGGTGGAGGTAATACGAAAGGTGAGGGGAGGTTTTCTTTTTTTTTTTTGTGTAGGTGGACTCGGTATAGAGAGGACGTTTATGTGTATGTTTGAGGTAGGGTGGTTTATTGGCTTAGGTTTGGATTATTATTGGGAGAGTTATGCTGTGTTTGTGTTTTATGTTTGTGCTTGCAAGCACCTCAGATATGCGATACATCTGAGTATTGTGAACATGAATTGGATTTGGCTTTGGACTTCCCAATTTTATGATCATTGATCGAAATATGTAGATTCAATCTAGCTACTCAATTATCTATCGAAAGGAGCTTCCTTTTGGTTCTTTTGGTGGAGGCGGAACCGTTCTGAGGTGCATGATATGTCTAAGTTTATAGATGCGGATATAGTATATGATCAAATGTATGTTGGAATGATTTCCCCCCCACGAGCAACGCCTTTTTGCCACAAAATCTGGCATTTCGATTGTGTTTATCTGCTCAGATATGCTTCTGCCAATAAAAACTCCTGCAAATGTCATATGGTTGACATGGAAGAGATTCTACGTAGGGATATTGACGAATCATTCGTGTCCCAAGTAACCATGCATATCGGGCGATGTACGTCGCAGGGCCCCTGCTGGCCTCCGAAAAGTCGGAGCACGAGGTTTTACGCAGGATTGTTCTCCGTAGGCGAAAGCGTACTGTTGAGTGGCTACGGATTTGCTATGGGAGAGTTGAGAGCGTGTGTTATGCTGCTTTTGTAAATCGCAATATACTGTTATATTGGAAGCATCCGGAGATAAAAGATACCTTAAAAGCGAAGTAGACCAGATATATGACAGCCCAGGAGAGAAATAGGAAAGAGAGAGATGTCTATTTGTCCGCAGAAGGTATTGACTGAAGGTATCAATGGTATTATACAAGGTACTATGGAAGAATATCAAACAGACCGGGCTGCTTGGAGAAGCGTTGTCTTGCCCAGGGTGACATCTGGTCCGCTACAAACACGGGATGGGTCTTAAGCACCCGGAAGCTTGCCTCTGATAGAGTGCATTTCTCGCAAGTAGACTCCGACGAGAAAGGGAGGAGGGAGATACACACCTAAGATAGGGTGGGAGTTGGTCTTGAGAGACAAGCAAAGATGTACCACGGACGCGCTGAGACTTGGTCTCAAGCCGCCACTCTCCCCCCAGTAGACGGAAGACTTGAGAGAGAGAGAGAGAGAGAGAGAGAGAGAGAGAGAGAGAGAGCCATTTCAGACTCGAAATTCAGCCATGGCCAGTCGATGTCCAGACTAGCAGATCGATAGACACGGGCTGTACCTTCCCCTTCCTCCCTCCCGCCATCAAGAACGGAGATATCCACGGCCGCCAGGATCGCCGACTCTCATGGGCCTCACGAGCTGCGCGCATCTTCATGTGATTGAGTGACGGCTAGAAGTTGTCCAGACCATCGACGGAACCCCACCCGCTGCCAGGAGTCCGTCACCTCGCCAAACTCTGTCTCGCCACCTCGAAATGTAACTATCCCCGAACGCAACCCGCATGGATCATCCCAACCGAAACACCGACGCTCCTCGCCATCCACGGAGCACCCCCATGAACGGAGAATAGACTCGCACGACCATATGATGAAGGGAGTCCCTAGTTCCTCGTGGCAGTCTCATCCATATTGGGTCCTAGAACCCATCCATGGCTGGCCTTATGGCACCCACGCGCCGACCCACCTGCTAGACCCGGAGATATCGAGCCAAAGCAGCCCGGAGTGGGGATGGCTGCTGCGACTAGCAGCCCTAGGCCATTCAGATTGAACAGCGGGTGCCGAAGGATGGAACGGAATGGAAGAGGCAGCATGGCAGTGGTGGCACTGGCCGTGGCCTCCACTGCGCACACGACAAGTGGGGATGGTGTATCCAATCTCCGGGAGTACGGTGTACGGCTACGTAGCTGCCCCGTTAGTGCGGTGGAAGTACCGAGGTTCTTCCTGCGCGTGTCGGGGAGGGAGTGAGAGCGCCTGGCCTGCGAGAGTCTTGCAAGAGACAATGATGGTACCGTTCCTCGCGAGATGTGACATCTTGACAAGTTGACACTGACAGCCGGGGGGGGGAGGGGGTTTCTGAGGTCCGGTCTGGCACGAGGATGCGAGTCATGCACCTGCCGAAACAAACAGGCGGACAGACACACCAGAACGCACCTCCTGTCACTCACGCCCTTTGTGCGACATGCAGTGTTCCTCCCAGATGCATTATTACCCTCGCCTTCGGATCCCTTCGGGATCGACCGCCGAAGACTCGCGCTGGGCCAGCCGGGATTGGCCCGAGATCCTTGGTTGGTTCTGACATCGGCTAAGCATGACATGACTCGGCCAGCTTGGGTCGGCTGCCCCCCATAGCACACCCAGGTGGCCTTATACTAGGCAGATATATTAATTTAATCTATGGGAACCAACCGATCGAAGGATCCATTCCGGCATCCACCTGTTTCCGGTGTGTGCTGGCTGGGATGAGAGCACTACTCGAGCAGGATCCCTCCGATCGAGGATGTCCGAACAGGAAGGAGAAGGGGAAAGGGAAAGGGAAAGGGGGGGGGTTCGGGTTTTCTTTTGACGGCGAAGAAGCAATGCGCATCAAGTGATCGGAAGCCAGACGACGCCTCGGATCAGGTGGTGATCCAGCAGGTTCGCCGCCGTGCTAAGCATGTATCAACGCCCGCCGAGTCGGGGATCGCCCCCGGCAGATGAGTAAGAAACAAGGACCCGAGATTAGTGACTCGTTGGTCAAACACGGCGGCCGCCGCCCAGCCTCTTTCTGGCTACGTTCTGTCTGTCATGTGAAAACCACCACGTCAATCATTGCAGACGCACTGCCACGCAGGAAGATATCTCCTCGGGCCCCCCCTGAGAACTAGTCCACCGTACAATAGTGAAGGGCAGCGTCATCCCACATGCCAGGGCAGCGGTGCGTAAGGTACGGAGGGACCTCCAGTTAGCGTGCGTATTGGGCGGTAACGGGGGATGGGGCGCGCTACGTAATGGGAGCACGCTAGTAAGAGACAAGCAGGCGTGTCAGAGCGAAGCGTCACGATAGTGCATCGGCTTTGGTGCCAAACTCGGGAAGGGCCGACCGCAGCTGCAGGCGGAGCCGACGTCTGCCACGTGAAATGACCAGGGTCCAGACTCCAGGCTGCCCGCTAGGACCGCCTCTAGCCCCAATGCGGCCTGGCCTGTCCGACGCCCGCTCCAGCAGTTCTTAGCGAGAACCGCAAAGGGGGTCGGCCGGTCGGCATCGAGTTCAGGGGCCGGACCCCCCCGCTAGGCCTCTTTCAGCTCGCGTCCCAAAGGCTCAAACATCACCCGCTGGAGAGGGCTTTACACTTGACACTTTACACTTTACACTTGACACCTGGTCCGCACTAAGCAATAATCCCAGTCTCGTAAGCGTAAACCTGGTAGTACTTAGCACCACTACCGTAAGTACTACTTCTCGGTAGCATCTACTACTCTAGTAACCCTGCAGCAACTTAGCGACCGGCCAGGCCGCTAACCTCAACATCGGCCATCTCGGATCTGGACGGGCCATCATGGCCACCACTCGGGTCCGTTCGACCTGTCCGCCGGTCCGCCGTACGGCCTCCCCACTCACCCTCACTACGGCCATGAGCGATGGGCGTCATGATGACCCCTGGCTGCCTGGCTGCCTGGCTGCGAGTCTGCGACTGTTCGTTCCCCACGAACCCACCGCGCCCCTAGTTTAGTTCCCTGATGACGATCTGCGCTCGACGCCTTGACTAACCAACGTGGCGTTCGGGGAAGATGCTGGATCTAGGCAAGTTGATACCCATCGCTGTGCCGGCTGCTTGAGAGAGAGTAGGCGCTCACCCTTTGCCGGTCATAGCTCCAATCACAGGTCTGGCGACTCGATACTGACATCTGTCACCTCTGCCAACTGCCGGGTTCTAGATTTCGCAAGCCCTTCCCAGCAAGCCTGCTTCAGTGCTTGCTGTATTTTATTTTACCTTGGTTTTATTTCATTCCCACCAGACCCAGGAGCTGCGGTGGGCGACCCAGTTGGCCCCAGTCATCCGGCGGGTCGGGGCCATCAGGTATGGGCTGATTCCAGGACGGCGCTTCCTTGCCACCAAACACCTTGGGTCCTGCATGATGCCGTCCATGCGTCAGAGTCTTGGAAGTGGGTTGGCCCAGTCTGCAGATGCTGGAGATCGGTTAACCGCCTGGGGAGCGAGCCTTGGGGAGAGGGGGGGGAAATCAGGTCTTGTGCAACGCCGACCGGGGGAATTAATACGAGGAGATGCGAGGGAGAAAAGCAAACCCGCCAGTCAAGTACATAGGACTGTAGGACTGTACTTGTCTACTCTCCACGGTCGCATGGAGTCGCCAAAAGCAAGCTGCAAGAAATGACGGCGTCACGCCGAGGAGAAGCCGCGAAGCTGCCCCTCAGAGGCTTAGAGGCTCAGAGGCCCTCGGGGTCACACGAACAGTCGGAGAACGCCGTCCGGCAGGGAGCCGGGGCCTCAGGCTCCTACAGCAGGTACTGACGGAGGGGATTACCAACCACGCAGTCAGCGACGATCCGCCGACTCGTGACGGTCGTCGGCCTGGCGCCGCGCAAGGCCTCTGAAACCCGGCACAAGGTTTCGTGCTCTTAGTTTGATCGACGACCTGATGTCACATCTTGCCGCCCGCCTATCCACGGAGTAGTTTCTCCTAGATACTAGATAGTATCTGGTAGGCTTCGGCAAAGAGGGCAGACGGTGGTCGGGCCCGCGACAAATGAAACAGACGAGCCGGTGGTTGGCTAGTGGCTACTCCGTAGTGGCTAGTGGCTGGGCGGGCGGTGCCGCGGGGCCATCATGGTTGTTGCTTGTGCCTCTGAGAGGCGGTGGGAGGCGGGAGGCGGCCAGAGTTTCGGCGGCCATGGGTTATGGGCCAGGCTGTGCGGCATATCGGTTGATCCGCCGCGTACTCCTCCAGCCTGTGCTCGCCAGTGTCTCCCGTCTCGTCGGCGATCGCAGATATAGAAGTGGAACGGAAATAGCAACGCAACGCAACCATCACGCCTGGAATCCAATAGTTCCAAGACAGTCCTGACTCTCGTCCAGGATGTCCGACGGCATCCTCGGTCCGGCTTGCGCATCATTCCATCATGAGTTCTATTATTATTATTGTCAGGGGGCAGGCCCCGATTATTGATACCCGCCGCTAAGCAACTTGCAGTAGTATTCCCGGTGACTATTTGGGCGGTGAAAGCTGGAGCGTTGGAGAGCGTTGGATGATCGGCGTGCACATCATTGTCAATCTTTATCAACTTATCAAGTTTATCTCGGAATCTGCCCGTCGCCCAGCCGGAGTCCCGCGATGCCGAACAGCGCCGCCTGCATTATTATTCAGGCGATTTTATCCCCACTCTGCATTATCCCTTGTGAACGTTATGAACACTATGAACGCTATGAAAGCCGGGGTTCAGAGAGTTCAGGCAGTCATCAGCCAGGAACAAAGAGATACCTTACTTAAGTACTCCGTATGCTTCTGGCCAAGCTACATAACTACAGTTACACAATTACACGGCGGAGGGATTCCAGAATCTCGCGCTGCATGGACTGTTGTACGCACCGCCCGCCCAGGCATGCGTTTACCGAGTCCGTTCAACCACACAAAGACGGTCGCATCCTATTTTTGAGCGCCGAAGTGTACAGTGTATCACCGCGTCGTGGAAGGCTCTCCGGAAAAGAAACGAGATGCATTCTGGCGGAGTCGCGGTTGCGACACCCCTCTTCCCCCTCCAGGGCATTCAGGCATCGAAGACATGGCATGGCGTTGCGACTCAAGATTGCGACCACGGCTTCTCCGCACGGTCGGCTGGCAGACACGTCGGACAACGTCAACCTTAACCCCTTTCTCGCCTCGCTGAAGCTGGAACGGTGCCGACGCAGCAGCAGAATAATAGGTACGGTACGTACATACTATGGGTTCGTCGAGGAGATGTCCCGATTTAGGCAGGTCTGTCCCCCTTTTGTCCCCTAGATCATAGATGAGCCCTTTAAGCTCGGCGATTTTCCCGTCCACGCGCTTAAGCGAAGGCTATCTGCCTTCCTCGGTAGATAGATGAGGCACTCCATCGATCATCATCAGCATCGCCCAGCACTTACTTAGGGCTAGCTGCTGTCGTATGCGCCCCCCCCCCCCCATAGGATGGAGTCCATGCTTTCGAGCCATTTCCTCTCCCCATCTCCCAGGCTCGCCAATCCACTATCCATTCTTTATGACCTGATGAGTGATGAAATCAGAGAACCTCTCCCTAAACACGTACGCGCCCGCCCACTTTTCTTCCCGTTCGAGCCTGTTCTGGAACCTCCGACCCAAGGGGGGGCTCTCTCTAAGTCGACGCTCATCCGCAGTTCCGAGGGCGATCGTCCTGTCTCGCGGTACCCTTCCGAGGGGGTGGATCAGGGCAAAGCGAGCATCATGGAGTCATGGGGGCTACCCTGGCGGTGTTGCTCGGCTTCACACCGCGTCCCAGCGCTACTGACTACTAAGGTACTACACTACTGCCGTAATGTTTCTTCCCATTCCCGGTTTCATGATGTGCATTCCGCCGGGTGGGTGAAACTCAATCTGTGACTTGCCAATGGGGGGGGGGTTTGGGGTTTTGCATGGCGGGGAAGAAGGAAGCAAGAGGAGGGGGGGTTTGTCTCAAACATCTCGTAAAATCGGTAGTAGTAGGGTGTCGCGTATTTGCTTTTCATTATTCAGATCAGATCCCGAGACATTTCTCCCCAATTTCCTCCCCGAAGCAGCCCAAATTACGAGTACGACGGCAGTACTCCTCCGTAAACCTAAGTCCTGTACGGATGCGGTGTACTACCGCCTTGCCCTGCCCTGCCCTGTCGAGTGTTTGTCGAGTTGTCGGCAGGGACGGAATGATCCCGATCGAGTCAGCGCAGGGGAACACGATCGCATCCGTCTGGAAACTCCTTACGGAATGCCAACTACGAGAGGAGCCCTCGGAAGCGATGGGAGATTACTCGGGGCCGCAACGAAACCCAGCAGCCTGGGCCGGAGGCCATGCCTCGCCAGGTATGCGTTCACGCAATATACAGTTAATATAACTCGCATGGGCAGAGGGCCAGCTGGAGGGCCTCATTGCCTCCATTCCGACCCTTCGTGCAGGGCCCGTCGGCTAGGGGCGCGCGTTGATTGGCCGGGTAAGCTTCGCTTCCACGAGACCTTTTAGTTTTAGCCGGCCTCGTTTAATAAAGTTTAAGACCGCTGGGGAATCGCACATGGAACTGGGTCGGTCGGGTGGGATGGAGATTGGAGATGGGTTTCCATGGGACAGTGACTCCAGTGATTCAGCGCAGGAGGAGAAGGATGAGGGGGTGGATGTCGGTCGGGCACACTGAGTGATGCGGACAACCGACAAACGCCCTGCCCTGAGTTACTAACTGACTGACTGACTAGGTGTGCGGTGGAGAGGAGGAGAGGAGCCCTGGCGCCTAGTTTCTACGGTGTTTACCACACATAGGACACAGTCTCCCGGACGATCTTTATTTTATCTTGCAGCAACACCCGATGCCTTGGAAGCACAGGCGATTTGACTAAGGATGATGTAATCCGGCGTCGCCGACAGTTGGCAGGTTGATCGCGGTTGGGTCTGGGGGGAAGAGAGGGGCAGCTCATTGATCGACTGTGCCATTGTGCACCCAGCAGTGTCCAACAAGGAGCTTGGCAGCCTGCCGACGGGAGCATTCCCTCATTCGACCATGGTGCTCGCGCGCTGTCGTACCTCAGGTACATATGCGGTAATCGGCTGCGCGGTGTGTCCCGCCGCTATGTGCTGATCGCCTCGGAAAAATAATAAGCAAACAGGGAAAAACAAAACCCAATCCTCCTCTCCTGCTGCTTCCGAAGGGGAGGAGGGAGGGGCCTCAAAAATAATCAAACTCTCCAGAAGGGTCAAGGGCTGTGTTCTGTATGGATGGCCGGAGGGCAACCGGCAAATACATACATACATACATACACTACTCCGTATACAGAGGGCATTTCCAACCCACGAGTCTGTGAAACCCACCCAAAACGGACAGGTGGACAGACTAGACCAAGGGAAAAAAGTATGGTGCACCCGCCGCCGCGCACGATTCATCCGACGGACTGATCTCGGATCCAAACATGGCGTTGGGCCTCCCTCATCCTACGGTAATGCACCGATGATCAACAATTAGGGTCGTTTCCACCCACCTACCGTACTTCCCACCACCCATCGTCTCCGTAACCCTTTCGGGCGTCGCGTGGGTATTATTGTTTCTCCCGGCCGAAGCCCATCTCGTCTCGTGCACACACACACACACACATTACGGAGTAGTCTTAGACTTACAGGAACCACCCTGTCTCTTTCTTGCGAGTCGAGTCAAGTCGAGTCGAGTATTGACTAAGGAACCAGTCCAGTCTGGTTCGGGTGTGGCCTTGCGATGGAAGCTTTTTAGCCTTCACGCCCATCAGCTGTCGCCAACCCATGATCTGACAGTCGATCCCAATGGAATGGGAAATTGGCAGGGAATCCCACGCCCTAGTGGCCTTTGTCTTTCGGCAGTTGATTTCGGTGCTTATTATTATTATTATTCTTCTTCTTCTTCTTCTTCTTCTTCTTCTTCTTCTTCTTCTTCTTCTTGTTTTTATACTATGTATTCGTACTATGTAACCTTCGGGTGTAGATACGTAGATAGCCCATCCGTCGAGTAGCTCTATGGCCGGCGAACATTACACTTTACATGGGTACTGTGTAGGGGGGGCCCAGCCACCCTAACTAAGGAAGTATGTATGCGACCCATAACCAACAAACAAAGAAGCAATACTAGGTACGGACTACTACTAAGGAAATTACTCCTACGGAGGGCAACTACTGCTAAGTATATCCCGGTTTTTACACCTTTTCCCACAAAGTCAATTGTCGGTTTGTCCTCGACTCGACTCGACTCCTTAGACAGTAGGCGGCACCAGACCCGACCTCGACTCCTGAGCTCCTGAGCAGACGGACAAAAAAAAAAAGGCGCGTTTTTCGACGTCATTGACCAGTCACAATCGACCAAACCGTAATGCATACTTACCTACGGAGTAGCAGTGGTGCAGCAGCAGCCGCAGCATGGGTGATCAATCATGGGGAGGGCTTTTTTGGGACTGGATGTATGTATGTGTGTAAGGTATGTGTGTATGTATGTAGGCAAGCCCGGGTAGGCTGGATATGCATGCACTGCGAGTATTTAGATACATTAGGTACATTACTTAGGGTGCATTTGTTTTTTCGTGGTCGTTCGGGGTTCCTGTTGGATGGGGGTTTCTCCGTGGCCATGCACCCTGCACCCGGCGAGTCACCACTACCCAAGAAGACCCCGAGCTTCATCCATCCATCCATCCATCCATCCTTCTCCGTAAGTATGTACGTCGTAGGTAGATTGCTGCACCCTGGCCTAGAATAGTAGCAACCGACCGGCCGATCGATCGAAACCCGCCCAGCGCTGCTCTTAATACCACGTAGTAGTAGTGGTAGTAGTAGTAGATCGAAGATACCGAGGTCTACTCGATAGCTACTCTACTTACCTACCTGAGATGGAGTAACTTCAGTACAGCACAGCATACCGGAGCTATTCTAGACGACCGTAGCTGACTCGGGTTAGTCAGCCCCCCCGGCGTGGGGAATTTGCCTTTTTTTTTTTTTTTTTTCCTGGCTGAGAGAGAAGCCAATTCTCTAGCCTCTCGTTGGCTGTCAGCGCCACGATAATCTCCGGCTTCCTCAGCGCACTAAATCCCTTGGCCCCCCGACGCGAAGGAAGCAAAGGATGGCAATCGTCCAGAGATTCCCTTCTCGGTGAGGGCGGCTAGGCAGTGTCAGGTTAGCCCCGGCGTCGAACAGGAGCTGCCATCCGCGCATCGTGCCGCGACTCCGTCAGCCGGCCCCAAGGGCTTGGTTGACGAGGGATGCCCATCCCGGAGACACTTCCCATCCCAGAACAAGCGAGTCATGGCCTCATGATTGTCCCTTTTGCCCCCTCCCTGCCTGTCTCCCTCCCTTACCCCCCCCTCCTGGACTAGTAGGGGACAGGACAGGACAGGACAGGACAGGAGAGGAGACGGGGACTGGCACTATGAGTAGATAGTTGTCGGACCTGGACCTGAACTTGGAATTTGGGGTTACAGACAGATGGACTGGACAGACAGGAAAGATCGACTTTCAAACCGGCAGTGACACACTTGGGGTGCGCAATGAGGGCGGCTCTATCGATTTCCAGAACGGGTGGTTTAATCGACCGCTAGAATCCGGAAGAACGGGAATGGAACCTGAGCCCAACCAGGGTTGAGATCTCAGTAGATAGATTGGGACGGGTTGGTTCCCTTCTTCCCCCTCCTCCTGGTCCCCCTCCTTCCCCAAACTGGTGATCTGAGCATGTCTGGCATTTTGGGCCCAGGGTAAGGTTACTTACGTAGACACAGGGGGGGGATGTGGGCATGGGAAAGAGTTGGTTGCGGGTGTGAGTGGTTGGAGAGAAGGTCGACGGACAAGTGCCGTGGGTTGAACCTTGGGAAGGCAAGCAATGATGGACTGTGTTGTGTACCTTAGGCAGCCACTGCCACTCCACCCCTCATCCCCTCTCGGCCCCCCCTCTCTCGGCCCTCGAAACCCAAGGATCTACGCAGCGCGAGATGCTGGTTGGAAGCTGAGAGCCTGGAACATGAGATCAGGTTCTCAGCGCAGCGTGATCGTGCGGCAACGATCAGCCGTTTATGGGGCATGGGATCGTTGTGACAGGTAAAACCAGACCGCGGAGCCACCCAAGCCTGTGCTGGTCCACCGTCCACCGTCCACCGTCCACCGTCCACCGTCCACAGTCCACACCGTCCACCGACCGACCGACCGACCGGCTACTGGCTGCTGCTGTAGACTAGACACTATTCGGAGTACACTATACACTATACAGAGTGTGTATGGTATGAGCATTTCCACCAACACTGCCCTAACCTGCCTGGGTAATGAGGTTGTAGTGAGATGCGCTGATTAAGAATGACCGGACGGAATCCATGCCGCAGAGGGCTTAGGGAGGCAGGCTGGTGTCGGCTCGTCCCCATGATGAGGGATGATCTATGATTGACTCCTGCCGGGCGCATGATGGAGAAAGGAAAGGTGTCCGTGGATCTGCACTAGCGCCAGACTTACTGTAGCCGAGCCCCGAAAGTACCGTTGGTTCTCCATCGGCCGATCTGTGTGGCCTTCGTACGACGCAGTTACGTACGACCGGCCTGGCGCCTCTGTTCTTTTTTTTTTTTTTTTTTTTTTTTTTTTTTTTTTTT
>KZ825820.1:85942-274928 GCA_003184645.1 Aspergillus ellipticus CBS 707.79 | reverse complement strand
TTTAATCTGTTTAATCTGTTTAATCTGTTTAATCTGTTTAATCTGTTTAATCTGTTTAATCTGTTTAATCTATTTAATTTATTTAATCTATTTAATCTATTTAATCTATCTAATCTTTATAACCTGTTTAATCTCTTTCTTCCTGATTCTAAAGAATATACTATATTTTAAAAAAAGTTTTTATAAAATCTAGTATAATAAAAATAGTATTTAATATTAGATAAATTATTAAGATTATATTATTTTTTATATTATTTAAAATAATAATTATAGTAATAAAAGAATTAAAAAAATTAAATCTTTATCTTTATCTGAATATATATAATATTTAAAAACTTAAATAAAACTAGCTTTTTTATTTTTAATAATAATCTATTTTCTAGATTATTTTTAAGATTATTTATATTTTTATTTTTATTAATATAAAAAATAGTAATTATTTTATTTTTTTCTTATTTTTTAAATATAAAAATAATTAAATCTAGATTAAGATTATTAAAAATATTATTATTTTAATTATATTAAAATAAAAACAGTTCTAGTAATAATAATAAATATCTTAAGAATTATTAAATAAATATTTAATATTAATATTATTAATAATAACTGAAAAAAAATCTCTAGCTATCTAATAAAAAATAAAAAACTAATTATAGTAGGACTTCTAGTAAATAAAAATATTAGTATATTTTATATTATCTAAAATAATATTAATTTAATTAAAAATATTTTTATAAATTATATATTTTTAATATTTAAATATATTTTAAATTTTTTAAATATTTTAGCTGCTGATAAAAATCTCTAGTATTTAAAAATATTATAAAAGATTTTATCCAGGCCTGACAGTAATCTAGAGATAGTTAATAATATATAAATAACTGGATTCTAATTATAATAAAAATAAAATATTTTTTTTAAAAATAATTCAGTATTTATAATACTAGTCAGTATTATTATTTAGTCAGATATTTTTTTAAACTAATTATTTTTAATATCAGATCTAGAATAATTATAATTATATAAATATAATCTTTTATCTAATAAATATAATAATAATATTTTTAAAGTTTTTAATATATATATTATAAATCTTTAAGAATCTTTTTTTTAAAGTATCTGCCTTCTTACTAGTTAGTTAATTAAATAATCTTAATAATTAAAAAAATTATTATAAATATTATAAATATTATAAATTTTATAAATAATAAACTTATTATTCTTAGATAAATAAAATATAAAAAGAAAAAAAATATTTAAAAATTTAAAAAAATATTTTATTTATTTTTACTTAATTATAATAGAATAAAAATAATTAATATTATTATAATTACAGTACTGAATAAAACTTTTAATTATTTAATAAAAATTAAATATCTAATAAATTATAAAATAGATTAAGTTCTAGTAAGTTTTATAGTTAAAAAAAAATAATAAATTAAATCTGATTTAAATTATTAAATAAACTAGAATTTTTTATAATATTAAAAATTTATATTTATAAATTATATAATTTTCTAAATTTATAATTAAGAATTAATATAATTAACTCTTATTAAAAAAAAATTTAAAATCTATCTATAAAAAACTAATTTAGATAATCTTTATTATAAATAGTAAAAACTTTCTATATTAGTTTTTTATAAATAATTTCTAAAATACTTTTTATATTAATTTTTTACAGCTAACTTCTAGAATATATCTTTTTAAAAATTTTTAAAATCTTTTATAATTTTTTTATATATAATTAATAATATTATTTAAAATTTCAATCTCAAAATTTTTTAAAAAAGTATTAATTATAAACTAAATTATATAAATAAGATAGAATATATAATACTGGCTTTAAATAATTATTATAAAATCAGAATTAAATAAAATATTATAAAACTAGCTGCTCTAACTAAACTGAGTCTAGAGTTTAGATAAAATTATACTAAATATTAAATTATTATTATTAATATTATTAATTATTATATCTAATAACTAATAAAATAGATTATATTTATATAAAACTAATAGAATAATTATAGCTAGATTCTTATTAGTATAAGATCTAGATACTAGTTAGAAATCTAGTAAAACTTTATAATAATGTATATCATTTATTAAAAAATATTTAATTAAAATAAAAAATATTTAATTAAAATAAAAAATATTTTTTAATTAGAACTAATCTAGCAGTCTACTATAATTAATATTAGTCTAATATCTAAAAACTTTAATAACAGCTGTATATATATATCTTTTAATAACTTTAAAAAATATTCTTTAAACTATATTTATTAAAAGAACTTAATTTTCAGTAAAAAAATAAAATTATAAAATTATTTATTTATTTAAATTAAATATATTTAATAATTTAGAATAATAAGTAATAAATAATTATAAAATATAGAACTTAATTCTAAAAATTCTATTTATTATAAATTATAAAAATCTAGAAAAAGTAATAATTAAAAAAATTTTATTTTTAAAAAATATATAAATACTTATAATAGTCTTTTATTCAGTATTTAATTAATTAATTATTTAAATATTATTATTAATATTTTTTTTATAATTTTTATAAAGATAGTAGCTTATAGAACTAGTTCCTGAGTTTTTAATTTCTAGATATTATAAAATATAAAAATATATAATATAATAAATATAAAAAATTTTATTAAAGAATAATATATTTTTCTAAAAATTATTTTATATTATTAATATCTTTTTCTAACTAAAGTAAAATAATAATTTTTAAGCTTATATACAGGCTTTAGAAAAGATTATTTTTTATTACTAATTTTAAAAAATAGAAAATTTTTTTTTTATAAATTAGATATAAAAAAATCTTTTAATTTTTTATAATATATATAATCTAGAGATTTAAAAAAAAAATTTAGTTTAAAAAATTTATTTTAATTTAAATATTATTATAATTTATAAAAATTTAAAAAATAAAAAAAAAGATTTAATAATATTCTTTAAAAATAAATTAAATAATTATAATTAATTTATAATTCTAAAATTACTTTATAAATAATAGATATAAAAAAATAAAAATAAAAAATTTTATAAAAAATAATTTAGTTTATTTTAAAATATATTTTTATATAAATATAATCTATTATATTTTAAATATAGTTAAAATATTTATTATATTTTATTTATTTCAGAAAATCTAATAAATAAAGAATTATATTTTAAATCTAAAATTATAAAATATTTTTTTTTAAATAAAGATAATTAAAATATAATAAATTATTATTAAAAATAAATCTTTATATTAATAGAAAAAATCTGAAAAAGACTTTTATAGAATCTTTTAAAAGATATAATATCTAATATTTAATTAAATAATTATTAAAAAATATAATTATTAAAAAAGATTATATAAATAATATTATATAGATTTATTTTTAAATTTAATTTATAATACAGATAATTCAGTTTTTTTAAATAAAAAATAAAAATATAATAAATTATTTAAATTAGAATAAAAAAAATAGTAGAATAGAAATAATATATTTATTTTTAATAATTTAATTAATAATAAATATATAGTTTTTTAATTATTATATATTATAATTAAAATATATAGTCTAAACTGAGCTGTAATTATATATATTTATATATTTTTTTTACTATAAAAATAATAATTTTAAAAAAAATTAAATTTTATTAATATTATTAAAATTTTTTAATTAATTTTTTTAGATAAAAATAAAAAAGATACTAATATTTCTCTTAATTATTTTTTTCTAATTTAAAAAGCTTATTTCTGTATATTTTTAGATAATAGTTAAGATAATCAGATTAATAACTGCTTAATCTAAATATATCTTAATTATACTAGTATCTAAATAGATATAGTAAATAGATCTTAATACTAAAAATAATTAAAATAATTAACTATCTGTTTTTTAGCTATACTGCAGTCAGATATAAAAATTTTCTTAATCTGGCTATAACCTGGCGGTCAGGTATAAAAATTCCAATTAACCTGACCTGACCTGGCTGTTAGCCACTCTAGTATAGAAGCAGATATTTAAGTTTTAAAAATATTATTATTAGATTTACTAGACTAAAAACTATATTTATATAATTATAATAATTCTAGACTCTATATTAAAGTTTAAAAAATTTAAAAATAATATTTAGCTAGATAATAAGACTAACTAGTATTTTAAATATTAAATTATTTTTAAAAAAAATTTTTATTTTTATTACTAATAAAATTGTATTATTAATATATTTTTAAATTTAGATAAAATCTTTTATAATAATTTTTAAAAAATTTAAAATTTATTTTAATATTAAAAATATATAAATAATCTGAGCTAATTTATTTAAAACCTTTATTTATAAATAAGATTTTAGAGTTATAAACTAGTTATAAATGCTTATTATAATTAAAATTATACTAATAGTTTTTTAAAAATTATAAAATATTCTAATATTTTTACTTATTAAAACTTTTATTATATAATTAAACAATTTTTAATTATTATAATAAATAGTATTAGTATTAAATATTTATTATTATTAATGGAGCTGTTTATATCTAGAGATTGTTAAAATATTTATATTCTAAATATATACTAATTATTTTATAATAAATAAAAAATATTAGAATATTTTTAATAATATAATTTTAAATTTTATTATATTTATAAATAATAATAAAAAAAATAATAAATTAATAATAATCTTTTCTATTAATAATAATAAAAATATAAATAATCTTAATAATAATTTTAAAAATAAATTATTATTAAAATAATAATTTTAAAAATAAATTATTATTAAAATAATAATAAAAATATAAATAATCTTAATAATAATTTTAAAAATAAATTATTATTAAAAAAATAAATTTTTATTTTTTCTAATCTATTCATTTTATATATATTTAAATATAAATAAATATTTAAATTATATAATTTTTTATTATTATAATTATTAATTTAGATAATATAAAAATAATTCAAAAAATAATTTATATATTTTTTTAGTAGTTTAATTTAATTATATTTAGATTTTTAATATTATTTATATAAATTTAATATAAAATCTATTGGATTACTGATTATTAATTAAAAAATAAAAATAAATTAATTACTACTACCTAGATTAATTAATAATTTATTTTAATAATACAATAATCAAAAATATATTATTGTTAATATATTAGTTTTATAAAAAATCTATAAAAATTAATAATTAATTTATGATTATTAATTTTTTAATTATATCTAATTTTTTTTAATTTGATATTTAGATTAAAATGTAAAAAAATTATAATTATAATCTATTTTTAACTGTATAATGAAAAAAAATTCTTATATCTTAATCTAACTATCAGATTATAGTTAAGATTAGGTTAAGATATAATAATCAGATATAACCACTCTAATCAAGACTTTAATTTAATAATAAATATTTATAAATTATATTTTTTAAAAAGTTAAAAATATAATAATAATCTAGTATAATAAATACTAGATTAAAAAATTATATTAAATCAATTATAAAATAATAATACAATTAAAAAATATTTTAGTTATATAATCTAATCTAAAACTAGATTATTATTATTTAGAGTTTTTTTTTATTAATATTTTTATTTAATATTTTATATTTTATATTTAAAACTATATTATATATAGCTGGAAGTCTTATATTAATCTAATAAATTTTTAATTAATAATAAATTAAAATAATAGAATAATATAATTCTTATTAAATATAAAAAATAAATAGAATATTTATAGATTAATAAAAACTTTTACTTAAGAATAATATATAAAAATCTTATAAATATATTAAAAATATACTATTATTTTTAATTAATTTAAATAATACTATTTTTTAATTATAATACAAATTTAAATATTATAAATATAGTTAAAACTTACAGTTATAGCTAGACTATTAAAATACATAAAATAAAATAATTTTATTAGATTAAATATAAAAATCTAATATTTTTAATATTTTTTAATGATATTTTATATAATATTAAAAAATAAGTCTTCACTATAATTAATACAGTTTATATTATATTTTTAATTTTTAATTTATTAAAAAATAATATAAATAACAGGTAGCAGATATATATATATAATAAAACATAATTAAAGTTAATAAAGTTAAAATTAATTCTGTTAGAATTATTACTTTCAATCTAATAATAAATAAATTATAAAATATATTTATAATTATATATTATATATAAATATTTTTATATATCAGTTAATATATCTAGTATATTAAAGAATTATTATTTACTTAATTCTAAAATAGTAATTAGTAAAATATTATTAATATTTATCTGAGACAGATAAAATATAATAATCTTATTTTAAAAATAATAAAACAAAGAGTATAGTAGTAGCAGTAGCAGCTTTATATTAATATATTTAATAAATAAAATAATATAAAAAATAAATAAATAAATAAATATTAGTACTGGACTAATATAATTATTTAGTAAATATAAATTATAATATTATATAATATATTAAATAAAACAAAGATAAATTTTATAAATAATTTATTAAAATAAATATAAAATAAAAAATAAAAGATTAAAAATTAAAAATTAAAAATTCAATAATAATAATAATAAATAATAAAATTAATATATTTATAAAAATTATAAAAATAATATTCATATTTAGAATAGACTAATAAATATAATAAATATAGGATTATTTACTAATTAATTAATATATAAATAAATAATATTTTTATTATTTACTAAGTAAATAATAAAAACTTTAGAGTAATATATTTAATTAATATAATTTTAAATTATAATAATGTATATTAGAATTATTTATTTAAACTAGAATAAGATAATCCAGAAATAAAGATAAATAGTTATATTAATTTAATTTTTAAATTATCTAAATACTATATATAAAATTATTATTAAATATATTAAGTATTTTTAAACTATTTAATATAATAAAGAATTATCTAACTAACTTTACTATAAATTAAAAAAAAATATTTAATAAAGAAAAATTTGCTAGAATAAAAATATAAAAATATATTTTTTTAAAAAAAATAAATATTAGATTCAGGGACTGCTGGAAATAGAGAACTAATATAAAATATATTAATTAATTATTAATTTAATAAGATAATTAACTAAGTTATATAATTTATATTTTATAATATAATACAGCAGGGTACAGACTATAGAAAGACTAGTAATCAGTTTTATATATATATATAAATATAAATCTTATCTTACTCTAAATCCTGAGCTTACTGATTACTATATCTTCTAAATTTTCTAATAATATAGCTGTCTGGTAAAAATTTTATTATAATTAAAACAAAATTATAATCTTATTCTAAAATTTAAATAGAATATTTTATAATTTTAAATATAGTAGAATTGATATCTGAATATAAAAATATAAAGATTAAAATTTTTTACTTTATTAAAACAATTAATATTATCTAGTTAGACTAAAAAATATTTATAAATTAAAAATCTGAAAATATATATAAGAAATTAATTTTTTTTTTATTTTTTTTAAGAAATAATATATATAATACTAAATTATTAAAATTTATTATTTTAATTATTAATAATTTTATTTTTTATATAATTAAATATTAGATTTATATAAATATTAATTCAAGAAATTATATTAATATATTTTTAATTAATATATTAATAATAAATTATTTATTTAGATACTATCTTAATATATTATAAAATAGATTAAATATATAAATATATATTATATATTTTTTAAAATTTTTAATTTCTATTTTTAATAATATATATATATTTTTTTATTATTTTTATAAATTTATTTTTTTACTAATTAAATTATAGAATCTGTTACTGATAATTAAAAATTAAAAATTAAAACTCAGATTTATTAATAAAAAATGTTTTTTAATTATAAAATAGTTATAATATAAATTCATATATTCAATAAATTTTAATTTTAAATTTTAGAATTTTTTATTATATTTATAATTATTTAATTATTTAATTAATTAATTATTTATTTTTAGATTAATATAAAATATGTAGAACTGAATTATATAAAAAATATTATTCTATATTAGTTATAATTAAAATAAATTTATATTGATTTATATATAAAGATTTTAAAAGATAGTTATAAATATATATAGTTTACCAGCTAACTTTAAATATAATTATATATATTTTAATTAGAAAATATATAATTTTTAATATATCTATACAGATTTATATAGAATATATTAGACTGGTTATTCTTAACCGTCCAGGTTAAATACTGAAATTTTGAAATAGATATTAAATAAAATATCTTAATAAAATTATATATTTTTAATTTATATTTTAATACTGATTTTATATATATATATATATTATATTTATAATACTATTTAATACAGCTAACCTATATTTAATATATTACTAATTAATATAAGATCTTTTTTTAAATAATTTTTTAGCTATTGTATATTATATAGTAATATAAGTATATTAAGTAATCAGATTATATAATATATATAAATAGATAACTTATATATATAAATTATATAATAATAATATTTTATATATTTTTATTAATTTATAATATCTATACCTGACCCTTGTATTTTAACCTGTTTGAAGCCAAGCGGTTAAAATACAGGTTAAGAATATCTACTCTAGAATATATACTATATTCTACTGAACTCCATGTATGTATTATATATAATATGAATACAGTGGTTACACAGTAGATTCACTATATTCAAGACCCCCCCCCCCTCCGGTAAGGTAGTTTTCTGCGTTTACTCCGCCCCTGATTAGCTGACTCCTGGCGGGTAGCTACGGTAATCTATACAGACTAATTATATAATAAGAACATCCTTCTCTCTCCCTGCAGCCGCCTATCAAGCCTCAGGACGGCGAAGCTGTCTTGAGGCGCAGATAGTAAGCCGCGGAGGGGAGGCTTAGAAAAGACCTACTAGAGAGGGCCACAAAGACTGCGCAGGCGACCCCGTAGGGGGCGCCGCCAAATTCCTGTCTACCTTACCTATCAAGTAGGTAGGGTCAGTATAATCAAAAAGTATTCAAGGTAGCCGGAGGGGAGGGGGAGTCTTGGATATGGTGTATCTAGTGTAGATCTACTATATCCATAGTAAAAAATATAATTTAATTATATTTTTTCAAAAACATATATATATTGCAAATTTATTTATTAAATAACTTAATAAATAAATCTTTATTCTTTTTAATATATAAATATTAGTAAATTTTTATAATTCTAATTAAAATAATTCAATAATTAATATTAATATTGATATTTTATATATTCTAAATTCAAACATTAATATAATATAAAAATCGTACAATAAATCAGAAATCATATTTTATTATAAATTATACCTTATTTTAAATATATTTTTAAATCTATACTGGATATACTTACTATATTCAAACCCCTCTTCTTTCCGGTAAGGTAGATACCATGTAGATAGGTACCTGGTAGACATTACATTTCCAATTACCTCATATTCATACCAGTGCCAGCCTGGCTAGGTAAGTAAGGTATCCCATACGGAGTAGTTAGGTACTGGTAATCCGTATCAGTACTAAGTATGGGGTGGGTAAGGCACTTATCCACTGATATAATCAAACAAAAGGAATTAACATACGTATTGATACCAAATTGATTCAGCGAGTCAACAAGCTCAGCTTTCATGACGGGTGGAGAGCAGCAGAGGCAATCTCCCAGAGGGTGGAGTTCCTTCTCACTTATAGGCCAGGCTCCTGCGGGTTCCTGGCACTAGTGCACTAGTACACGAGTAGAGTCTGGGCGACCCACCAAGTCCGGTGTTCACTCAGGGGTAGCGGCCGCCTTACTTTACCTCCGGACCTGCAATCAAAACCAAGAAATGGAGTAGGGAAAGACAGAAGACAAGCAGGAAAATCCGTGAGAGAGTACCACACTTACACTAGAGACTTTGCTCTTTCGCACTGATTCTAAAAGTTACATGTTCTAGGTGTACCAATTAAGAACGCAGTTCATCGGATGATTAATTAGGGGTAGTTCTAAATTGATGTATCTTCTGTATGGTACCATTTTCCCCGACTTCCGGCCGACTCAGAGGAGGGGGGGGGGGACAAATTCACGGGGGACAAAACCACCCTGTGGGTGTGATGAGACAAAGTACACTATAGCTCCTTGACTATCAAGTCTAGGTATCTACCTATCTATTACTCTACTCCGTACTCTTACAATATATGGACAGATTATTTACATCGATATTAGATAATGCTTGATGATACTTTGACTATATTAATAACCATGTAACCATCATGAGCAAACCTGGGCTGCTTAAGAAAGTTACCGAGTCTACATCTGTGCCCAGTACCTAGCCTTACCTAGGGGTACATCGTACACTGGAAGGAAGGTAGGTACCTGTAGGTAGGTAGGTATTACTATGGTATTATATACTGGTATCTACTATGTAAGGTACCTACCGAAGGTACCTAGGTGCCTAGATAGCAGTTAGTACCACCCCATCTGCCACCAAGCTTTGCCTCTCACCCCCACAACCGGTTAGACAACAAATGAATGGAAATGAAACGGGCCATCTAGACCGCTACCTAGGTAGCTTAGTTCTTAGTACTAGTACTCCGTACTACTGCCTGCTTACGCCTTGGGGGGCTTCGCCCTGCTTACTTTATTTTCCTTCTTTTCTCTCTCTCCCTATCATCTAGTAGTGTCAGTCTCTTCTTTTTCTACTCCTTTTCTTTTTTGTTTCCCTCTTTCTTGTCTTTTTCTCTGTCACACATTCTTTTGACTTGCCCTTAGTATATTGAGAGTCTGCAACCATTCATCCAGGGAGCTCTTGGTTCCTGTCCACTCCTTGCTTAGATCCGTCCTTGAGCGTTCACTTCGACATCCATCATACATCAGGCCATTCACCTTCAATTCTTGTCATAGGTGGCTTTTCAATCCCATCTTGTCAACACCGCCCCTTGGCTTCTCCATGGTTTACATATACCGACGTCTTGGGGCTGTCGTATACCTCAGACTGTCTCAAGTGCAGTTTTGATCATATTGAAAGAGTTCTTCTGTTGTTGCATCTTGGTTCTTCGCAGTCACAGGGCTCTGGACCATCCCTTTTGGGGGCCAGGAAGATATGCACCATCATCATAAACACCAGGCCCTCCATGGCACCCACCTGTCCAGTCGCCCAGTGCCACGCCGACCTGGCATTGTGCCTCACCATCGACTACCGTTTCTAGCCACATCAGAAGCCCCTACTCTTGTGAGAAGAGAACCTTTACCATCTACCGAATCATCTGCTAGTCAGTCTAGTTCAGCCAGTGATAAACCCACTAGCACACTTACTACCACAACTTTGCCTGTTGTTTTAGGAGCAGTGTATGTCGGGTTTCTGTCCTTATCCCCCCCAAAACCTCATTTTTTCACATCGCTATTGTCACAAGATATTTGCAATTATAACCAAACAGGCTAGTTTGGAGCTAACGAAGACCTCTTAGGATCCCTATTGTATGTGCCATAGCGGTTTTGCTCTATCTCCACCGGAGGAATGTGAAGAAGCTCCGAAACGAGGACGCAAATGACAAGCACAAGTCTCTTGACTTCGGCTTGGACTTGGCACCTACAGGGGCTAGACCA
The DNA here is from genome assembly GCA_003184645.1 of Aspergillus ellipticus CBS 707.79. Lineage (NCBI taxonomy): Eukaryota > Fungi > Ascomycota > Eurotiomycetes > Eurotiales > Aspergillaceae > Aspergillus > Aspergillus ellipticus. Next base: position 263,280 of record KZ825820.1, on the reverse strand, counting down.
ATGCAACAAGCTGAGAAAACTGATCGCAACGCGGCTCATGCTAAAGGTGTGTCGCTAGATATTGGACCTAGTCCCTATCTTCTTCCACCTGGTCTGCAAAGCTCCAGGGAATCTTTGCATTCCTTGTCTAGATCTATCGGTGATGGTGATGATGACAAGTATCGACATGCAACTTCATTTCTGGGTGACAATACATCCCTCAGATCTCACCCAAGAGGGCCTCACGATGATGCGTCAAGCTTCACGGGGTCAACCCGGCCGGGCGGTCTGGGCGATGAGATGAATCAAGGACTTCTCCGGAATGCTCAAAGAATGTCACGTTCATCCCCTCCGCTTTACAACACCCGACCTGGAGATCACAACAGGAAAAGTCTAGCTAGCCCTGACCACGAACGAGACACTGGCTTCGAGTTGAATTTACCGAGAAGCCCAAGCCCTGTGCTCGTCCCAGGTGTGACCATTAGCGAGCTAAAATCGACAAGAAAGTCTGAAAGAGACCGGTCCGAACTCCGTGGATCTCCCGAAAATGTCGAGATTGATACCCATAGAAGTCGCCCATCACAGGCGCCTTTCGAGGACACACAGCACTCCAGTCTAGCCCACACCAGCAACAACAGTACAAATGAAACAGCAGGCTTGACCCATTCCCATCAACACCATGCCAACGTCCCATTACACGATCCTATTCCACTCCACTCCAATATGGCTCCCGTGCAACCCACATCAATTCCCACCCCTAGGATCTCGATCCCTTTGAGTGATGCAACTAGTGACTATGGCGACACGAGGATGTCAAACCCTGCAATCCCAGCAGTCAGCGTGCATGATGTAGCCGGTGACACAGCGCATAAACACAGTCTTAAGAATTCCACTCTCCCTGCTGCACTTTCTGAAGAGCCAATCCGATCCCAGAATGCGGGCCTTGAAACTCACCGGGACACGCGACGGATGACCCTCGGGCTTCGCCCTTTGCCGCCAGAGGATCCATCAGACAACCCTGAGCAACGTGCCAACCGTATTCGGTCTTTCTACAAAGAATATTTTGATGAGAACAAAACAGGACGAGAGACCTATTATCAAGACTACGGGCCTGAGCTTTATGAGGATGGATATGTTTATGATCAAATGCCTGGAGATCATTTTAATAATGTCCCAGCGCCCTTTGCTGAACCGGTGACTCGTCGTGCCATGACACCACCGCCTCGTGCACCTCCACGCTTCCAAGGGGCAGCTCGACATATGGCTACCGGTTCAGATGGGGGCTTCAACGATCGATTCCACTCCCCTGGCCCTCGTGCATTTTCATCAGCCTCTGGTCGCTTACCAGGACCTCAAAAGCCGCGCAAGCCAGTGCCTCCGCCGTCACCACTTCAGATTCTTCCCACTCCCCATATGTTGAAAGATGAGTCAATTATGTCGGCCATTGATTATGCCCCCGCAAATCACTTCAAGGATCAAAGGGAAGGTCGACCAGAAACACCTTTGGGTGGCCTCCAGCCGTTCAGTCCAGCAGTGCCGGTTCATTCTCCGCTTGTCTCAGCTTTCGATGAGCTTTCCGCTCTACCCAGCGCGTTAGTATTCCTAGTTCGTTCTATGTGAATTGATCCTAACCAATATTTAGGCACGCATTGCGAAAATCAGGCTTATACGATAATTTGGACTTTGCCCTTCCGCCTCGCTTCAAGAATACAGATACCGGAAGCGATGCAGGTAGTATTCGCAGCAACCGCACAGGGATTTCAACAACTCACCTGAATAATATCCGCACTGGTGCGTATCGCGTCAGCCGTTTGCCCCCAGGAACTGTGGGTACCAAGGATGATTTGATATCCAATCTCCGTCCTAAATGGGATATGGGGCAGTAAATATCGACACGTCTGTATAGTCTTCTCGCTGTAACGACCCCGTTTCTTGCAAATTTTCTGTTGTTTACATACCTTATCACGATATCTTCTTGTTTATTCATTTCAGTCCTAGCAGTGTTTCGTCGAAGGTTTGCAGGATAATTTAACAAACCTTCTGATGTCGGTGGCGTAAATACATACAAGGGGCCTTTGTTCTTCCTCTGCTTTACAAGGCTCGGCCTGAATAGCCATGTATCTATCTATAACCCCCAAACTTGCAAATATGAGATTTTCTGGGGTTGAACCGTCGTTTTTCGATTTTCGAAGCATCGGTTTAAACTGTAGCCTATTTTTACATTAAATCCCTAACATACAGAGTATCGTTGCTCTACGGGGTACTCCGTACACTAGACGAAGACATCAGTAGTACTTATCTACAACAAACTAGATAAGGTACGTAGGTACTTTACTGGCCGACCATCGTTATGCGGTCATTTCAGCGTGGTAAAGGCAAGCATATAGCGTATGGGATAGTGAGCAACTCTCTGCCTCGCAGAAGATACTATCACTTACACAGACAGGACTACCTATTATTCACCAATAATATACTACTCTCGCACACTTCATAGGCCTCCGTCTAAAACAGGCCAAAATGACTACCTTTACATGACAACGGTCGATAATATGAGTGTATGAACATAAATCACCGAGGCTTATCTGCATGTCTAATTCGGTAGCTAGGCCTTTCAATATGAGCCATAAATACAGGTGATTTAGTAATGTAGTCGAAATCCTCTAGGAGGTAAACTTTATCAGTCCTAGCAAGCTGAGATAGACCGGGAAACTGTCAGCATTCACTTCGGAACTCGAGTGAACTTATCACTCCCTATTATCTTGAGCGCCAAGTCAAACCAAGCCTGGCAATCCCTCGTAGGACAGCAACTCTTAGGGCGACAAGAAATTCTATTGCATAAATCAAGGGAAGCAAGTGTTGTGGTGGTCAATATGACAGTGCCTACTCCGTACCTAGGTATGGTTTGGATTTGAGAGACAATGCCGTCGTGCCTTGGGCCAAGTCAGACCAAGTCAGAAAGAAACCTCTAATATCTAACCAACCTGGATCCAAAAGTAGGTCCTTCATTTTGCTGTTTGCGCTACCCGTCCGTCCTTCACTGGTATCATACAGTACAAATGCTAAGTACCTTAGTTCTCTAGAGTCTAGTTCAAGCAACACCTTGGCAGCCATACCCAGGGTTTGAGCTTTGAAGACATATAGACGATAGGGTATACATTATCTCGATAGTTCAAGCATGCTACTTTATTTATCTTTTCAAATTATTTTTCTCGGGTGAGTAGAGTACCTAAGTTACAGACCCTTTCTTACCTAGGTAGGTACTTATTATATATATTCTACTATAAATATATAATAGAAAAAATAATTAGTTTTTAAATAAATATTTATTTTATATATATAAATATAAATTTTAAACATATATATATATTTTTTTTAAATTTTTAATATTATTTATTATTTTTATAATACTTCTTATCTAAGGTACAATACTCTGCACCAAAGAACCTAACTAACCTATCTTGGGTCTTTACCTAACATATTCGTAAGCGAGTGATCCACGTAAGCGAGTGATCCACCACATGAATTTTGACTGTGTTTGGAAAACCTTACTGAATTTAACTATCTATTATACCTCTAAAAGTATATTAAAGTCTAAGAAATTCAGCTGAGTAGAAAAAAAGAATCCTACTTACTATCTCTACTTTAAAGAAGTAAGAAATTTACAGTATTTATAAAATAGTATATATCTTTATTCTATTTTATATAATCCTATACTATCAGCTTAATAAAATTATTTTATACTCAGAAATATATATTAATTCTTATAAAATAATTTTATATAAAAAGGAATTACTTATATAATAGATTTTATTATTTATTTAATATAAAGTATCTTTCTAACTGTTTTATATATAAGAAATAACTAATATTTTTTTTTATTATATATAATATTATATCTATTTAAATAGTAGAAAAGAAATAAGTATATAACTTTATTTAATAGTATAATAAATTAAAGATATATTTTCTTAATAATATAACTATCAGTATACTTAATATAAGAACTCTAAAATTATTAGAAAGTAGTTTAATTATATATAATTACTATAATTTATATCTGAAGATATCTATAACTTTAATAAAACTGACTTTACTATAAACTTAGTAGCTACTATTAAAGTAGTTACTAGAACTGATTTCTATAAGAAAATATCTTTTATATAGTCAGGAAATCAGGAATAAGTAATTTTAATTAAATATATTAATATATCTAGTTAGATACTTCCTTTCTATATTATCTTTATATGATAGGATCTACTTGTCAGGGTAGGTCGCCTGTCGACTAGATAAGGAATCAACCATGAAATACTATTAATTTATAATAGAACAGATAAAGATAGTCTATATCTACAGAATAGACTGATTCTTAGAGAATCAGAGATAGATCAGTAAGACTTACTGCTATATACTGAGCAGAGTACTTAAAATCTTCTATCAGAGACTTTCTATTAATAATCTTATAATTTTATTAATCTGCTTATTAATATATTATACCAGTAATTCTGACTACTATAGACTAGTCTATTTTATTATAAATAATATCTTTTTACTGAACTAAACTATCTGGATTAGTCTGTATAAAAATAATTTTATAATTACTAGATAGGATAAGAGTAGCAGGCAGCTGATAGAAACAGGATATTTAAGATTATAACTGTATAGATTTAATAGAATATTAATATAAAATATTTTTTATATAGAATATTTATAGAATAAAAAATATTTACTAGATAATTATATATTAAAATAAATAAAAAATTATTTTTAAATATTATTTCTTTTTTTTTTTTAATTTTTTTTATTAATTATATTATTCTTTCTATTTTTTTATTTTTTTTATATTTTTTAGTATTTTAACTATAAAACTATTTTCTTTAATATTAAAATATCTTACTGTATATAATATATATTATTTATATATTATTAATAAAAACTTTAATCCTGTTAAAGATATTATATTTAATATTAGATATTATTTTAATATTTATATTTCTATATTATAATATTTATATATTAAGAATAAAAAATATATATTTTTATATATTTTACTTATCTTTCTTTATAAAAAAATTATAATAATAATACTGGTTAGACTGTTATAAAAATACTGGATAATATTTATAATTTAGTATTAATATTTAAGTAGTAAAAAAATATTCTAAATAATAAATGTCGGCTGGAATACTCTACTTTATTCACTGATTAATCATCTCTCCCGAAACCGGTTATCTCCGACCTACGGACAGGTCCAGCCAACTCAGTGATAAATTATTCTGAACTCTACAGCAGTTACCTCTGATCTTCTATAATCTGGTTCAGCTAATTAAGTGAATACTCTTCCTGCTTATATAAAATATTATATCTTTATTTACTTATTAAACTTATTTTACCCTATCTTTATATTATATTTAGTATTTTATAACTTTATTAATTTTAAAGTATTATAATCTAGATATAATTTATAATAATTCAACCTGACAGGTGAATAAATATATATATAGTCTTAATCTTTACTTATTTACTTTATTCTTATTTAAGTAATTTAACAGAAATAATTCAGTATAAGTAATTCAAGTAATTTAATCTAGGTGATTTAATTCGAATCAGAATTAATCCTTTAATCAAGTCTGATTAGTTTTTTTCCTCTATTAAATCCTTCCCTTTAGCTAAATTAGCTAATTATATCTTCTTTTTTTTATCTTATTTTTATTTTATTCTTTACTTAAACTTTATATATATTTCTATACTAAATTTGAGTAAGAAGTAAGAGAAAAATAAAAACTGCTATTTTTTTTAATAATAAAAACTAGAATAATAAGATTAAATATATTATTTTAAAAAAGATCTATAATCTAGTTATAGTTTTTAATAATATTAAGTCTACTTATACCTGTGAGTATAATCTTAAAAAAACTTAGAAAATAATATATATAAATATATACTAAAATAAAGCTGGTTTTATTAATTAATTTAAGATATTTTTTTAAAATAATATATCTATCTATAATATAGTTCTTACTTTTTAATATTTATTAATAATTTTTTTAACTTCTTTTTTTCTTCTAGATATTACTCCGGCTGAATATCTTAAATATAATTATATTTTATTTTTATATTTATTACCAGAAAATACTGGATATATTAATTAAATATTAGTATTAAAATATTATCTAAAAATTAGTATTAATATAGTTAATAAATAGTATTCTAATATTACTAAAGATTCTACTTTAGAAGATAAAAATAATTTTAATATTTTTATTTTTAGATTTTTAGTTTTTAATCTTATTCAGATCTTTTTTATTTATATTCTTAATATTTAAAAGGATTATAGTCTCTGTTTATATTTAGATATTAATTAAAATAATACTAATTAAATATATATAGATATTCCCTGTTATCTTATTATAAAATAAATTAATATAGATTTTAATATATTTAATTTATAATAATAAAGATCTATAGTTATTACTTATTTTAATTTAATTTATTTATTAAATATAAAACTAGTATCAGCAGATATCCAGCAGTAGTTCTTTATAATTTTATTAATTTTTATAATTTCTAGTATTTCTTTTAATAATTTTTAATATAGTTTTATATATTTACTATATTTTTATTTAAAATCTATTAATTATATTTATTTAGCTAGTTTTCTACTTAATTAAGTAGTAGTCCTGATTATTATAATATTAATAATTCTTAACTTCTTTAATTTTCTATTTATTCTTATTATTAAGATTAGATATTAATAATATTTCTTTATTATTTTTATCTATATTTTATAATTCTAGAAAATAAATATAAAAAATATTATAAATTTATTTATACTTATTAGATAAATATAGTTAATATATCTAGAATCTAATATATTTAAAAATCCGGAAAAGTTTTATAAACTTTAAAACTAGTTTTCTTAATTTTTTAAATTATAGGTTTTAGATTAATAACTTTACTAAATTCTTTTTTTAAAAAAAAATAGTTTCGGTATTTATTATAATATTTTTATTATTTTTTTACAGCTTTTTATTAATTTTTTATAATTATTTCCAGATTTTCTAAAGTTTAGAAAGTTTATTTTATACTACTAGAACCTTTCTTTTTAAAAAATTAATCTTGATTCTAATATAAAAATCTAATAAATAATTATAAATAATAGTATTAAAACTTTATTTAATAGTTATATTATATATAGTATTACAAGTAAATTAAGTAAATAATAATAATATAGATTAGTTTATATTAAATCTTTAAAAATAATATCTTAGATAGTATTCTAGAATTTAATTTATTTAATTTATTTAGCTATTAGTTTAAGAGTAGAATATAATTAATAATTTTAAAATTATATAATTATTATATATTAAACTTAATTAAAATTTATTAGTAAAGATTAAATCTTAATTAAATATAATTTCTATTAGAGATCTGAAACTAAGCTTAATTTTTTAATAAAATAGTTTTACTAGATCTAGAATATTAATTATTAATAAAATAATAAAAAAAAATATTATTTTAAAAATTAATTTATAATAATTAAAATATTATTAATATTTTTTTATATTATAAAACTGATAGTAGTCCTGTAATAAAGTCTATTAAGAATTTCTTAAAAAAATAAGATAGGATTAATAATAATTTAAAAGTTTTATATAAATAATATTTTAGAGCAGTAATTTTTTAATATATTAAATAGATTCTACTATAATTAATAATAGTTTACTATAATCTACTCTAATAAAATTTTCTTTATAATAGTTCTTTTATATAAGTCTTTCTAAAATATTCTGCTAGTAGATTATTATAATATAATTTAATAAACTATTATCTTAATAATTCAGAAGAAAAGATATATAAATAATCTTTAAAATATAGATAATAAAAAAAATAATATTCTAATATTTATTTTCTAATAAGTTTTATTTAATATTTATTTTTTATTCTTATATCTCAGAATTTTTAATCTATAATTATAAGAGTATTTTTTATAACTTAAAATTACTATTTTTTAAATATAGAACTTCTATAAAATATATATATATTACTATAAACTAGAGAATAAATATTTCTTAAGATAAGTTCTTCCAGGCAGCCCAGTCAGTTATCTTTATACCGGCTTAATTATTAGGGTTCTTTAAACTTAATACTACATAGATATTAAACCCAGGGTAATTCTATATATCATAAAGTTTAAACTGGGATTTTAAATTACTATTTTTTAAAACTTCTACAGAATATATATATATTACTGTAAACTGGAAGATAAATATCTCTTAAGATAAGTTTTTCCAGGCAGTCCAGTCAGCTGTCTTTATACCAGTTTAATTATTAGAATTCTTTAAATTTAATACTATATAGGTATTAAACCCAGGATAATCCTATATATCTTAAAATTTAAACTAGAATTTTATAAAATCTTTTATTTTAAAAAATAATATATTTATAAACTATTTTTAAATTAAAATTAAATTTTTTTTAAAACTAGTTTAATTTAAATATTAATAAGCTTTCTTAAAAACTTATTTATAGAATTAAATTTTCCAGTCTAATATTTAATAATAAAGTTAAATAAAATAAGAAATATAAGCTATTTAATTTATTTTTTATTAATTTTAGTCTAGTATATAAATAATTATAAATTTAAATAATTAATAAGAATTTTAATTATATACAGAGACTCTTTAAGATACTGGTACTATTATTTAAAAAATAAATAATAATAGAAAATTTTTAATCTGGAGTATTATAATTTAGTTTAATACCGGAGAATTTATAAAATTAAAAAATAATTAAATAGAATATATTCTTTATATTAGATTAAAATAGAATTCTACTTATATTTTTTTTTAAAATATTAGTTTTAAAATAGTAGGATTTTATAAAATTAAAATAGATTAGTAAAAATATTTATTAAAAAATAATAATAAATTAATAAAATATTATTTTTTTATTAAGTTTCAGTTAAAATATATCTGATTTTTATTTATTAACTGCTCTATAAAATAGAGAGATAAAAAATAAAATTATATAAAAATAATCTTAAATAAATTTTTAATAGAAATTATAGAATTTAAAAAAAATTTAAATATTATAATAGCTCTTTAGTAGTAGTTATAAAATAATATTATTTATTTATTAAGGATTTATAGATATATTATTAGTAATAATAATATAGCTAAAAAACTTAACTTAAAATTAATATAAAAAATATTTAAAAGATTTAATATAAAGTTAAACTATTTAAGATTTTTCCAGTACTTAATAAATATATTAGATATAAAAATCTTAATCTGATAAAAAAATAAGAATATTCTTAAAATATATAATATAAATATTATTAAAAAACTCTTATAATATAATATATATATAATTCTAGAATATTATAAGAATATTAGTCAGTCTGAATAGTATAATAATATATTTAAAATAATTATATTAAATATAAAAAATAAATATTTATTTATTTTTTTTTAATATAGATATAGTAGTATATATTTTTAATATTAATTTTAAAAAAGTATATAGCTCCAGATACCCGGTATAATATTTTTAAAATAAAAAATAAAAAATAGTAATTTTTAATAGAAACTTTATTAAATCTTTAATAATTTATATAAAAATATAGACTATTATTTTTTTTTAAATATAAATAAAATAGAAATATCTGTAAGACTCTTAAACTGCTGAATATATTTTAAATAAAGATTTTTATTAATATATTTTTATAGAATTTTTAATTCTGTTTTTAATAAAAGATATATTAAATTATATAAAAATAATTTACTAGATTTAAGATTAATAATATAATCTGCTAGTATATAAAAAGAAAATTATTATAAAAAATTTATAGAAAGTATATTCTAGAATAAATATAATTTTATAAAGATTATATTAAGATTAAAAAAATTATTATTTTTTTTTTAATAACTAAATATTTTTAAAAAATTTTATAATAGTATATATTCTAATATAATTATAGAATATTTTAGTAAACTAAATAGCTGAAAAAAATAAAATAAAGAATATACTAAACTATTATTAATAATTCTGCAGTAATAAATTAATATATAAATCTTAAAAAAAAAATATTAATAATAATATAAAACTATCTTAAGATCAGGGATTTTTGTTAATCTTTATATAATAATATTTAAAAATATAGATAATATCCTATAAATCTATAATAGTAATAAAGATTTTTTATATTTTATAGATAGAAATAAAAATTTAATTAATAATTTTAATCTTAAAAACTATAATAGATATATACTAGAAATAATATATTTTAATAAATTAATAATTAATAATATCTATTTTAATATACCTATTAAAATCTGTAAAGATTTTAAGACTGTTCCGGATATAAATAGAAATATAAAAATAATATATAATTTTTACTTCAGATAAAAAAATTAAAATTATAAAAATTAAAAAAATTTATATATTTTTTTTAATAGAAGAGATTAATCTTTATTTAACTGTTTAAAAGATAATTTTTTTAAAAAAATATTATTTTATTTTTATTTCTGATTATTTCAGAGCTTATAATAATATATAGCTAGTATAACTATATTATCTTATTATTAAAAAAGATAAAGGATATTCTTATAAATATATTAATTAAGATTAAAAAATAATTTAATAAAATAAAATAGAGTTTATTCTTTTTCTTTTTAATAGAAAAAATATTATTTTAATATATTAAAATAAATATAAAACTTCTGTAGATCTTAACTGTATTATTAATAAATATATTTTAGTTATATTATAATATCAGATTATAATATAGTAATATTTCTTATAAAATTAAAGATTTATTTAATAAATTTAAGTTATAAAATTTTAAACTTCTATTTTTTTTCTAGAATCTTTTTACTAGTATATTAATATTATTATTATCTATAAAACTAGTTTATATATATAATAGTAATAATTATCTTCTATTTTTTTATAGTATATTTTTTTAAAGTATTTTAAAATATATATTCTAGATTAGTAATCTTTTTCTAATATTTTTAAAGATTAAAATATAAAATAAAATAAGAAATATTATTAAATTTAATTTTACTCTTATTTTATTCTAAAAATAATCTAAAGAATAATTAAAAAAATCTTATTAATAATTTATTAGAAGATTAAATTTTTTATAAATAGATAATTCTTTATTTTAAATTATTAGCTTTTTTAAATTAGTAGATATAGTTCTAAAGCAGCTGTATTTTTTTAATAATAAATATAATAATAGAAAATTACTTAAAATTAATTTAATTATAAATTATTTCAGATTTAGAATTATTTTTAAAAAATAGTATCTTTCTTAGATAGTTAAAAAAAGAATTAAAATATAATAGAATCTATTTATCAGAATAAATTACCTATTAACTAGATAAGAAATTAACCATAAAATATTATTAATTTATAATAGAATAAATAAAAATAGTCTATATTTACAGTATAAACTAATTCTTAAAGAATTAGAGATAGATTAGTAAGGGTGTAAGACTTATTACTATATACTGAGCAGAGTACTTAGAACCCTCTATCAGAGACTCTCTATTGATAACCTTACAACTCTATTAATCTGCTTATCAATACATCACGCCAGCAACTCTGACTGCTGTAGACCAGCCTGTTCTATCACACTTTAAAAGAAAAATCTATATAAAAAACTAGTATAAAAATTTAAAGTTTCTATAAAATAGTAGGATTAAAGTTAGTCTAAATAACTAGACTAATAATAAAATAAATCTTTACTAGTTTAAAAATCTTTTTATTCTTACTATTATTAGCTATATAACTAGAAAATATTATCTTCTAGTTTTTAATAGCTATAATAGTTATCTAATATTTTAATTTAATCAGATATATAATAAGAATAATAATATTTTTATTTATATATTTATTTATTCTTTATATTTATTATAATCCCTGGATATTAGCTGTTTTTTACTATTAAAATATATATACAGATACTTAGTAGAAACTAAGATATATTTTAGATTTAATTATATTAATAAGCTTAACTTTTTTAAAACTTTCTTTTAGATATATATAAAAATTTATATTATTAATAATATTTATAGTAGTTTCTTTACTACTGGACTAGTTTTATATAATCTAAAATAAGTATTCAGTTAATTAAATATTTAACTAATAATTTTTATACTACCAGACAGCTTAAAAAATAGATATTTATAATAATAAGAAAGTTTTAAAAATATATATAGAAAAGCTTTTAAAATTCTATTTTTTTATTAAAAATTTAATTAAATAAAATTATTAAAAATAATAAAATTACTTTAGATAAAACAGTTTTTATATATTAAAAAATTTATAATTTATAAGTTATAAATAAGAAGTAGTTTTAAAAAAGAAAAAAATTTATTAAATAGTTTATTACTGTAGAGGATTTTTCTACCTAGAAAAGTCAGGAGCGAATTCTGCAGGAAAATCAGATCTTTAAAACTTAAGATACTGTATTTAGAGATCCAGGACTTCCTGCAGTTAGACCTCGCGTATACATACTACTGCAGTATTCTAATTATTATATTCAGAGATATACTAGGATTAGATATCCTAATCCACCTAGTAATTAGTTTTATATAGAAATACAATTGTTTTATTGGTAAAAAGGCGCTTAAATCTCATCTAGTCGTGGAAATCCGGTGGATCACTCGCTTACGTGGATCACTCGCTTACAGAATACGTTAGATAGTATGTATCTTAGGTAAGCACTGGTTCAATTACCCGGCGTAACAGAGGATTTTCTATGTTACAAGACTGCCTCCCTTTTACAACTTAATATATTGCAATTACTGAAATTGAGAAGAGAATACCATTAATTTATGAGTTAAATTGTTTATTATTTCATTGATATAGGATATCCTGGCCTTTGTATACTTATTTTGTCACTTCAGTGAGTGTTCTTTAAAAGGATCCCCTTTAGCTCGAGCAATACTGTGTAGCTGTAAGGTGTGGTGGATGGTTGCCTACTTGCGTACGAGTCCTCTGTACCTGAATCAAACAACACTAGGTGAGGTACTCCAACGTACCTGGTACCTAGGTAGGTTCCCAGCTCAGTACTGAATTAGTGTCCGAGATTGAGACATTGCTTCAGCTGGGTAGTGGGCAGCAAACACCTGCAATTAATATCTACTTAACTCTGTACAGGTAGCATCACAGTACCTAGTATTCCGTAGATAGTAGTACTCCGTACTCCATACTACTAGTAGTAAGGAACAAGACTATTATCAGGTTCTCGGTGGGTCTTTAGGAGACTAGGAGTACATCAGGTTTTATTAACTCCATGAATCCTGATCTAGTGCGGGATTGTTGCTAAGAATAATTAGATAGTAGCTTCTCTTTTAACCTTGAGACTTTGACATAAATGATAGCATAGAGTACATGTTCTATCCTTCCATAAGTTCTGATTCCCCCCCCTCCTCTCCCAAAAAGATGAATAGCGCTTACTGTGTGTGTGTGTGTGTGTGTGTGTGTGTGTGCCGATCGCAGCTATTTTACACATCCGTTCCTTGGGTTCTTACTACTATTTCTACCTATTAGGTACCAACCCCGGGGCTACTTAACCTACCTAGGTAGGTAGTTACATACCGTACCTGCTTTCGGGTACCTAGGTCGTTACAGAGTAGTACCCCGTACATTTACCCAATTCTAAGAACGCCATCGAATTCGGCTGCATTGACAGCCTGCCCAACGATTCAGTTCGGTATTAATACCCTTTATGTAAGAACTCCAAGTAATACGGTAGTAGGCACCACCAACTCAGGAGCCGGTTGCGACGGAGGCTTGCTCTGGGCGCGATTCGCCCATCTCCGCTCCCGCTCGGTCGCTCGGTCGTTACAGTCGTTCGTTCACTATCATCCACTCGCTCTTTTCTCTTTCTTTCGCTCTTTGTTCCATCCTTCCTATGGTTTTGATCAGTGCCATCTCTTCTATTTACATAACATGAGAGTAATCTCTGCTGTCTCATGGCACCCAGTTTAATTCTAGTGAGTTGGCATACAGTCTCTTTCCTCCTTCGTGATCCTTTTAGTCGCATCCCCTGACCATTAATCAGGCAGACGATTGTCAGCTTCAACATCATCTACGCGCTGGCCTCCTATCTTAGTGGAGCGGTCTTCTAATCATCAACAGGCGTACGACTTCATACCCCTCTCTACTCGATCCATTCTTTTCCTACTATAATTATATTTTCGCTCTTGACTGCCTTTCAGACTTCCGTATCCAAGTTTGAGGGGTCTCTGTGTTGCCACGAAAATTGGCTTGAACGGATACAGTCGGTCAATTCCTGACTGCATACGTGCTGCCCCTGGGCGAGAACGGACAATTAACGTCTCTTGCGGTGGACTCGCGAAGTCCCTGTCTCTAGTCCAGCAGCCAAGAAACTCTTCACCTAGCAACTCGCAGCCTTTTACACCGTTGGATTAATTTTACTTGGCCCTGTTCTTAAGATGTCTTCTTCTGGTATAGTGCTTTCTGTACTACCCCCTTAGTTTGCGATATACTAATTTAATATTGCTAGCGGCGGCGGCAGCAACAACAACATCTGCAAGCACCGCTGATGCAGTTACGCCCACCGAGACACAAGCAGAAACTTCATCCCAAACACCAGTCGAGACATCATCAACTTCCCAGTCGACAGCCTCCCAATCAACTTCCGAACCCCCTACGTCCGAAACAACATCTTTATCGACATCCTCTACACCAGAGCCCACGTCTTCGACGACAGCCACAGAACCAATAACAAGTAGCACATCAACCGCATCGACCACATCTTCATTAACCACTCAGGTTCCCCCCACCACTTCTTCTACCACTTCTCTCACGACCGCGAGCCCCGATGTTGTCACTACGGTCATTACGCAGACACCGACCAATGGAGCCACGGGAGTGGAGACTTTAACAATAACATCCACTGATACGTCAGTCCCGACACAAACACCTGCAACCGCAGCGGATGGTCTTTCCACTACAACCAGCGGGTCATCGACAACGGCATCATCTACGGGCTCTAGTGGGGGGAGTAGCTCTGGACTTTCGGCTGGTGGCACCATTGCAGTCGCTGTGGTTGTACCGGTCGCCTCCGTGGCCATTATTATACTCGCGGCTCTATACTTCTGGAGAAAATGGAAGGCAAAGAAGGCAGCGGAAGAAGAACGGAGGAAAGAAGTGGAAGAATACGGGTTCAACCCAAATAACGATCCTTCCCTACCACCGGTTATAGGAGGCGGTGCCTTTGAGCCGAAAGATGACACTTCCGGGTACCGAGGATGGGGAACAACATCGGCTGGGCATAAAGCATCTACCAATTTGTCAAGTAGTGCTGGAGTTGGTCTAGCAATGTCTGAGGCTGGAAGCGCACCTGGCTACCATCATGCTGCCACCCCAAGCGACGGCACGATTCAGTACTCTGAAGGACAAGGTACATTGGGCGAGACTGAACCAATTGGTGTTCTAGGTGCTGCTCCGGTGGCTGCGGCGAACAACCGAAATGTTGATATCCACCGTGGTCCATCGAACGCTTCGTCAGCATACTCTGCAGCCAACCGATCGGAAGCATCTGATGAAAGCCACATGTCTGCCACTCACCCGTCAGGCCCTTTCTATGACGACAACCCCTACTATACTGATATGCAGCCACAATATGGCGCATATAGTGACGGTCCTTATGGCGGTGCTCCTCCTGTCATTCGTGATGTACAAGCTCGGCGGAATACACGGATTGAGAGTCCCGCCGTGTTCCCCAGGCAAGGGAACGCCGGTATTGCCCAAAACTTCTAGGGTGTGACTCGGCTTTCTTCAGTGGCCTGCGTATAGCCCAAGTGTCTATATATCCAATCTGAAAACACAAATATCGACGTTTATTCGAAGCATGCAGACTCTGGAGATACACTTGTCAATGCGTTCGTTGCTTTTTGTTCCTGCTCCTCACGATTGTTATACCATATGGAGATGCAGGCGGTTTGCAATTATACACCTGTATCGTGTAATTCTCACAACACTTGCATAAGTTTTTGAACCTTTCATCTCTCGCTTTTCGTTTCTTTTGTGGCCTTTTCCCTTCCCAAATATTCCTTTTTGTTTCCTTCTAACCTTGTTCAATTGTTATCGATCAGTGCTCTCGTTATCCTGGTATATGAATATATCCCCCGTTGTTTCCCCTCGACCTTGTGATTGTTCATTCATGATTTTATAGAACCTGGACCTCCTGCAGGGCAAATTAGGGCTTCTTTTCCCACCTTCTTTTCCCTCCCCCCCCTTCCCCTACCGCCATTCACATCCATCTGTCGTTCAGATTCAATTTGCAGACTCAAGTCTGGATATATTGTGGTTTACGACTACTACAATGCTGGCATCCCACCTGTACATCTGGATGCAATCACTTTGTTGGTCGGTTTATGTTGAAAATAACATGATTGAATACATATGTTGTCCCCCTAACCTTGGATTCTGTAGGGTTTGGACTTTCAACGGTGCTTCTACAGCCATCAATGGAATAAATAAGTACTAGCCGACACGGATTTAGCGTTTTCAAGCAGGAGTCTGGGCATAGGCGGTGGCAATTGCCTAGGATCGCTGTCTACTCCGCATCGGTGTCAGCACCTCCCTGGAAGCGATGTAGGGTCAAGATACGACTATGCTATTCCGGCATGTGTAGAGATGGCCAAATGAATCGGACTGAGAGGAATTTATGTCGTTCGGGGGGAAGGGGTGTATTACTTAGATTCTTGGAACTACCCACTAAGTGCTATTTATTACGTACCTACCTGGTAGTAGACACCCCTCCGACCAGGCAGTAGAAAGTCGGCCTTACCTCCATAGGCATTAGTAGTAAGACCTACTCATCGCCTGCGCGGTGCTTGGCCGACCCTCCCACAGCTCAACGAATTCCATCATCTCAATGAATTAGCATATCCCGTATAAAAAATAACATTAGAAAATAAGAAAATATGCTGATACCTTGTAAATAAGATGTTACTCTTAATATATTAAGAACTATTTAGTAAAGTTATTGTTATTTTGGGGGAATATTCTAAGTAATATGAATAATAATTTAATGAAAAAAATTAAGATCCTACTTTAGTTGATATAGTTGAGTTATTTAACATTTTATATTTGTATCTTTCATAGAGGAATCCCATATTCACCGAGATGATGCAATTCGTGGAGCTGTTGGCCGACGAGGGGGGGGTTCAGCCAAGCACCGCGCAGGCGACGAGTAGTACATTCTTATGGCAAAGATGTAGGTAAAGACCCAGAACAAGATCCGCGAGTTGTGCTGCCATGAGATAGAGGGAACGTGGGCTCATTCCAGTACATGATTGGTTCGGAGGCAGCTACCCAGAGCTCCCCGCCCGCCCTTAGTCGACCTTTTTCTACGCAAATTGACGTCGACTTGCCCCGGCACGAGTCCCTCTCGACTCCCCCATTCGTGCTGAAGCTGATAACCACTAGCCTCATGAGTACGGCCCTGTCGCCGCGGCTTTGACTGAGCTTCTTCCATCTCCCCTTGAAATTTGAATCCTTACATCCCTCCCACTGTGCCCCGCCGGGGTCAGGTGCCCCGCATTGGTCTGTCCTCCCGGGTGAACGCGGCATACCTAAGCTAGCTGGACGTCAAACTACCTATCTAGGAGGTATCTACCGACTACCCGCTGGTAGTCCAGATAGCTCGTACTCCCTGGAGAGTACGGAGTAGAGTCGGTTCTACTTTACTCGCCACTAGACTCCTAGGCACGGTCTCTACTGCTGCTGGGGCTCTGACCGCGCGATCTTCACTTCACTCCGACAGTCTCTCTTCCTCGCCTGGCTTGCCCTCAATCCACTCCACCCTATCTTTCGATTCCTTCTGTTCCCCTTTCTTCCTCTTCTTTTGTTTGCCTTTTGTCTCCTCTCTTTTTTTTTGGCCCTCCTTCGAGGCCCCACCTTACAATATCACATTTTGTTTTCACTCATCCTCCCTCTATCCCGCCGGCCGAGCTCATAGAGGGGCGGCCATCTTCGCTTTTATTACCCTCTTACACCCTCCATTCCTTCATCTCTAGAATTGAACCTATTCGGTATATCTGTGTCGGGCTCTATTATTGTCCAGACATCTATACTTTAGCTTGGCGGGGCAGGAGTGCATTAAGAGGCTGATTAGATCTCCGATTCTCGCGCAAGGCTAACAAACATGTAAATAAACCCTTTTTGCACACCTCCGACCCGAATTGGCTTGTCGCCATTGGGATGCTGACCATGGTGTTACAGGAAGTTCGGTAAACAGATACAGCGTCGGCAGCTTGATATCCCTGAATATGCTGCAAGCTTTGTCAATTATAAGGCTTTGAAGAAAGTCAGTCCAACCCACTCCCTTGTCATTCCATGTTTTCCCTTCCCCCCTTCACCCTAGACCTTCACTAAAGCTAACCTGTCGGTAACAGCTCATCAAGCAACTCAGTGCAACACCAACTATTCCCGCCCAAAGCACCACGGATGTTGCTCAAAATGTTCCTGAAGCACAGGCCGCCCTCCGTGCAAACAAGGAGGTTTTCTTCTTTCGACTGGTAGGGTTGCTATGCCGAGTGTGCTACAGAGCAGATCTCATTGGTCATATGAATAGGAACGCGAAATAGAAAAAGTCAATACTTTCTATTTGCAAAAAGAAGCTGAGGTTCGTGCTGTCCTGTGATCCGATCATTCCCACACGAAAAATTAATTTTTATGGTAGTTTTCACTACGGTTGAAAACTCTGGTCGATAAGAAGAGGGTTATTCAGTCGCGGGCAGTGGCCAGTTCGAAAGCACCGGCCAACTTTGTCGCTCTGTTTGAAGGTTTTCAGCAATTCGATGGTGACTTGAATAAGTTACAAGTGAGTTGGCCTGGTGTTGAAAAACACAATAAAACAAATTCTGATGATTTGTTTCACCACTCCACAGCAATTCGTCGAGATCAATGAGACTGCAATGTCTAAAATTCTCAAAAAGGTTCGTCGAAGACCAACATAGGGACCTTTGGTCTCCTCGATTTACATAACTGACGAGGGAGTTAGTGGGATAAAACCTCAAAGGTCGGACTCATCCGTATGCTTCTGCATTTACAGCCTGCTTTCCATCCCCATATGTTAGTGTGCTGTTCTTTACTTACTTGTGCGCCTTCTAGTCTCGTATGAAAGAGCTATACCTCCATCGCGCTGTCGAAGTACAACCGTGTTTCAACCGAGACGTCTTACGTGACCTGTCAGATCGGGCAACAACAGCCCGGCTGGAGCTAGAAGCCTGGGCAGAAGGTGAAAATATTCACTTTGATACAACCCGTCCGTTGGACCGGAACATCACCATCCAAGCCTTCGGCACAGATGAAGAAGATCTCGATCTCCAGATTCTTCATTCCGCAACCACGGGAAATCTGCAAACATTACGCGAGTGGACTGCAAAGCTTCAGTTGTCACCTGATGCTCAGGTCCGCGCAACGCGCACATTTCTCGCTGCGATCAATGAGTTCTCCGACGATGTACTCGCTGTTCTTCTTGAAAGTGGCTTAGTTGACATATATGCAGAAGATGATATCAATGAGCGCAATTGCCTACACGAAGCGGCTATATCTGGCCATGAGTTTGTTTTCAAGGCTGGCCTGGCAGCTGGTGTTGATATCTCTAGGTCTGATGTCTACGGTCGGATTCCTTTACACTACGCGTGTATGCATGGCCGTGTAGAAATGGTGCGAGAGTTACTCACAGCGGGTCCCCATACTGTCGATGTGATGGATCATGATAATTTTACCCCCTTGATTCATGGTATTGTCAAAGACCAATTGGCATGTGCAGAGCAGCTTCTATACAACAACGCGCGTATTAATCCGGCTTCCGAGTCTGACCATATCCCTCTGAATCTGGCCTGTCAACATGGGTCACTTCCGATAGTCAAAATGCTCTTAGAACGACGCGCGCGCTTACTCCCAGACGCGGAAGGGCTCTATCCTCAGCATATGGTGGCGCGTGCTTCGCAGTCGCCGCAGTTACTACTTCTTCTCAAGCAATACGGGGCCGATATGAACCAGAGAGACAAGTTGTATCAGTGGACGCCACTTTTTCATGCCGCTAGCGAAGGCTGTGTTGGATGCTTGCGGACTTTGCTAGAACTTGGCGTCAACTCCAGCGCAGCCGATGAAAAGGGACTCTCAGCGATGTATTATGCGGCGTGGGAAGGGCATTTGGAATGTATGCTCTTACTTTGGTCTAATCGCAGTGATTCGAGACCCCCGCCAAAGCCCTTCGATATCCTGAACGGTTCGAGTCTACAAGAACGCGACCATACCATGGAGTTGCTCACCACCGATGCGACAGAGCCCGGTGATATGGAGACGGCTGATGGAATCCCAGATCTGTCTCTTCCGCCCCCAATAATACCTCTGAGGCGGTATGGCCACAATTTTTTGGATAAGAAAGTCTTTGTACAGATACTATTCGACTCGGGTATGTATGGTTCGATCTCTTTTGACCAGGCAGGCCGACATCCTGCAGCACGATTGACCATCTCGTCAAAGCTCTCTGACCTGATACCACGCACTATCATGCTCCCAATACAAGAGGATTCACGCATGATATCATTTCATGTGGATACCTTGGAGTCGTTTGCTGTGGATTTCGAGATCTTCCCCACATTTGGCTCCAAAGTAATCGCCAAAACAGTTGCGCTACCAACTGTATTCCAAGCAGAGAATTCTAGTACTGGTTCATGTGCGTTGCCGCTGTTTGATCCTAGATTACGTTCGATCGGTCAACTGCAATTTGGGTTTCAGGTCATTAAGCCGTATCACGGTGATCCTCTAGAGATCACACATTTTGCCACCTATTGGAAGGCAACAAGTGCTATTGACCCTGAACACAATGGCCTTGTCACCGGGTCTAGTCTATCGGGAGACCATGTTCAACTATTTGTGCAGCTCACTAGAGACCGTATCCCTGTGCTCTGCCCACAGTTCACCATTGAACATCATGGTATCGAAATACCCATCTGCCATCTCACCTACGCTCAGTTCCAAGCAATGGGTGCCGAAAAGGATGTGAAACACTCCGATATGTTGCGATTTTTACAGACACGTGCCGCAGACGACCTAGCACAGGCACACCGCGTGCTAGCCTCTTCATTTCTCACACTGCGTGAGGTGTTTCATCATCTACCACTCAGCATGAGCATCAATTTGTCAATACTCTATCCATCTGCTGCAGAGGAGCAAGCGTTGAATATGACTTCCTTGGCAGATGTCAACACCTTCGCAGATGCTATTCTTACTGATGTATTTGATCATGCTCGTATTGCGCGTGACCAGAACCCTGATTTCATGCGTTCTGTGGTTTTCACCTCCTATAACTCCAACATTTGCATCGCTCTAAACTGGAAGCAACCGAACTGTGAGTCTATGCCTTCACTTGCAATACCCATTAATGTAAGGTGACTTACTAACTTGCCCCCCCCCCTCCTCTCCTCCCAAAGACCCTGTACTTCTCTGCAATGATCTCGGACAAATTCGAGACTTGGCCCGCGACGTGAACTCACTGCCAGATGTTGATAGTAGCGGGCGAACTTCCATGTCTATAAAAGAGTCAGCTCGAATAGCGCAGAGCAACAATCTCATGGGCTTGATATGCCGCTCCAGTCTCCTGGTATGTGACATGTAGTATATATTCTTTGAGCGCTTCCTGTGGCGAGCCTAGTCATTGAAAGAATGAATCCGCTAACATCAAGATTTTCCCGACTGCTACAGAATGTTGTCCCGGCACTTGTGGAGACTATCAAGGAGCTTGGCCTTGTACTTGTTGCAGATACTTCTGATGATTCTGATCAACCTGACCGAATGGATACCATGCTGGTTACGAATTCTATGGGTGTGGCTGAATGGGCATCTAGGATGCCAGATGGTGTGAACGGTGTCATGAAAGCCAATGGTATTCTGAAATTCAACGACATGATTGACATGTGATACGCCATCTCGATTTCTTCCCTCTCTCATGCATCCCCCAAGTACTCATTTTGCCATTACTGTCCTTTGATATATTATGTCCCTTTGGAGTCTGGAAATTCTGGGCCGTTGTAATCATGCTAGTCTCTTTTCTCATCCTCTACGAGGTCGATTTTCCGTCTATTTACTAAGTCTTGTCTGGTTCTGCATCACATTCCCAGGAGACCTCGCCGCATCATTGTTTTTTCTTGTTTCACTATTTTCTACACATGATAATTTTGGGTACGCTAGACTAGTGTCCTCTAATATCCAATTTTCCTATTCCTATTATCATCCCCTTCATCCCCCATTGACAACATGTTTAATAGATTTGCCCGATTCAATATCTTGAGTGGAGAAAGACCACCGATGTCTCTTGAAAATTATGTATATCTAGTGTACAGAGCTCTATGAATATAATATCTAGACGCTATGCAAAATAAGATGGAGCATCACGTCTTGATCGTTCGATTGACAGTAGTCGAGTCACTGCCAGAGTCTACATCCCCTTAGGTCTACCTTTGACAATGTCCCAACCCCAGTGTCTCAAGACCCTAACAACCTTCGGAGTAATGGCCGCCGTCAGTGGTACACGCACAAAAATGAAACTTTTGTGTATGGCATAGGCGAGGGCAAGCTGTGTCCATAAGCCTATATGGATATAAATTGTTAGCGATCAACGATATACTACGATTCAATCCTAGAAGCCCTATTCCGATATCATAGAGCTGCGGATTTGGGGACTTACTGGCTTCTTCCCCACCAGTCTGCTGCTGGGATGTATCCGCCGACTCTTCATCCACTTGAGCAACCGAATCCTTGCTCTCCCCAGACTCTGATCCAACATTCTCCGAGCCAGGCCACACGCTGTTCGCCGCGAGTTTGACCGACTCGAAGAAAACATGTTCATAATGGCCAATTCGCTCCACTCCAAGTAAACGAACAGCTGCAAAACAAAAGGGAAAGTCCATCGCTGACAAGAGTAGATATATCCAAAGCGCAGACCAACCGTATTCCTTGGAGAGCGTCCGTAGTCGCTGGGAGAGAGAACTAGATTGTTGTCCGGAAGGTGTCTTGCTGTTCACACGGGACGAACTGAAGAAACGCCGGAGCATGGCGAAATTTTGAGCCCGGCCACCTTTGACGATTGACCCGGATGGTAGTGATTGATTTTGAAAGGTCCGAGTCCGTAAGGTACGACCGAGCATGATCGAGGCCGAAGGTGTCCTATGCTTTGCAATATTCGTCATCACTATTGGTGATGGTGGTGCATGCTGGGCGAATATAGACTTTTGTAAGAGCCAGCGTCGTAGGTAATGGTGTCGTATATTCATTTTCGCTCTAAGAGTCTGTTTTGCTGAAATCTTGTAACCTTGCTCGAACAAGATCACCTTGGAAGACCGACCTGTCAATGGGGTAGCACAGAAAAGAAAAGTAAAGTAATGATTGCTTCTTGGTATGCGCACATGAAATGCTGTAAAAAAAAGGGAGGGGGGAAATCAGCGCGGAACTACACGAAGGTGACAGTAGATGGATGACGTTTCGGCGCAGTTCACAGGATCCCGTTTTTTTTTCATCCGTTGTAAAAGTTGGTATACTAGACTTCTCGGCCATCGGCGGGCCGGTGTGTCCGGCTTCCAACCAGAATCGAAGCAATTATAACTTACTTAAGGGAGCTCATTGCGTTCTCAGAAACTGCTTACCCAGAATCATGGGAATCCTCACATGTAATAAGTGAAGGGCTACTAACCCAGACGGAATTGAGATGTATATCATCACTACTACTCTCTGTCCTAATCCTGCATGCATATCTATCAAAAGATCCATGATACGTAGGTACTGTTATAATAATTCAGTACAATACACAGCGATGTACTGCATACCTACCGTAACTCGGTACTCCTAGATAGGTAACTAGGTAGGTAGGTACTTTACTCTGTACAGTACAGAGTACTCCGTACGTAGGTAAGTAAGATACCTACCTAACTTTAGGTACCTAGGTAGGTCATATGTCGGAACAAAGATATCTTTCATTCACACCGCCTTCTGGCTTCTCTAGGCGTTCACTTCACGTCTCCCCAAGTCATCAAAAATCTCAGCGGCAGAAAAAAGGACTTCATTGTGTTCGCCCTCCACCACCCCAGTCAGTCAATGCTACCCGCCATGACACCCCGTCTACCCGGGAAGCTGGTACACCTTCCCCTAATTTCGACCTGGGGCTTTCAGTATATCATCCGCAGTCAGGTCCCTATCCGTACTTTCGGCATCCGGTCGTTGAACCCACCGGAGACCTCCCGGTTCAATGTTGGCCATGATCTGCCCGTGTTGAAATCGACTCCCACCGCCGCTCTGGAACGCAAGGCAAATACGCTGCCTCTCCGGACTGGGGCAATAGCCACCAAGAAGGGAATGACTGCCATTTATGACACAGAAACTGGGAAACGTGTTCCTTGCACAGTTCTGCAGCTGGACCGGGTCGAGGTCGTTTCGCACAAGACACGCCAGAAGCATGGATATTATGCTGTTCAATTGGGATCTGGTTGGAGAAAACCCGCAAACCTAACCAAGTCATTGCTGGGTCATTTCACTGCCAATGGTATCTCACCGAAACGACATGTTTACGAATTCCGGGTGAAGGATGAGAGCGGTCTTTTGCCCGTGGGGCAAATGGTCAATGCGGATTGGTTCCAGGAAGGCCAGTATGTTGATGCGCGGTCCAACTCCAAGGGCAAGGGATTCGCAGGTGTAATGAAGCGACATGGTTTCGGTGGCCAAGATCGCAGTCACGGTGTCAGCTTAACACATCGTTCGCTCGGCTCTGCTGGTCCTAGTCAGGGCGGTGGTTCCCGAGTTTATCCCGGCAAAAAGATGGCAGGGAACATGGGCAATGAGCAGAATACGGTGCAGAATTTGAAGATTCTTAAAGTGGATTCGGAAAATGGAATCGTTGTGGTCAATGGTAAGCATCAAATCTGTGATTAGGTTTTTTGATCACCTTTTTTTCGGCTTCATGGATACTAATGCTCGTACTTTCGTGTTCTTCTAGGCTCTGTTAGCGGACCCAGAGGCTGTGTGGTCAGGATACAGGATGCCATTAAAAAACCATGGCCTGAAGACATGTCCCCATCATCTTCCTAGCCTGCATGGACTTGTCTTCGTGCTTCTTTTTGTGGAATGTATTATTACATTGTATTGTTTTCAAAGCGGCGTCTGTGTGTGACAAATAAATGATATCCTATTCCCCCCAATATTTCCAACCCGTTTGTATCCAAGGATGCACCAAATCTGGCGTTGGGAATCAGAGGACAAAATAAAAATATTAAAGGGGGGATGATGTAATGACGGTGAGATTTTTTTCTAAATTCCAACACCGTGATTTTAATGAACAGGGGCAATCTATCTGCAATCTATTTACATGTGCAAGTGTGCAAGCACCATGCGACTAAATGAAAATGCAATGAACGAATTGTACTGCGTATTTAATCAACTGCTTTGACGAAAGGGATCGCTATCGCTATCAAGTAATTGCACAATTGTTCCATCCTCTGTTTCCAAGCTCCATTCCTCTGTGCGAAACTAAAAAAAAGTGAGCATTAGCCTAGGGTGCTTGGAAAAGAGAGGCAAGCTGGGACGATTAGGAGACGAACATAGCTGATCCGATCTGGCCGAATACTGCGAAATTTCATTTTTCCCTGGGCTTTGGTCCCCTTGACCCAAAAGGAGATGTTGATGCGTCCATGTAACTGGTTCATCTCGCCACTGATCCATGGGATTTTCTGGGCAAAATATATTTCATCGCCCAGGATTTCCCGGGCCCGCGGAGAAGTCCGAAGAGCATACAGAGTACTGCTAACCACGCTTGAGGATGACTTCTGGTAGTTGAATATACCAAGCATGGCTGCACCCACAACGACAGCAAAAACAGGTAGGGTTCGTATCCAGCGTCGCTCCTCGGTGATAGAAGGCAGCTCTCTATCTGCTCGTCGTTCCATCAAAGGGCCCGAGTTGGATCGTGGCGCAGGAATCAGGTTACGCCGAGATGGGAACAATCTGCAACGATTGACGGGCAGTCGCGGGACGCCAATGCGCCTTTCTGCGTGTCGCAGAAACATATTTGATAAAAAGAGGTTTCAAACTTCTTTAATTACCTAGCAGCCTTCACAGCGTTGCGAATATTTCACGATCAATGGGTGTGGTAAACGACGGGCGAAATGGATAAATGCTCGAAAGTCCGAAACTAATGCGATTCGTCAACGGACGGGCCAAGGCAAACGAGACAAACTACCCAAGCTCTTTTGATCAGCTTTCTGTCCTGCTGTATTGATGATCTCATATTGTCTGCAAGTAAGCGTACACCTCAAACCATGGCATCGATAAGGCTTCGAAAGGCATTTCACTATCCAAATGATTCAGACGATGATGAGCATAGCCGCGAGGAGTTAGATGAAGAAGGTCTGCATGACAAATCAACAAGGAGAAACTCGCTAACGGCTTCACAGAACAGGATCGAATGATAGATCAGTTGAAAATGCTAAATAATAGACGAAATTCTAAATACAGTGTAACAGTGTCCCCTATACTACTATTATTGAATAAAGAATACATTGCTGAGCATCTAATGATATATAATGTAGGTATTTTTTGCTGCCATCCCTTTTCTTTCTAGCTTTACAAATGTCCCTCCGATACTGTCAGAATCCTCGAGCCTATGTGAGCGGTGCTTGTCCTTTGTTAGCATCCTATCGCTACTTGCCACCGCCTATACAATGAAGTTCCTCCCTTTCCACCGGCCAGATTCCAGAGGCAAAATACCAATTATGGCTGTAGATGCTAGGACTCGTGTGCAGTGGTGTCTATTGCCTATGAATGCGATAATCTGTACACTCCTAGCACTGACTTACGCCTTGTGTCCCAGGGCAGAATCATGGCTCATAATCCAACCAATTACGTACTTGGTTCCAGGGGGTATGTAACTTCAATATTCTCATGTCCCATAACCTGAATATTGCTCCAAATATACAGTTGACATACTTACTTGCGATAGCTATGTTTGTGGCTGTCTTGATTGCACGAAAAGTCATGCTTTCTGTTGACCTCAAAGAGCTTGAGGATCTCCGTTATACGTACAAAGGAGCCTAGACTGACGCGTGATAGTCAACCGATACGCTTATGGGATGAGAGTTGTCTAGCCTATTACCCTATTACATGATACAGGGTCCCATTGCCCTTGTTTCCCTGAATTGGTATCCAGTTATTGTATTTTTAGCACTATAAGATAAAATTGCTGCTGGGTGAATCCATTCCATTTTCACCCTGGAGGCTTCTACCGATTCCAATAGCTGAATCGATACCAGCCATATTCCACATTGACTTGCAAAAAAAGAGCACACATAATGATCCGAACCCATTTTCATGGTCTCACTGCTGTCGCTGACAAGCGGGGCCAGGAAAGGTAAGCAGCGAGCCATCAAGCCCTTCTAAGGCTGGGTCTACCGGTATATCACCATATTCTGTCCAATGGTCCATTACAGGAGGGACCTGCTCTAACTGAATGCTATTTTCCATCAATGATTGGTTACGCTTTTCGTCAGCTTCCTTTTGGTGCTTTTTCAGTCGGCCAATCTCATCATCACCAGCCTTTTTCAACCATCGGAGATTGGACTGCCGGAAGTCGACCAAACTCTCCACACTGCGAGGGTCGGCGATTTTTCTTGTATCGTGACCAAGCAACGTGCATGTGGGCTCGAATGGATTCATCTTGGGGTCCCGGCGACAGGCAGCGCAACTGCAAATCTTTTGGCATTTTGGACATTGCCACTCATGCATTTCCATCGTGTCTTGCGGCATTATGTTGAAGGCCCTGAATAAGCTACCATAGCAGTAGTTTGACGTGCAAGAGGAACAAGAGGCGAGCTTCCACTTTGGTTCAGGATATCTGCAGATATGACAACGCCCAGTCTGTTCGAATGCATCACTTCGACGGGATTTCCTCCGTTTGCGGACAGGGCTCACTCGCTCTGAATCACTTTCTTTTTCTTCAAACCGTTCGGACTGAACAATGGGTTTACTGATATCCACCCAGGGCCGTCTCACAAGCTCTAATTGACAAATCTCCGCTAGTGTCTTCTTCACCAGCCGGTCTCTTTGCGTTGAAAGATCCTGGTAAGTGTCTTTGACATGCGGCCTAAACTCAAGCAACTGCTGCCTCCAAGTTTCATATTTTTCTTGTAGTTCATACCAGTAAAACTGTTCAACCCACTTCAATTTGGATATGCAAGCGCAGCTCCTACCCATAGCATAACACTCCATGCAAATATCATAAGTATCTTCTTCGTCTGAGATTGATGGGCCCACACAAGATGGACAGGTCAAAAATCTGTTGAAGATGTTGCCCCGACAGTATGAGCATGTGATATTGCTGTCGAACGGAACATATTCGATATCCTCTTCAAGAAGTTCGTCGGAAAAACACTCAGACAGGACAATATCGGTAAATATGCCAAAAAGATGCTCGAAGTCCTTCAATGCCCGTTGTACTGTGCAATGATCAACGTCGGTTGCTTCGACTTTGCTAAGCAGAGTCGAATAGTGCCCCAACGAGTAGAACACTATAGCTTTGTTCTTATATTGTTCATCTCGACAGACCATTCTGGCATGAGGTAATGCTTCGCTCAGGGCCTTTTCTAGAGTCTCCGGTGTAGTACGATTCCATGCCACTTTTACCGTCCTGGTTCCTCGATTCCACACCTGGTGTGCTGCCAAAGGAGGTACAAGGATAAAATCGCCTGGCCTTTGTTCAACAACGTAAGTCTTAAATGGCGCCGCTTTCCAGGCATTCACCTGAGCAAAGTGATCTTCGATGTCAATGTCATGTCCTAGCATTGACATCCAGTACTCAGATACAACTCTCCGGTCTTTGCTCTCAGTCATGAACCAGATGGAGGACCCCGGTTTTGTTTCTTTACCGTACTCGATGGAACCGTCTGATGCCTCTACCATGATATTCTGACCTAGACTAGCGCACATCTCTTGATGGGCTGGTGTGTAAGTGCCTTCATGACCTATGTAGCACATCAAATTTTCCGCACGCATACCAATCGGGAGACAGGCCATGAGGTCGCCAGGTCTGGCTATCGTCGCCTCGGAACCAGAAAGCCCACTGTATCCATCAGGAGCCGATGTCGCATTGGCACTCGGACCTTCAAAGGCCTGGGCGGACATGTTCAAATAGAAAAGTCCTGGGGGGATGATTCTTTTCAGGTGATCATACCATTTGGACGGACAGTCAATATCCTTCAAATAAATTCTCTGCCGACCAGCATCCTTGTAGTTATGCGGATTCCACTGATTAGCAAGAAGTGGCATGTTTTTCAGATAATGTCCGATTGTAAGGGGCAGGTCGGTCTTCGTTGTGAGATTTCGAGCAATCTCCGCTATTATAGAGGTCACTCGTTAGTGAATAGGACAGCCGATTTGAGAGTGGGATTAACTCACTCTTTGTTGAGTGATGAGTTTTGAGCCATTTCTCGGAGAATATGGACTTGTCCAGTCGGTGGTTAAAGCCTTCGACAACTAATGGCTTTCCACCTCGAACCACGTGGAGCAACACTAGTTTTTCAAAGATATCCAGTCCATTTTCATCGATTGCGTCGCAATGAATCCTGGCAACATACTCAAAGTTTGGGGTCGAACCCACAATCGCTGCAACGTCCAAATCTGGAGAAAGAGGCTCAAATGCCGCGCGGGGTCGCTGAGCAGGCATTCCGATAACAAAAGGGTAAGTATTAGTACGAATGATTGAATCTCAAGCCCTTGGGCTCTGTTGTCAAGGTCCCAGTCAAGACAGATAGCATTAAACACAAGACACAAGATCTTGTGAACGGTGGAGCATGATGCAATTTGGAAGACCTCAAAATAAATGTATAAGATTTTTTGCTCAGAGTGCAAAGGAAAATCTGATTTCATGAAATATAGGGTGGATTAGCCATACAAGTCTATCCCAGGAAAGGTCCAACAAGAGCACTTGACCAGAGACGCTTACAACATGTTCCTGGAATCAGTGACGGAATGTTATTTATTTCTTCCTTGAGATCAATATCAAATCATCCCGGAACACGCTACCAAACTCACAGGGATTACAAAAGAAGACCAAACAAAAACTTCAATTAGAAGAGGGTTGAGGGTAGAAAATTATAATAAGACAGATAATGGTGTGTCTTCTATCATCTTAGTTTACCCAGCTGCAGCTACAACTGCGATCATGATGGCATGTGGGTCCGTCCCCATCTACGTATTACAAAGGGTGCCTATGTAGGTAAGTTTGATACCATATTACCAGGTATCTGTCTTAAATTTACAATACACAAATGATACCTAAGTATCTAGGTACCTTAGGTAGATAGGTAGGTAGGGTACGGAGTAACGTAATTCCCGGGTGAGCGGCCACCTAACCGAGATATTCAACCACACAGCGAAAAATAAAGCTATTTAAAATAATAAAATAATATATTTTTTATTAAAATTATTTAAAGTATATATATAAAAGATCTAATTTTCAATATAACTTTAAATATTATAATTAAAATATATTAATAAAATTTATTTTAATATTTTTAAAATTATTTATTATATAATTTTTAATTATTAATTTTAATATTAAATTATATTTTTTATTATATTAATTAAAATTAAATTAATAAAAATTATTTAATTTTTTAATTAATTTTTTTAATTAATTTTTTATATTTTTTATATATAAATTAATATTTTTTTTATCAGAATAATAATATTATTTATTATATATTTATAATTTTTTAAAACATTATTAAAAAAATATAAAAAAATTATAGAATCTTTATTTAAATATTTATTAAGATTAAAAATTTTATATATTAATTATTTTAAAATTATTTTTTTTAATAATTTATTTATTTAAATTGATTTAAATTATTTAATTATTTAATAAAATATTTTCTCTATAAATTTTTAATATAAATTTTATTTTATCAAAATTAAAAATATTATTATTTATTATTTAATATTTTAACTAATTTTTTAAAAAATTATTAAATCATTTATATATAATTTTATAATTTTTATATTTATTTATTTATAATTATAATACTTTAAATAATAAGATTTAATTTTATTTTATTATTTAATAAAATTAATAACCTAGTTTTTTTATATAAATCTAATAAAATAAATTATTTATTTTAATTATTATTTTTATTATTTTATATATTTAAAATAACTAATAATTATTTATATAAGAATTAATATATTATTTTTTTTTTTTAAAATATATTTATAAAATTATTTAAAAAATATTAAAAATTTCTATTAATTAATAAAAAAAATATTTATTTTTAATTAATCAGATTGTTAATAAAAATTTATTCTTTTAATTCTTTATTCTTTAAAATAAATTACTGAATTTTAGTATTATAGTTAATATGTAAATATCATTAATTAAAATTATGGTAGTGGTGTTAAAGAGGTGGCCCGCTCGCTTGGGTGGTCCGCTCACCCGGGAATTATGTTAGGCAAGGCAGGTAAGGTGAGTAAGGCAGGCTGATAAGCGCTATTATTTAAGGTACAGAAGTATGGAGGTGAGTTTCAAAAGTCATTGGCAGGCACTAGCGGCTTAGCTGTATTACCTGTTAAACCTATTATATAGTAATTTATATAAAATATTATTTTGAAATAAATCTTTCTAATATTAACTAAAATTATTAATAATTATTAAAAATAAATAAAATAAAACTATATTAAAATCTAGAATAAAAAGTTTTTATTAAAATTTTTATACTAAAAAAAAAAAATTTTAATTTTTATTATTTTTATTTATAATTATGATTTTTTATATAATTTTTTTATCTCAATTTTTTTTAAATAAATAATCTTATAAATATAATATATAGATTATTTAATTTATTATTAAATTTTTTTAGAATATTTTATTTTATATTTTATACTAGATTTCTTTTCTAATTTTTTTATTTTATTAAAATTTTTATAAAGTTATATATTATTTTAATAATATTAAATTAGATAAATTATTTAATTATTTAATAATTTTTTTAAATATTATAAAAATTATATATAATATATTAAAAATAATAACATTAAATAGAATTTTTATTTTTTAAGATTATAATATTTAAATTTATATTTTTTAATAAAAAAAATTAATTTAAATTAAAATTTTTTTTAAAATAAAAATTTTATTTAGAATCTATATAGAAATTTTTTATAATATTAAAATTCATTATTTTTATTTTTATTATTTTATTTAAATTATTTATTTATTTTATTTATTTTATTTATTTTTATATTAATTTTTTATTAAATATTTTATAATTATAAATTTTTATTTAAATTAATATATTATAAAATTTTTATTTCTTTTTATAAATGAATTTAAATTATTTATCTAATTTTTTAATTTTTTTAATTATTTTTTTCATTTAGTAATCTCTAATTTTTAAATATATAAAAAATTATTTTTTTAATTTTTTAAAATTTAATTTTAATAAGTAAGATAAAAATTAAATTATTTTTTATTTTAATTATATTTAACAATAAATTTAATAAAATAAAAATAAAAAAAATTAAACTTTTAAATATAAAAATCTTATAAAATTCTTTATAATTATTTTAATTATTTATAATAACATTAATAATATTTTATTAAATAGAATCAGAAATTTTTGAATAGCTAAATTATTTTACAATTTTAAAAGATTTAATTAATATTTAAAAATTAATATTACAATTAAAATTATATTTTTTTATTTTTTTTATTTTAGTATTAAATTATCTGCTAAGATATATCATTGAATATTTTTAAAATAAATAAATATATATATATATATATAATTATAAATAAAAAATTAAATTATTAAATTATTGAATGTTTATTAAAAAAATAATTTAAATAATATAAATAATTTTATATTTATTTATTATTATTATAATTAATAAAAGAAATTTTTTTTACTAGACAGTTAATAAATTATATAAATTATTAGAAAGCTGTTTAATAGATAAATACAGCTAAGCTGCTAGTGTCTGCTAATAACTTTTGAAACTTACCTCTGTATCTTGAGGTGAGTATCAAGTACCTAGGTAACATATATATAGCCTCGACGGTGGCTTATTCCAGTCTTCTGGTTGGATTACTGTTTTTATCTCCCGGCTATTATAGGATTCTATATAACTGTTTATACATCTTTTTTTATCTCTATTACTTTTATTTACTAGGCGTATTTATTAACTGGTAGAAGTATTCTATTATTTAAAATTATCAAATATCTAGATTCTGGAGGACCATCTAGCCGCGGCTCCGAAACTCTTATTTATATATAGGATAGGATACGGAGTACCTACCTAGGTACTAGGTATTGTAATTAATATGTAAGGTATAGGTACCTAGATACCTAGGCACCTACCTAAGTTACTGTGACCCTTGTCCTGTATCAGGAAATAAACAATCCACCGGCAACCAAAGATGAGGAATCTCAAGCAGAACACCCGGTTCTCTCTTCTCCTCAATTAAATTTCGCTTTTCTCTCGGCTTGAGCTCGCTGTGGAATATTTCTTCCTTCCGGTTCCTCTTAAGGCTTTCTCAATGGTCGGTTCGCTGTACTAACCTTTCTTGTCTTTTTTTAGGCATGTCTCTGATTAAACCAACTCTACTCACAGGACGACAAATACACCAAGTATAACTTATTGTCTTGACATTCTGGTCACGTTCATTATGAACTCCTGGGCGTCTCGCTTCCGTCCAAGCTGGCACGTACAATTGTTCCATATCCCTGGAAAAAGGGCCATCCCTCTGATCCAGCACACCTCAAGAGCACCATACAACAAACCTTTCTCACCCTCGATATTCAAAAGGTGTAGGTATACAGCGGCCAATGGCTTTTTGTCAAGCTACAGGGACATCACTTCCAAAAAGCACAGACTCCATTTCTCTTGCTCATCCCCTTTAGTAAGCCGCCAGCATAGTGCAACGAGTGAGGCCTCCGTGGGTTATTATACACCACCGCAGAAGGGTCTCATTGCTTTTCTTCCTCGGTCATGGATACCCTACGCTGAATTACTGCGTCTTGATAAGCCGACGGGCACATACTACCTTTTCTTCCCCTGTGTGTATTCCACCCTTCTTGCGGCGACCATGGCACCTTCTGTCCCAGTTTTGCAAGTCGCTTCGACTGCCGGACTTTTCTTCACCGGCGCCTTGGTTATGAGGGGTGCTGGATGCGCTATAAACGACCTGTGGGATAGGAACTTGGATCCACATGTCGAACGCACGAAATCTCGCCCAATCGCAAGGGGGGCAATATCTCCCCGGAAGGCGATAGCTTTCACGGGCTCTCAATTACTGGTGGGATTGGGTATTCTTCTTCAATTCCCATCTCAATGCCTTTGGTATGGGATACCTAGCATGCTTTTGGTGGCGACTTATCCCCTGGCTAAGCGCTTCACCTACTATCCACAAGCTGTACTGGGCCTTACTTTCTCATGGGGGGCGATCATGGGTTTCCCAGCTTTGGGTATCGATCTCCTCAACAATAACGCCGCCTTGGGAGCTGCTGCCGCGCTGTATTCCAGTTGCGTTGCCTGGACGATTTTGTACGATATGATATACGCACATATGGATATAAAAGACGATATTGCGGCTGGTATTAAGTCGATTGCCCTTCGTCACGAAAATAATACGAAGATCGTTCTCTCTGCTCTAGCTACTTTTCAGGTGTCATTACTTACTGCTGCTGGCGTAGCCGCGGGGAGTGGACCTATCTTCTTCCTTGGCAGCTGTGGCAGTGCAATTATTTCACTCGGTCTCATGATCTGGAAGGTTCAGTTGAAAAACGTTCAAAATTGTTGGTGGTGGTTCAAAAACGGTTGCATATTCACTGGGGGGGGTATCGCTACGGGGATGCTCCTTGAATATATCGCACAAGCAACTGGCTTTTATCATGTGGAGGAAGACGCAAATTCACCAAAATCGCCATATAGGGGGAAATAATTTCCTTGCCTATATTCAAATTCAATTCAAATTTAATTCAAATTTTAATGTTATTCAAGTCCCTCCTCATGCCCATATACTGCTCTACAGTACCGAATTTGACTTTTTAGTCCACCTACAAGCACGGAGCTTTTCCATTGGGGCAACAAATCCCAGCATTCTTTTGTACCATCATCTACATCTCATTAATCCACCAGCATCTTATTTTTATCTTCGGGTGATTTTATAGTTTCACGTTGTTTTCATCTCAGGAGCTAAAGAGGCCGTTTATCTTTCAAAACCTCTGCCCAACATTTTTGTCGTCCCCGAATCCTCATTATAGAGAGGAAAAGTTGTCAGCGATTCTGATCGTCATATTAACTATAATACTGTTGGATAGTTGAGTATTATATAATAAGATATACCGACTTTCTGGGCTCTATATAGAGTATTCATTCAACTCCGGTACAGAAATACCCTTCTATCCGACTTCACCCAGTAGATTGCATCTACATATTTATACTATATATAATATTTAAAATACAAGCTCTTCTTGGCTCTATTTCTCAAATGACTTTTCTTTATTTTATAAGAAAAATACAAAGAAAACTGTCTGAGCATTGTCAGAAACTTTTACAGTGCTAACTGATAGAACATGAATCATCATGCCATAAAAGCATGAGCGGACACAGAGAAAGATTGAAAGTTCTCTATACTCTCCTGGACCAACTCTTAGCAGTGTAGTCTTGTTGTAATAAGCGTTATTAAGCATGCACTGTTCGATAAGTTAGATGTAGCCACTGCCTGAAGAAGGCTTATCTTCACCACGTGGGGTTGCTTACAGCTTTGTGGCTGCTTAGTGAGCAATGTCTAGCTAATAGTTAGCCGGGGCAAGAACAAGGTCTTCTATTTCGTACATAGATATACATCAGACAGTTCTTTTTGAAACTGTCTGACATCACCACCCTTGCTTAACATTTATACTACTAGAAAAATGTTTTCTTGGACATTGGCTTCGTCAGTGAGTACTACAGAATTTTCTTTTTTCTAATATAGTATCTTCTACGCTCGCCTACTTTGACCGGTATCAAGCTTATATGAAATACTATCATCACTAGGCATTTCGCCCTTTTTACCACCAGCCCCGGGCTTTGCCGCTCAAATATTCGGTATTTAAGTTGACCTCCATTCTCCACGCTCGAAATTTATCATCTGAGACGCGAACGGCTATCGACAAAGCTGTTTCATCTGCTCCTGTTGTTCTATTCATGAAGGGTACTCCAGAAACGCCGCAATGTGGGTTTTCACGAGCTAGTATACAAGTCCTGGGGCTGCAAGGAGTGGACCCCAAAAAGTTTGTTGCCTTTAACGTCCTAGAGGACACAGAACTGCGCCAAGGTATGCTCAAATTGTCGATGGCCTGGAGTTTGTTTACACTTCCCTTCATACCCAGTTAGCTGACAATAGGTTTCGCAGGCATCAAAGAGTATTCTGATTGGCCCACAATTCCCCAGTTGTATTTAGACAATGAATTTATAGGCGGCTGCGATATATTGATGTCAATGCATCAAAATGGCGATCTTGCTAAAATGCTTGAAGAGAAGGGGGTTCTTGTCGCTGCAGACTAGTTCGAGAGTCCGTGCGTCTTATACCTATAAGAGCATTCTTGAGAACCTAATAGGCATTCAATCCTGTCTGTGGGATGGCTTCATTTATCATGAAAAAGCACCTAATGAGATGAGTTCCTAATAGTAATACCTCATCCAAGCCACACTCCCCTTTTTTTCACTATTATAGTGGGAATGGGTAGTATATACCAAATGGATTTTATCTTATCTCCAGTCTCCCTATCCTTCCCAATACATTCATTCTTTTAGCACCCCATCG
This sequence comes from Aspergillus ellipticus CBS 707.79, assembly GCA_003184645.1. NCBI lineage: Eukaryota > Fungi > Ascomycota > Eurotiomycetes > Eurotiales > Aspergillaceae > Aspergillus > Aspergillus ellipticus. The sequence goes on along the minus strand of KZ825820.1, from coordinate 226,400 downwards.
ATCCTTTTATGCGTGTAGCCATATAATGTATACTAGCTGGCTCGGCCTTTCATCCTCACTATAGCAGTGATCTCGCCTGTTTTAAAATAATTTAAATACTTTATGCTATATATATTTTAGATATCTTCTGCTGATTATATTGTGCTATACTTTAAACAGACGGTAATTCATTGGACTTAACTAGCTCTTCAACAACTGCTTTCTGAAGTTTGGCACGTTGCCTCTCTTCGTAGGCCTCTCGACTTCTCAATATCCTACCAACAATTTCACCAGCATTCACATGCTGATATGGATGGCTACATGTCTCTTTGAAGATCCCCATTCTTTTAGGTGCCATATAAGGATCATAGGTAAGGGGTATGAAAGTAGTAGGACCGTGGTAAACCGCATTCGGGGCACCTAAGGGCATGGCTTCCAAATACGACTGACTTGGGGAAAAGGGTGCAGAAAATACAACGGCATGAACATACTGGAAGATAATTAGCAAGATGATGTCTAGGTTGTTGAGATCTAGCCGAGCGGGGGTAACATACGCGACATTGTAGAACACATAAACCACGCTCAAAAATATTCATAATGGGGTAGTTGAGCCCTTTCCAGTGATTGATAACACCGTCATCATGAATGCCCGCAACAATATAAGCAGGCTCGTAGTCTTCTCCGATTTCTTTGACTCTCTTTTCCTTCTGGCCTTGGTCATACCAACCGTGACGATGGCCTTCGGATTGCTCCTGCAAAAGGACCTGTCGAAGGAATTCGATGTGTCCGGAGGAGAAGAGATCAAACCCTCCATCAACATAGACAATCCGCTGACCTGGCTTCGGCAACTTCCCATTTACAAGGGTCTCGAATGAACCAGGTTCTTCTACTGTGTTTCCGAGTTTTGCAGGGTTTGAGCCCGTCCAGATCCAGACTTCAAGGCCAGGTTGCAGACCTGTTTCATCGGTAGCATATTCGCGAATCATTTGCGTTAAATTCGCAGCAGATTGGTCGCGCTCTTGTTGACTTCCGGATCCTTCCTTCCCGGCGAGCGTTTCCTGGACGCTTTTAACAAAGTGATTTTTCGTGCATAGAAGCATACGACCCACGAGGTCTGTTGTAGATATTCCAGGCGTCCTTTTAACCACTCTAAAGCGCCCAGCGGCTTTGACAAATCGATAGCAGTCTTCTCCGTTGCTGTCTGATGTAATGTCATCACCATGAACGACATATTTGCAGCCATAGTGCGAAACCCAGGGAAGAAATGTCACATAGGGGGCAAAAGGTACACACCGAGTTGCCCAGCGACATGCTTCCACTGCGGCTACTCTTCAGCCTAAGTTAGCGGGCCTGGGCGCAACCACCGTAACAAATAACTAACCTCTCTTTCAATGTCATCACTGTCGGCCCCTTGTTCTCAAGAATTGCTTCATCTGAGTGTACGCCGACATAAAGTTCGTTTCCCAGTCTACGGGCTTGAAGCATAGCCCCCGCGTGTCCTACAGAACTTAGCTCAAATTATATACAGTCTGGAGTGAGGTGCCTTCATACCATGATGGCTGAAGTCAAAGCATCCATCTACCCAGATACGATGTTCAGAGATGGGTATACCATCCTGGGGGTCCACAGGCCATTCCCCTGCGGAAGGAACCATGTCTTCAGAAACACTCATTGTAGTAGTAGTAGCTCAAGCTAGGGACCTGATATGCGGGGCTGACACTGGTGGTCTTTCTGAAGTATATCGCCACGTTGATTTGGTTTTTTAGAAAACCAGTGCCGCTTATGGTAAAGGGGTAAAATTATGGAAATGTTGGTTCATTGGTGTGCCACCACAGAGGTGTCTAACCTGTCGACCGGTGTTGCGCGGTCATTTTAGCGTGGTTTAGACGGGAGCCTCAAAAAGTATATATTATTGGTTATAGTCACCGTGAGTAATATATTTCAAAGCAGAAAGCTGCATTCCTTAAGGTATATACTACATACCTACAGCCCTTACCGCCCTAAAATGGCCGCGCAACACCAGTCGAAGGAATACTTATATACTAGCGTACGGAGAAGTTGGACAGGCAGGTAAATGTACGGAGTACTCTGTAGATAGTATTACTAATCATCACCATATAACTTAACTAATAAGGTGGTCAAGTCGGTTGATAAAGAAAGTGCTCCGTACTATGTCTCCGTACTACGATGTAAATAGACACAAATAGATAATGATACAATCTAAGATTAATGATGGCTTATGATATCACTTGATCAGACCTCGCTTGCCTACAAAGCAGAACTGGAATGGTAGGCCGGATATACTTATCTTCCTTGTATAATCACCTGAATGGCTGCTAGCCAACGCACCTTGCGACGATTTCTCGTAGAAATCTTAAATGCATTCATTCTATTGCTTGTTTCTTAGCTATGTTTAGACCACATCATTAGTGGTGCCTTGAACAGAACCATCGCAAGACCATTTGGCCGGCCAAGAGTCCCAGATATTGCAAGCCCTTATCTTGTCTGTAGGACTTGAGGTCTATCTCCAGCAAGTCCTTCATTCTTTTAGTATGTACATATAAGACCTAGTCGGTCTCAAAACACACAGAAAGGATGATTCATCTAGTTTATTAACAGTAGTACATTTAGTATTATATATTGACAAGATGTTGGGAGATGGTCAGGATAGAATAGGAAACGGAGGGAAGAGAGAAGGCTGACATAGAGCGAATTTTGAACAGCATAACTCATCACCAAATATGCCTAAGTCACGGATATATGAAGTCCTGCTAGCCAGCAAAACAGATAAGAGAGCTTGAGTGGGGACATTTAATAACATCACACTGGTTTTGATGAGGGATAATGCAAAATGCAAAATGTAAAATATAAAAGTTCACCAGGGCAGGCACTGAAACAGAGAATGAGTATAAGGGGAGATAACGCCAATGAATGCAACCGCTTAGAGCATTGTATACCAAACATTATGCATGAATACTCTAGAACAATCCGTTCTCAGGACTGAAGTTTAGTCTTGTCAAGTTCACGCTGCTCACTAAAAACTCGTCTGCTCATCTCAAGGACCGCTTCGAATCCCTCTCGTCCCTTTTTTGCATTCTGGCTGAATCTTTCCACACTAGCTTCCTCTACCTTGTTTTTTATTTTCTGCCACCCACCACAAAGAGCTGTAATCTTCGCCTCCTGGTTGAACTCGGTCGTAGAGGATGGGTTTGGTGACGATGGTTGATATACAACAGTTTCTCTGACGTTGAGGACATTGGACCATGTGAGGTTGGTTGAACACATTGTGACCCTTTTGGAACTCGGATCAACATATGATACTTCGTAAACATGGGATGTGGCACTCCCTCCAAATAGTGAAAGCACCCATTGCGGTACGGACTGATTGCACGTAATGAGACGTTCAGTACGTAGCTAATTTTTGATAAATTATTAGTCGCATGTCATTCGGCGGGGTTTGAGCACAATAACCAAAGATACGTACAATCCCAGTTTCAATGTCAACTGCTCGAGATAGAGTGTCTACTGCCACCACATGCGTCGACTTATCATTCCAAGGGCAATATTTGCGCCAATTCGCTGCAGAGACTTCCTCCCACGAATAATCAAATGTGCACGTTGAGGAGAAAACCCTCATGGTGATAGAGTGAGGTACCTGGTAGCGGAGACTGGGCTTCTTCGGGGGGGTGGGGGGGAGGGAAGTTGACTGTATTGCAAGAACTTTCAAAAATTGAGGGCCAGTGTTAAAAGAGGGGGTGTCCAGACAGACCGTACTGCAATGCGAATTGACTGGAGACTGGGGACAAGCAATAATAAATGAAAGATAGTCCAAAGCTCTTTTGTAGTAGTTGCTGTGGGAGAGATGAACGTTCTTATAAGACTGATAACTACGAAGAGCTCTCAAGCAGCGGCGAATAATCAACTACTTCACGATGAGCCGTTCCATAAGAATTTGTGACAATAAAATGTGGGTGGCGATTGTTGCTCTCACGCAATTAGAGTTAGATAGTACTCCGTAGATAGTACGGGATTGAAGATTTGAAAAATTTAGCGGCTGACTTTTGTTCAATCTTTGGGACTGGGGATGAGTGATGCCAAGAGTCGGGATTTCCCGGCATGACCCAGAAATGTCACACCTACAGAGTACTAGCTCTTGTTGTTGGTCTACCACTAATCCTCTCTATCAACCAGCTTTTTCACTCTTGACAGTACACATCAAGTAGTATAGGATACCTCATTGATATTCCGTTAACCAAATTCTAATTGCAGAAATATGGTTGAACTTCGAAAGCGAAAAGCACCAGCGCAACCCCCTAACCCAGAAAGAAGGGGTAAAAGAACTCATCTACCTGCCGCAGCATCCAAAAGCCCTGCACAGAGAGCAGATGATACTTCCCATTCCGCCCCTTCTAGTTTGAATCTCAAAGTTGGTGCCACAATAGAGTTGGATAATTTTGGTGGTGATTTTGAAACAAATGATGGCAACAAAACCACCTTAAGAATCCTCACCAACTCTAGCAAAAATGGTATTGTGATATTCATATACCCTAGAGCTTCTACACCAGGATGTATGTGGAATTTTAGCCCCTTTTCCCCTGGCGATTCTCTCCTTGAAGATCTGGATTGGACCACCGCGATGTATTCATTCATTACGGCTGTTTTGCATGTTTCTAGTGATGCTCTCCCCCAGAGAAAGCTTACAAGTCAAAAGGTACAAAACAAGCTTGTTTATTTCGTGATAATTATGAAACTCTTGCCGATAAAGGTTTATCGATATACGGTCTTTCGGCAGACTCGCCCAAGGCAAATACCACATTTAAGATGAAGCAGAGGCTTCCATTTACACTCCTCTGCAACCCTACATATACATTAATTGCAGCACTTGGGTTGAAGAAGTCGCCGAAGGGCACAATAAGAGGAATCGTTGCCTTGGATAAAGAAGGCAAGGTCTTACTTACGCAGGCTGGTGGCCCTGATGCAACAATTGAGGCTGCACGGAAATTGGCTGCAGGCTTGGAAAGCGAAAACTCGGAACCTGCAAGCTTACCAGCTAAAGGTAGTCAGTAAATGGAGCACGCTATCAATTATCGCCTCGGTAGTACATCGGCATTGGGTGCATTGAGCATGTGGTGCTGGATCTGCAGGCTTCAATACTACTCACCTCTTGTTTGTTTACTGGCCGTGGAATATGCTATGTTGGCCGTCTTATAACTTTGGGCTTTCTAATGCTCACTTAGAAAGCTAAAAGTTATAAGGGTCGAGGCCCCTGTAAATATGCCAGATTGCTGTTTATAATGTTACTTTATATTGAAATTCTAGATTATGTCACATGGGAATCTATCTGTTATCTAAAATCTATTGAAGTCATATGAATGTTTAGAATTCTAGCTTGATCGGCGTCGCATACCTAATTCGTAATGTAAAATAATAAATTCCCTTTTTTTTTCTATATAATGTAACAGTTACACCAAAAATCTTTTGTAGAGTAGAATATGAAGTAATTACCTGTGTGAATCATTCAATATTTCTATTACTTTGTAATTATTATGTTATCTAGATTCCCCATTGTTAATACAAAAATCTACATCTAGCTGTTTGTCTTAGTGAGCCGTTAGGGCCATCTACCCCAGAGTATACCTTACTACACGTACCTACCTAGGTACGCCGTACGTAGTTGCGGCCTGTGCAGGTTACTCAGAAATCTACTGCGTAATTCTCGGACAATTGATATTCCGCTAATACAGGCTCAGTGACGGCCGCGACCGGGAAGTAAGCTTGGTCCCGATTGAAGCCTGCTGGATAATCTATATATTTGCACCTTCGAAAGGTTTGTATCATGATTTCCTTTTTAATAGAAAAGGATTAAATTAATCTCTGCCCATATAGCTCAGAAACCGTGGTGCTGATACACAGGTAGACACACCATGGCTCGCGACATTGTGAAAGCAGCCAAGTCGGCATCGAATGTGATAGCTGTTCACAAGGTAAGAGGTCCAATTGCTTACGCATAGTAGATTCATGAGAATGCAACTTATATTTGGCTAGAAATATACTGTCCAGTCTACTGGTGTTTGGGAACGTCTTCGCCGCCTCTTTTCCATTGACCCCAATCGCTCGACTGGTATTCCTTTGAACTCTCAATATCGTTTGCCGACTCCAGGATCCCTGCCACCTCTGTCCTATGATGATCCTGTCACAATTCCTGCTGGCGATATTGCCGATAACCCCTATTGGAAGCGTGACGTTCGAAGAAACTACCCTAGGCTAAGTGCAGTCACTCAGGCAGATGCTGTAAGCCTTCTCACGGTAGGCAGCAAGGCAACACCAAAAGACGAAGTTCTACAGATAGGCAAGGCAGGGGAAAAGCAAATCGTCTCTATTAAACAACAAGGAGAGGATCGCGGCCTTGCCGGTCTCTTTGAGAAGGACAAGAACGGAATCAAAGGAGTCCTAGGCGCCAACAGTTTGCCACCAATCCCGTGCAACCTGAACCCTTCGGGCACTACTCAATATCAACTTGGCCATGACCACGGCTACCCTGATGTGTATGTTTAGCCTGCCATCTCATTTTGACAAGGCTGATACTTTAGATCAGCTACCCCTGCCGCACGTTCATCTAAATCTACCATGGGTGAAGTGGTGAGATTTAACATCACTTTTGCTCTTTGCACTCTGGATTGTTTTCTTGACTTGAAGTTTATTATTGCGTCAATATGGAAGGGAAGGGCTGCAACCACAGTTCTTGATACGTTTGTATGTAGATATAGAAATATAAAAATTTTCATGCTAATAACTTGAATGCCTGCCTAGAATCTATCTTATGGACCAGAGGTAGTAGAATAAGTTAATTGTCATCATTTTCTGTCAATCTGCTGATCCTAATTAGTTATCGACATGTATGGATTTATGCGAAGGTGGTTCCTGATACAGGCGCTTTCTACTGCAATTTTTGTGCTATATTTAAGAGGATGGTGTGGTTTAAACAATATAGGAGTATAGTGCCTACTATCCTGATTATCTTGGGAACATGTGTTTTGTCATGCGCTCTGGATAACAGCATTTCCTACGATCTGTGTGAAAGGGACTCCAATTGTGGAATCGAACCTCGCAGGCTGAATGTTACTTGGAATTTACGACCAACTGGTCGTTCCGTTGTAAGGGCTAGTAATCTTGGCCCTCATAATAGGAACACTGGAGGCATTAATAGCTAATAAAAGCTGACTTAAAATGGGGTTGTGCGCGTGCCCCACCAGGTTAGAAGCACACTGAGTCCCACTGTTTCGAACAATCTGCTAATAGTACCTACAGCAATAGTGTCAAAGGGTCTTTTTTCAGCGAAGACCTGGCTCACAACCTATACAGAATGATAATTTATTAACTTGCCCTTGCTCGGGAATAAGTTGAGCATGACATACATGTGGTGCTGTGCTGGCCATGAAAATCAGGCTCCCTAGATAAGCTGCTCCTTTGTAGCTCAGAGTTCCTGTGGCATTGATCAAGGCTGCCACTCCATAAGTTTGCACAGCACTTCCAACCAAAGAACTACCCCAGGCTGCTGCTGCGCCAGCGGCCTCTTTTGACTTAAAAAATTCCTCCTTCGAATCGGCAGCTTGGGCACGATGGTACGTATGGCCGAAGACAGGTGCGATTATACCCAGCGAAGCAGTATGGGTAAATACGGCGCCAATGGCAATCGCGGATGGCTTCACAGAAGGCAAGTCTGAGCCACACTCGTTAGCCCCAGTAACTGACAATGGATATTAAATTGATGCTTGCTTAGCCTGTGGAAAGGCCATGGTACTCACAGTTGAGGCTCGTCATTTTGATATTGATTCTGCAGTCTCTATTGTGGAGTATAATATAGGATACTTAAGACTGGGGTTGTTAAAATAGGATTTTATTACGATTCTCTTTATATATGATCTTAAACTCCAGGAAATGATGGGTCACATGTTAATTGTCGTCATCATGCAATCTGCTGATGATGACGTCCTTATGATTGAAACTAATGAAGCCGAAGCAGTTCTATGCTTAGTGACCAGTGGTAGTGCTCAAGAACTTTTTGTGACATCATTAGCAAGTCCATTTACATCATAATATCTCAAGGTAGTAAGCAAAGTCACCACGTACTACAGTAGTAGTCGACGGTTTTAGGTTTTTATACAAATCTAAAACCTTTGCTTAATGCTGGCTATACCAGCACAATGACCAGGTGCAGTAGATATTAAAGTAGGTGTGAAATGATATCATTATATATCCCACAATAACATTATCTCACACTTTTGAAGTATGTTGTTTATGTATGGGTGTTCAAGTTGGAGGGCTGATGAGCCTAGACATTTTGGGATTCTATGGGGCAAAAAGAGCGGGAAGGGAAAAAAGTATGCAGCACAACAAGCAAAGCCAGCTAATTTGAACAAGTGCATTTCAAGACAAACGCTTCTACCCTACCCTACCCTTCAAAAAAAAAAAGATAGTTACTTTTTTTCAGAGTCAACTCATCAATAACGCTGTGTCATAGCATACGTTTCCCAGATTCCTGAATGGAGAATACTGGATCAAGCCCTATTGACTCAAATGAGTCTTTCAATATCAATGAGTCACTTGTCCCGGTAAGGGACCTCAAGGCAGCCAGCCAGAGAAGTATCTCCTTTGACGGTTTATTGCAAAGTCCCCTGATTCTCCAGGAAGACCTCAAGGAAGGTTGTGGAGGCCAGCTGTGGCCAGCGGGAATGGTCCTTTCTAAATACCTACTGCGGCAGCACCGCTCCAGCTTTATCAATAAGACAATGTCTGTTGCCTTACATACAATGTTCCCACTCCTGGATTTTCTGTTATGACAAGATTATAAATTTATTTCGACTGACCGTCTTGTGGCTAGAGTTGAACTGGGAGCTGGCGGCGGTCTTGTCGGGCTTGCAGTCGCAAGTGGTTGCCACATTGGATCTCAGCCTGTTTATATCACGGATCAAACCCCTATGCTACCGCTGATGGAAACGAATATCAAACTCAACGGCCTTTCATCTATCGCCGCAGCTGCTGTATTGAACTGGGGTGAACCCCTCCCAGATTGCATTCCGAAGCATCCCACAATTGTACTTGCTGCTGATTGTGTCTACTTCGAACCCGCCTTCCCGCTTCTGCTCTCCACATTGAATGACCTTCTTGGTCCAGAGTCCGTTTGTTATTTCTGCTTCAAAAAGCGTAGAAGGGCAGATATCCGTTTCATGAAACAGGCAAAGAAATTATTCGACGTCGATGAGATTCAGAATGACCCTGATGCGGAGTTTTACCGACGGGAAAATATTTGCCTTTACACGATTCGTCCGAAACTGGAGAGAAAGCGTGCCCAAAATTAGTTGATTCAGGATATAAAAGGGAGCAATGCATGTAAATCTATACAAAAACTATCTAGACTGCCTGGGAGTTTCTATCAATTTCGCTTTTCAATTTTATACGCAGTCTAAAGCTTCAACGCATGACCGCCATTCTTAACACCGGCTTTGATCTTGCCTCCGTCAACCTTTGTCACCTCGCCTTGCTGCCCGATTAGCTTAACACCACCCTTCTTCAAGTCTGACACAAGCTGCCGGTTTTCAGCTGCTTTCCCAGAACTCTGGCTGGAACCTGTGGAACTAAGTTTTTGCTTCTTATGCTCTCGTCTCAACCTGGCCTTCTGTTCGCGACTCATTTCTTCTTTAGAAACCACCACTCCATTCCTTAAAACCAATTCACCATCGACTTTTCCATCATTGCCAGGGGCATAAATCTCCTGGGGTGCGAGTGTTGCGGTTGAATTCACAGCACCGCTAGCAGTCGGCTGTGCATCCTCCATTGTTATAGTCGCCACATCCGTAACCACATTGATGCTAATCTGTGGAACTTGCGGTTTATAATGCCAATTTGAAAGAGTGTCTAACTGGGAGCTGATCTCTTTCCATAGAGTGGCGACATTAGAATGCTCACGCATAAGCTTCTGATTCTTAGGGTCAACGTAGCTTGGATCAGTAGCACGGAGATGGTCGGTTTCATATAACTCAGCGAGACTCTGCTGAGGTTTGGTATCTTCGAGTTCAAATCGCACTCTCCCCTCGGTTCGTTCATTGGAAAGACCAGGGCGGCGGCGCATAACTTCGTCAAACTGCTTCGCAAGAATTCGCCTCTTGACAAGCTCTTCGATATCACCCGATAATTCCGCGGTCACAACTGGCACAGGCTTCCCGATTCTTTCAAAATCTAAGTCTTCCTCAATAAGAGAATTGACGGGCCTTTCAACGGCTCTAGCTTCACCGGCAAGCGTCCACTCCTTCTTGGCGACATTTGCTGCCTCCAAGCGACGGATTTCATCAGCTATCCTAGCACGCTGCTTCTCATGAGTAGAATGATGGTTTTGATGTCCATTGCTTTCCTCAACACCATTATCTTCGGAAAGTCCATCGTCAAATAAATCACGACGAACATCGGCCATGGCGCGATCAATATCATCCGTGGAAACTGCATTCGGTTGGGTCTTCGCAAGGGAGCGTGACTTTTTGCTCGTAGTTTTGCGCGGGGGTGGTGCGAAAAAATCGGAATACTTAATGTCACTGGTATTCACCCAGCCTGCCCGATCAGAACCAGCAGCATAGGCATTATCCTCATCCGATTCTGATTCGCCATGAAGATCCACGTCGCCAAATGTAGGCCCCTCATCTTCACTATCATCCAGACTCCCATCTCCATTTTCAGTCGGATTACCCGATGATGAATCAATCTGCATAGGCATCGAGTTCGTGACATTGAGAGGGTTTATATGCCAATCAACTTCCTCATCACTTTCGGAATCAGGATCACCCCTAGCATCTTGCCTTTCAAATAGCTCCGATTGCCTATTGAAGTCGTCAATGGAAAAAAAGCCATCATTTAATCCAAACGGATCGTCGACATATGTTTCTTGGTTGCTTTCGTCATCTATACCGTGCTCAACAATAGAGTCTCCATCCAACAATTCTTCAGAGCCTTCCTCAAGATGAGACTCATCATCCGTCAGAGTTTGGTCCTTTGAAGGCTCTAGGCTAGAGGTGTCGCTGTAAATGCTTGATTTATCAGTGTTGATGTCCGTTTGACGTTCGTCGTTGTCTTCCAGCTCTGATGTATGGTGGGTAGAAAGTAGAGGCGCTTGCTGTTTATATGATGATTGCTCGGATGTCCTATGCCATCGAATATAGTCGCGATCAATCTCTCCACTAGAATGATCAAGAATCCTCAGAGCCTGTTGCCATATCTGCTCAAAGGCAAACCCCTTAACATAAAGCCGCCTCAACAGCAAGGTTTGGTTTCCGATATCTCCATCAACCTCAAACCTCTTGCGCTTTCTATTTCTTCGCTGGCGCGCACATTGGGATCCGCTGACTGAAGAAGCCAGAGAGTCGAGATAATATTTTGCAGATCCCTCGATAGTGCCATTAAGTTCCGCAGTGGGACGAAGAAAAATCCAAGGAGTAATAAGATCCGATTTGAGAGAAGATCCAGAATGATCAAAGGGAATATTTTGATTCATGATGTGGTGCGGGCATCACCCTCGAGGGATGCTTGAAAGAAGTGCGATGGATGATTCACAATAAAAAAATTGAAAGGGGTAAGAAAGCCGTTCTGGAGACGAAGCGAGATTACTCAAGCTAATAGAAGCAATTGACCTGCAGAAAATTCATACCATTACGGATACCTACCTGCAGAGGGGTGAGAAGAAAAATCAGGGTAGAGAAGGCAAACAGAAACCCACTACCTACCTATCTAGGTACTAGTCTGGTAATAATTTTGGATTTTTACATATGTAAGTATCAAAGGTAAGGACTGTACAAGAAACCACAGGTTACAGCTCGCGCTGGTCTAAAATTCTGCTATTTTACTGACCGCCCTACTCACTCTACTTAGACTATTGTGAGTTTTTTTTAGTAATAACTAATAATTTTAAAATTTTTAAAATTTTTTATAGTTTCTATAATCTGTATTATAGATAAATTTGAAAAATAAGATTAAAAATATTATATTATTAATTTTATTTTCTAATTTTTTTAAAATATTTCAAAAATAATTTTAATTATAAATACTAAATATATATTCAATATTTATTGATGAATAAATTTAGTATAAAGATTATATTGATCTGAAGTAGATATAAAATAAAGTTACTAAAAATAAAAAATATTCTTTAACCCGCCGGAGTTAATTTCACACCGGGCCTGAAAAACCAGCTCCGGTAGGTACCTATCTAGGTACTATAGGATAACAAATATTATAAACATATGTTTTATATTATTATAACTGCCTACTTGTATAGTATTAATACAACTAGAGTGGTTAATAGTCAGATTAGGTTAGGTTATCAAGAATTTTTATACCTTCTGCCAGGTTAATAGTTAGATTAAAAAAATTATATCTAATTATAAAGTAATTAAAAACTAGATATTTAATTATTTAATTATACTTAAAACTAAATCTATATTATTATATTTTTTAGATTTTAGTAAAATTAAAATATAATTAGATTAATTATTAATATAATCTAATTATTTTATTTAATTAATAAAACTTTATTAAAATAAAATTAAAGAATTTTTAAAATAAATAAAAATTAAATATATATAAATATATTCTGTATTTAATAATATATAAATTATTATTTTAATTTTTTTTAAAATATCTATATATTTATTTACTTATTTTTTATTTATTTTTATTTATTATAATTTTATATATAAAATATTTATTTTATTATTTTTTATATTTTAATAATTTAAACTGTATATACTTTTTATATTTTTAATTTATTTTATATATTATATTTATTTATTTCTTTATTTTTATTACATTATTCTGATTTATTAAAATTAAAAAAATAATTATATTAATTTTTTTAATAAGTTTTTATAACATATTAAAATATTATAAAAATAAAACATATAATATATAAATTATAAAGTATAAAATAAAATTGAATCATTAGAATAAATATATTAAATAATTTAAATAATTTAATTAAATAAAATAGAATACTTGAATAAAATAGAATACTTAAATAGAATAAAATAATTAAATAAAATAAAAAAAATTATTTGATTAATATTATAAAAACTAATTATTTTTAAAATTTTTTAGATTTTTTAAAGCTGAAAAACTTATTTTTAAAAATTCTAGATTTTTTAATTATTTAAAGATTAAAGGTTTTAAAAATAATATATATAAAAGACTTAAATTATAGCATGCAAGCCTCCTACAGAAAGATAAAGTAGTTAAGAATTCTATTAATAGGATTAAGGCCGGCGGAGGCTCTATACACTATATTAGAATAACTAATATAATCTATTTCTGTACTTCAGCTTAACTATATAGTTTATATATAATAAATAATTATATACTAGACAGATTTTATAAAAACTCTAGAATTTTAAATATATAATTTTAATAAATTCTAATATATAATATATCCTAGTTTTAAAAAAGTAAAACGAATAATGAAGCTAGTTAGAATATGGAATATAACAAATTAATTAAAAATACTAAAATATGCAGATATTATATTATAATAAAAATATTAGAATTTATTATTATATAGATAAAGAAATTAGGTTTTAAAAAATTCAAATATTTAATTTAAAAAAGCTAAAATTTAATAATATAATAGCAGGTTAATAAGTATTAAAAGTAATTAATTAAAAAAACTAGAGTTTAATAAAAATAAATACTAAATTAATAAAAATAAAAAATATTAAAAATAATACTAAATATAGTATAGAAAATTAGTATAGTTTTAAATAAAAATATTACTAATATATAATTTCTATCTTTTAATAAATTTATTAATATTTAAATCTTATTTTTTTATTTATTTATTATTTTTAAATCTATAATTTCTTATACTATATAAAATGTTTTATAAAACTTTTTATCTTCAGAATAATTATAATTAATATAAATTAATATTGAATAAGATATTAATTATAAAAATCATAGACAGTATTAATATATACTAATTAATTTAATAATTTTTAATATATTTATATTAAATTATAATTTTAACAGTCCAAATTATATATCATAATTATTTTTAATTTAAAAATAATATATAATAAAATAAGATTAATTAATGTATAAATATTTAAAAATATTCTTCTATATATCAGTTATAAAATAAATATTTTTATTTAAAATAAATTATTCTAGTAGACTCCAGTTATATTTTTAAAAATATGTAAAAAATATTATTCTTAATAAATTATAATTTAGATAGATAATTTTAGTATTATTTTAATATAATTATTAAATCTATTTATAATAATTAATAATTAATTAGAAACATTTAATTTAATATTTTAAATTAGTAAAATAATAATAAAATTAAATATTATTCTTTAAAAAAATATTAATATAAAAATAATTAATTAAAAATCATTATATAATTTATAATATTTCATTTTATTAAATAAATAAATAAAATAAAATTTAATATATTATTATAAGTACTTACAGCTCTTATATATAATTAAATTTTACAAAATATTTATATATTTATTAATATTTTAATAATTTTAATTATTATATATAAAATAGAATACTTATTCTATTAAAAAACTAGTACTAGATAGATACAGCTATGAATTATTATTTAAATTATCTTATTTAATATATAATAATTAATACTTTTTTTAATATTATTAAAATAACTATTAAAATATAATAGATAAATATATTATTATATACTAAATTAAAAGGCCTAATATGTATTATACTATAATATTTATTTTAATATAATTAGTATAAATATTAAATATAATTATAGTATTAATATTAGTAAATAATTTATTAAAATAAAATCTAATAATAATATATTTTCAATTAATAATTAAAATAAAATATTTATAACTATAATAATAGTATTAGATTAGTAAAAAATATAGAGATATATTATTATATATATTATGAATTTTATATAAAATAAAAACTATAATAATTAATAATAATAGTATTAATAGAGTTATATTTTATAATTCTAATTATTAAAAAATTATTAATATATGTAATCAATAGTATACTAGTAATTTTAATTAAATATTATAATTATTCAAAACTTTATATTAAATAAATAGTTTTAAATTCAGAACTCTAGTAACTAGATTTATATTTACAAAAATAATTCAAAACATTTTATATAAATATAATTATATTTAATATAATATATTATTACTCTAAATATTTTATAAAAAATATTAAAATCTATATATAGTTTTTTAAATTATTAAAAATAATATAAAAAGAAAGAATGATAAAAAATATTTATAATATATTAGATATGTTTATTTTAGTTAGTATAAAATTAATAAAAATAATATATATAAATAATTTTATAGTCTTACTATATTTAAAATAGTTTTTAAATAATTAGATTTTATAGTTTTAAAAAGACTTGAAAATTGATTTATATTATTATATAAAATAATAAAAATAGTTAATCAGTTTAAAATAACTCTTCAGTTTAATAAATATATTTAAAAAAATAAATTATAATATAATATTAATTTTCTTTTTTAAAATAAATAATCTAAATATATTAATTTATTAATTAATTAATTATATTAATAAAAAATTAATAAAAAATTAATATAAATTTTATTTCATTTAAATTTAAATTTTAAATTTTATAAAGAAATAAAAATAGTATATAGGTATTTATTAAAGCTGAAAATATATAAATTTTAATCTAAAAACTATATTATAATTAATAAAATATTTAATTTATTATATAAATAAAATAAAATAATTTATATAATTTAATATACTTCTAGTATTAATAATAGTAATATATAAATATCTTTAAATTAACTAAATAATATTATTTTAATACAGTATCAGATATAAATTAAAAATAATCATTTTGTTTAATTTATAGAAATTAATTACTATATAATCTTTATAATTATTAATAATAAATTTAAAAATAATAAATATAAAATAAATAGTAGAAGTATATTTAATTATATAAATTATATTTTTTTATTTATATAATAAATTAAATATTTTATTTACATAATAAATTAAATATTTTATTAATTATAATATAGATTTTAGATTAAAATTTATATATTTTCAGCTTTAATAAATATTTATTTTTAATATTTTTTAAAAAAAACTTTTAATTACTAGTTTCTAGAAATATTAATAATACTATTATTAGATTTATTAAATTAAATTTAGATATTATAAAACTTAATAATTTAATATAAATAAATAATAGTAATAGGATTAATATTATACAAAATAATATTATTAAATAAATATATAATATTCTAGATACATATATTAATTTTTAAAATACTAGTATACTTTTTAATAAATATAGTCTTCTAGATATAAATAATTCAATATTTAATATATTAATAATAAGAATAATTAGATAGTATATATTCTTTACTATATTTAAATAAATAATTTATTTATATATAAAATAATAGATAAACTATAGTAAGATATATCTAGTAGATTTTTATAATTTAAATAAAATTAAATATTTAAAATCTTTGTACTTTAATTATAAAAAATTTTTATTTAAATCTTTAATATATATATATTAAATTATTTAAATTATTAATAATTTTAATAAACAAATTAGAATCAATTTAATAGATAACAATAATATATTCTATTTTAATTTTTATTAATTTAAAATTAAGATTATAACTTTCTAATAAAATAGAATTATTATTTATTAAATTTTATAATTTGAAATAATATTTTATATTTAAAAGTATCTATACCAATTAAAAATTAAATTTATAATATTTATTTTTAACTATATATATTTTAATTATAATTTTAATAATATCAGGTTTATTAGTATTAATATATTTAAAAAAACTAAATATTAAATATAGTATAATAACTAATTTTGTATTTTAATTTAATACTGAATACTTTAATATTAATAAAAATAATTTAATAATTATATTTTTAATAAACAGAGTAAAATATACTAATATAATTATAAATAAATAATTTAAGTTTAAGTATACTAATTTATATTATTATATAATATTTAAATTAATTATAATTATAATAATTAGTTATATTTATAAAATTATTAATAAATTAAATATAATTATCTTACTATAGTAGATAAATTTAATATTATTAAATACTACTATAGTAAGTACTAAACTATAATTTATTTTAATTTAATTTTTACAGATCTTACTTTATATGAAAATATATAATAATAATAAGAATATATTTAATTCTATAGATTATAATCTAATAATTATATTTTTTATTAATTTAGGTATTATTATCTTTACTTAATAATATATTAAATAAATTATCAAAAATAGGATTAGTATTTTCACAGTTTATTATCAGAATTTTTAATAATATATATATTTTTTAATTAATTTTATAATTTATTAATTTTATCTGTAGTATATACTTTATATAATAATACTTATTATTAAAACTATCTTATTTTTAATAGTTCTATAGCTTCTTAGGCTAATAAATATTATTATAATTATAATAAGCTTAATTATTATTATAAAAAATATTAATTAATAATAAATATTCTTCAGATCTTCTATTATTAATTATTGATAAACTAATTTAATATACTTACTGCTAGTAATTAACTTATTAATTAAAGCTTTATTAATTTTAAATAATTTATTAATTATATAAAATAAATAATTGGTAGTAATAAGTTTATATATAATTATATTAGTTATTTAAATATATAGTAATATATTATTTATATATATTATTATTATAATTTTTATAAAAAAAATAGATATTTTTATAATTTAATTTATTATTAAATTAATTATAATTAGTTATAAAATCTTTTTAAATACATATCTAATTATGAAGAATTTGAAAACATTTATTTAATAATATCCTTTTAATAAATTATAATATATATTAATAGAATTTGAACTGAAGATAATTCTTAATTATATAAATTTAATTATAAATTTTATTAATATAATATACTAATTAAATTTAAAATATTTATTAATTTTTAAAATTTAAATAATTTTATATAATTAGATTTATAAATTATTTTAAATTTTAAATTTATTTTTAAGAATAATAATATTTTTAAAAATAAATATATAATTATCAGCTAGGGATAATAGTAATAATATAAAATAATTTAATATTTATATAGTATAAACCTATATTTTAATTATATTTATTTCTTATATTAAAAAATATTTTATTTATTATAAAACTATTTATATCTATATCTAGTCTATTTATATTAAATTAATTATGATTTAAGATCATATTTAAGAAGCTTAGTCTTATATTTATAAAATTATATTAATAATTAAATAATTAGTTATTAATAAACTTAACTATCTTCTAATTTAATATTGAATATATAACTCTTTATTTTATATAGTATTACTATATTAAAATAAAAATAAAACTAATTTATTAAAAATACATTTAATAAAAAATCATCAGATTTTTTAATAGAAAAAGAAATAAAATTAAAAATATTAAAAATAAAAAAATCTTTTATTTTTTTTAGATGTTTTTATTTATAATTTTTATTTATTTAATCTAATTAATCAAATACTGGATGATACTATAATTAATATATATAATAACTCCGGAATCTACAGTATAAAGATTAGGATGAAAAATATAAAATTATAAATAAAATTAATATATGAAATAATATTTATTTAATAATATTTAAAATAAATTTATTTATAGATTTAATATAAATACTAATCTATTAAATTATAAATATTTAAGTAATGTGATATGATCTACTTGTCAGGGTAGGTCGCCTGTTGACTAGGTAAGGAATTAATTATAAAATACTATTAATTTATAATAAAACAGATAAAGATAGTCTATATCTATAGAATAGACTGATTTTTAGAGAATCAGAGATAGATTAATAAGACTTACTACTATATACTGAGCAGAGTACTTAGGATTCTCTGTCAGAGACTCTCTATTAATAATCTTATAACTCTATTAATCTACTTATTAATATACTATAATAGCAACTCTGACTGCTGTAGACCTGTCTATTTTATTATAAATAATATCTTCCTACTGAGCTGAACTATATGGATTAGTTTATATAAGAATAATTTTATAATTACTAGACAGGATAAGAGTAGCAGACAGCTGATAAAAATAGAATATTTAAGATTACAGCTGTATAGATTTAATAAGATACTAATATAGAATATTTTTAATATAGAGTATTTATAGAATAGAGAATATTTACTAGATAATTATATATTAAAATAGATAAAAAAACTTTTTTTATATATTATTTCTTTTTTTTTTATTTTTTTATTAATTATATTATTTTTTCTACTTCTTTATCTTTTTTTATCATTTTTAGTATTTTAACTGTAAAGCTATTTTTTAATATTAAAATATCTTATTATATACAGTATATAATATATAAAAATAAAATATATATTTTATATATATTATTTATATATTATTAATGAAAATTTTAATCCTGCTGAGAATATTATTTTAATATTTATATTTCTATATTATACTATTTATATATTAAGAATAAAAAAATTTTTTTTTTATATATTTTATTTATTCTTTTTTTTATAAGATAATTATAATAGTAATACTGACTAGACTATTATAGGAATACTGGATAATATTTATAATTTAATATTAATATTTAAATAATAAGAAGATATTTTGGATAATAAAAATTAAAATAATAAAATTAAATATATTATTTTAAAAAAGATCTATAATTTAATTATAATTTTTAATAATACTGAGTTTATCTATATTTATAAGTATAGTCTTAAGAGAATTCAGAAGATAATATATATAGATATATATTAAAATAAAACTAGTTTTATTAGCTAATAAAATATATTCTCTTAGAATAATATATCTATTTATAATATAGTTCTTATTTTTTAGTATTTATTAATAGCTTTTTAATTTTTTTTCTTCTTATAGATACTATTCCGGCTGAATATCTTAAATATAATTATATTTTACTCTTATATTTATTACCAGAAGATACCGGATATATTAATTAAATATCAGTATTAAAGTATTATCTAGAGACTATTATTAATATAGTTAGTAAGTAGTATTCTAATTTTACTGAGGATTCTATCTCAGAAAATAAATATAATTTTAATAGTTTTATTACAGATTTTTAAATTATTAGTCTTATTCAGATTTTTTTTATCTATATTCTTTATATTTAAAACAATTATAGTCTCTGTTTATATGTAGATATCAGTTAGAATAATACTGGTTAGATATATATAGATATCCTCTATTATCTTATAATAGAATAAATTAATATAGTTTTTAGTATATTTAATCTATAATAATAAAGATTTATAATTATTACTTATTTTAATCTATCTATTAAATATAGGCTCAGTATCAGCAGCTATCCGGTAGTAGTTTTTTATAATTTTATTAGCTTTTATAGCTTCTAGTATTTTTTTTAATAATTTTTAATATAATCTTATATATTTATTATATTTTTATTTAGGATTTACTAGTTATATTTATTTAACTAGTCTTTCTACTTAATTAAGTAGTAGTTCTGACTATTATAGTATTAGTAGTTCTTAACTTCTTTAACTTCTTATCTATTCTTAATTAGATATTAGTAATATTTTTTTTATTATTTCTACCTCTATTTTATAGTTTCAGAAAAAAAAATATAAAAAATATTATAAATTTATTTATATTTCTTAGATAAATATAGCTAATATATCTAGATTCTAATATATTTAAAGATTTAGAAAAGTTCTATAAACTTTAGAACTAATTTTTTTAATTTTTTAAATTATAGATTCTGGATTAATAGTTTTACTAAATTTTTTTTTTTAAAAAATAATAGTTTCTGATATTTATTATAATATTTTTATTATTTTTTTACAGCTTCTTACTAATTTTTTTAAAATTATTTCTAGATTTTCTGACGTTTAGATAGTCTGTTTTATACTATTAGAATCTTTTTTTTTAAAATATTACTCTTAATTCTGATATAGAAGTCTGATAAATAATTATAAATAATAGTATTAAAATTTTATCTAGTAGTTATATTATATATATTATTACAGATAAATTAAGTAAATAATAATAATATAGACTAATATATATTAAATCTTTAAAAATAGTATTTTAGATAGTATTCTAGAGTCTAATTTACTTATTCTATTTAGTTATTAGTTTAAAAATAAAATATAATTAATAATTTTAAGATTATATAACTATTATATACTAAACTTAATCAGAATTTATTAATAAAGATTAAATTTTAATTAGATATAATTCCTGTTAGAGATCTAAAAATAAACTTAACTTTTTAATAGAATAATTCTGCTAGATCTAGAGTATTAATTATTAATAAAATAATAAAAAAAATAGTATTTTAAAAATTAATCTATAATAACTAAAATACTGTTAATTTTTTTTATACTATAAAACTAGTAGTAGTTTTATAATAAAATCTATTAAAGATTCTTTAAAAAAATTAGATAAGATCAGTAGTAATTTAAAAGTTTTATATAAATAATACTTTAAAACAGTAATTCTCTGATATATTAAATAAGTTCTAATATAATTAGTACTAGTTTATTATAATCTACTCTAGTAGAACTTTCTCTGTAGTAGTTCCTCTATATAAGTCTTTCTAAAGTATCTTACTAGTAGATTATTATAATATAGTTTTATAAGCTATTATCTTAATAATTTAGAAAAAAAATATAGATAATTTTTAAAATATAGATAATTAAAAAAAATAATATTCTAATATTTATTTTCTAATAACTTTTATTTAATATTTAATTTTTACTTTTATATTTCAGAATCTTCAATCTATAATTATAAAATTATTTTTTATAACTTAGAATTACTATTCTTTAAATATAAAACTTCTACAGAATATATATATAATTATAGATTAAAAAATAAATATTTTTTAAAGTAAGTTCTTCCAGATAGTCCAGTCAGCTGTTTCTATACCAGCTTAATTATTAGAATTCTTTAAACTTAATACTATACAGATATTAAATCTAAGATAATTTTATATATTTTAAAATTTAAATTAGAATTTTATAAAATCTTTTATTTTAAAAAATAATATATTTATAAAATATTTTTAAATTAAAATTAAAAGATTTTTTTCTGGAGCTGGTTTAGTTTAAATATCTGTAGATTTTCTTAAATATTTATTTATAGAATTAGATTTTCTGATCTGATATTTAATAATAAAATTAAATAGAATAAGAAATATAAGTTATCTATCTAGCTTATTTATTATTAATTTTAATCTAATATATAAATAATTATAAATTTAAATAGTTAGAAAGAATCTTAATTATATATAAAGATTCTTTAAAATACTGATACTATTATTTAAAAGAATAAATAATAGTAAAAAGTTCTTAATCTGGAGTATTCTAGTTTAGTTTAGTACCGGAGAACTTTTAAGATTAGAAAATAACTAGATAGAATATATTCTTTATATTAGATTAGGATAGAATTCTACTTATATCTTTTTTTAAGATATCAGTTTTAAGACAGTAAGATTTTATAGGATTAAAATAGACTAGTAAAAGTACTTATTAAAAAATAGTAATAAATTAATAAAATATTATTCTTTTATTAAGTTTCAGCTGGAGTATATCTAGTTTTTATTTATTAACTGCTTTATAAAATAAAAAGATAAGAAGTAGAACTATATAAAAATAATTTTAAATAAATTTTTAATAGAAATTATAGAATTTAAAAAAAAATTTAAATATTATAATAATTTTTTAATAGTAGCTATAAAATAATATTATTTACTTATTAAAAATTTATAGATATATTATTAGTAGTAATAATATAATTAAAAAACTTAATTTAAAATTAATAGAAGAAGTATTTAGAAGATTTAATATAAAATTAAACTATTTAAAACTTTTCTAGTATTTAATAAATATATTAAATATAAAAATCTTAATCTGATAAAAAAATAAGAATATTATTAAAATATATAATATAAAAATTATTAAAAAGTTTTTATAATACTATATATATATAATTCTAGAATATTATAAAAATATTAGTTAGTCTGAATAGTATAATAGTATATTTAAAATAATTATATTAAATATAAAAAATAGTTTTTTATTTATTTTTTTTAATACAGATATAGTAGTATATATTTTTAATATTAATTTTAAAAAATATATAACTCCGGATACCCGGTTTAATATTTTTAAAATAAAAAATAAAGAATAATAATTCTTAATAAAAACTTTATTAAGTCTTTGATAGTTTATATAAAGATATAAACTACTATTTTTTTAGATATAAATAGAATAGAAATAACTACAGGACTCTTAAACTATTAAATATATTTTAAATAAAGATTTTTATTAATATATTTTTATAAAATTTTTAATTCTAATTTTAATAAAAAATAGATTAGATTATATAGAAATACTTTACTAGATTTAAAATTAATAATATAATCTACTGATCTATAAAAAGAAACTTATTATAAAAAATTTATAAAAAATATATTCTAGAATAAATATAATTCTATAAAAATTATATTAAGATTAAAAAACTTATTATTATTCTTTTTCTTAAGTAGTCAGATATTTTTAGAGAGTTTTATAATAGTATATATTCTGATATAATTACAGAATACTTTAGTAAACTGAGTAGTTAAAAAAAGTAAAATAAAGAGTATACTAAACTACTATTAATAATTTTATAATAATAAATTAATATATAGATTTTAGAAAATAGTTATTAATAATAAAATAAAATTATTCTGAAGTTAAAGATTCCTATTAATCTTTATATAATAATATTTAAAAATATAGATAATATTCTATAAATTTATAACAGTAATAGAAATTTTTTATATTTTATAAATAAAAATAGAAATCTGATTAATAACTTTAATTCTAAAAACTATAATAAATATATACTAGAAATAGTATATTTTAATAAATTAATAACTAATAATATCTATTTCAGTATAATTATTAAAATTAATAAAAATCTTAAGATTATTCCGGATATAAATAAAAATATAAAAATAATATATAGTCCCTACTTCAGATAAAGAAATTAAGATTATAAAGATTATTTTAATTTTTATATTTTTTTTTAAATTAATAAAGTATTAGAATATTTTTACTAATTAAATCTTTTAATTCTTCTAGAAATATTAATTTATAAGATAATCAGTATTATTATAAATATAGTATTATAATAAATTTTTCTTCTTTTTAAAAGAATTCCAGGTCTTATTTAATAGTATTTTTTATATAATAAAAGAGATTAATCTTTATTTAATTATTTAAAAAATAATTTTTTAAAATAATATTATTTTAGTTTTATTTCTGATTATTCCAGAGTTTATAATAATATATAACTAGTATAATTATATTATCTTATTATTAAAAAAAATAAAGAATATACTTATAGTTATATTAATTAAGATTAAAAAATAATTTAGTAAAATAAAATAAAGCTTATTTTTTTTCTTCTTAATAAAAAAAGTATTATTTTAATATACTGAAATAAATATAAAACTTTTATAAATCTTAGCTATATTATTAGTAAGTATATTTTAATTATATTCTAATATCAGATTATAATATAGTAATATTTTTAATAAGATTAAAAGTTTATTTAATAATTTTAAATTATAAAGTTTTAAACTTCTATTTTTTTTCTGGAGTCTTTTTATTAATATATTAATATTATTATTATCTATAAGACTGATTTATATATATAATAATAATAATTATCTTCTTTTTTTTATAGTATATTTTTTTAGAGTACTTTAAAATAAATATTTTAAATTAATAATTTATTTTTAATATTTCTGAAGATTAAAATATAAAATAAAATAAAAAATATTATTAAATTTAATTTTATTTTTATCTTATTCTGAAAATAATCTGAAAAATAATTAAGAAGATCTTATTAATAATTTATTAAAAGATTAAATTTTTTATAAATAAATAATTCTCTATTTTAGATTATTAATTTTTTTAAATTAATAAATATAGTTTTAAAATAGCTATATTTTTTTAATAATAAAAATAATAATAAAAAATTATTCAGAATTAATTTAATTATAAATTATCTGAGACTTAGGATTATCTTTAAAAAATAGTATCTTTTTGAGATAATTAAAAAAGAAGAATCAGAATATAATAGAATCTATTTATTAGAATAGATTATCTAATAATCAGATAAAAAATCAACTATAAAATACTATTAATTTATAATAAAATAGATAAAGATTGTCTATATCTACAGAATAGACAATTCTTAGAGAATCAGAGATAGATTAGTAAGACTTACTACTATATATAGAGCAGAGTACTTAGGACTCTCTGTCAGGGACTCTCTATTAATAATCTTATAACTCTATTAATCTGCTTATCAATATATCACACCAGCAACTCTGACAGCTGTAGACCAGCCTGTTCTATCACAAGTAACTAGTATTAAATAAAATAATATTTTAATATTTAATTTAATAATAATAATAGAATTTTTAATAATATTTTTAATTATTTATTATTATAGTACTAAAGATAATATATATAATATTTTTAATATTATAAAATTTTAAAAATATTTTTAGTAAGTAAATAATTAAATATAATTAAATTTTATTAAATATAAATTTACTAAATATAGAAACTCTTATTTAAATAATTAAAAATAAATTTATTAATATTCTAATTAATTAGATATAAAAATTATAAAATCTTGAAAAAGATTTGATAATTTATATAATGTAAATTATTAAATATAATATTTATTTATTTGAATTATATTAGTGTAAGAAACTAACATAATTATTATAAAATAAAATAAATTAATATTTTAGTTAAGCTAGCTGAAATTACTAATAACTAATTATCAGTTATAATTAATAAGATTAATAATATAATCTTTTTAATGAATAAATTTATAATTAGAATAAAAAGAGAATACTATAAAAAATAAAATAAATTTTACAAAATATTTAATATTATTAATAATTTAATATAAATATTTTCTGATATAAATATTTTATAAAATTAATAAATAACTAGTTTAATAAGCTCCAGATAATCTCTAGCTGTTAAATAATAAGATATAATAAAATTAATAATAAATAATATATAAATAATAATAGAGATTCTTAAATTATTTTAAATATATTATTAAATATAATATACAAGCTTTCTATAAAAAAATAAAGTAGTTAAGAATAGTTTTCTTAATAGAACTAAGACCGGCGGAGGCTCTGTGGGCTATATTAGAGTAATTAATATAGTCTACTTCTATACTTCAGCTTAACTATATAGTTTATAAATAAATAGAGAAATATATAATAAATGATTATATATTAAACAGGCTTTATAAGACCTCTAGGGTTCTAACTATATAACCTTAATAAACTCTAGTATATAATATAAATAAAATGAATAATTAAAATAATAATTATTAAATTATGTACTATAAATTAATATATTATATTTATTTATATTTAATATATTTTTAAATAAAATATTATTTTTATAAAAGTTTTTTTTTATTTTCTAGTATATATACTTTTA
The DNA here is from genome assembly GCA_003184645.1 of Aspergillus ellipticus CBS 707.79. Lineage (NCBI taxonomy): Eukaryota > Fungi > Ascomycota > Eurotiomycetes > Eurotiales > Aspergillaceae > Aspergillus > Aspergillus ellipticus. Next base: position 199,791 of record KZ825820.1, on the reverse strand, counting down.
ATAAATTTTATCATTTTTTATTTTTTATAAATTTACTTTTTAAAAATAATTTTTATAATTATTTAATAAAATCTATATATAATTATTATTTAAATTTCTAGATACTAAAAAGTATTTATTATAATTAATTATTAATTTAATTTAATTTAAATTTTTTTTATATTTACTAAATATTTTTTTATTTAAAGTATAAATTATTATAAAAGTTTATTAGGTTTTTAATTTTTATTTAGATTTTATATTAATAATTTTAAAAAAAATATTTTTTATTTTATTATTTAATAAAAATAATTTAATTATTATTATAATTATAAATAAAATTTAAAAATAATTGAAATAAAATTTAAATTATTAAAAATTATTTAAATCTAATATTATATTTTTTATTCTATTTATATTATTTAATTTATTTAAATTTTTTATTTCAAATTTTTTAAATAAAATCTAAAACTTATTTTATTAATTTTATATAAATAAATACTAATAAAATATTTTAGATTTTTTAAAAAATTATCTGAAATTCTGAATTTGAAAAGGATAAAAAAATAATTTTTTTTTAAATTTTTTTTAAATTTTTTTATTATTAGTACTAATCTTAAAATCTAGATTTATAAAATTATAAGATTTATTAAAATCAATTTAAAATATAATAAAAATTTTTAATTATTATAATAATTTAAATTTAATATAATATTTTATTTTTTTAATTATAAGATTTAATAAAATTATATATAATATTAGAATATTAATAATTAAAATTTTTTTATTGTTTTTTTATTTTATTTTTATATATTTTTTAAAAAATAATAAATTTATTATATATAAGATTTATAAGATTTATAATAATTATTTTAATTATTTTAACTAATTAATTAATTAACTGGTTAAAAACTATATATTTTAAAAATAACCTTTATAAATATTATTATTAAATTTATTTAATAAAAAATATAATTTATATAATTATAATAATTTTTATTCTAATATTTAAATTTAAATAATTTTAAAAAATATTAGATTATTTTTAAAGAGAGGTTTTATTATTACTATAGCTAAAATCTAATAATCAATATATTATTTATTATTTAATTTAAATAAAAATTTATATCAGATTTTTCAAAAATTAAAAATATATTTTAATATTTTTATTTATCAAAACTTTTATTATAATTAATTTCTAATTTTTTATTATTAAAATTAAAATTTTATATTTTGAATATATATAAATTATTTTGCTATTAATAAAAACTATTAATTTAAATCTAATTATTTTTACATTTAAAAAATAAATTTAAAATTAAAATTAAAATATAAATATTTTTATTTTTATTTATATTTTATATAATATGTAAATATTATTATTTGAAATATTTTACTTTAATATAATATAATATTATAATTATTATTTATTAATTTATTATATTTTAACCAGCTAGTATAAATAATTATTAAACTTTTTTAATTATAATCTGATTATAATCTATTACTTATCAGAATTTTATACCTTAATCTGACTGCTAGATTATAGTCAGATTATAGTTTAGGTATAACACTCAGGTTAAACCACTCTAGTATTAGCTGATCTATTAGAATAACCTTTCTAGGTTAGCGGCTAGGCAAGGCTGAGCCTATACTAAAAAACAGTTATAGTAATACAGATATATTACTTGGGGTAGTGATCATATACCAGGTGTAAGGATCTGGTTAACTTCTCTATATAAGAGATGCATGTCTTAAGCCATCAGGCTTAGAATTCTAGTCTTTTATCAGTAGTCTAGCAGCTATTATATATAATAAAACTTGTAATATAACTTTAAATTTATTATTAAAACTAGTATTATATATAATGTATATAAGATATTTAGTTTATGTACCTTTCGACCAGAGGAATATATATGATATTCTCGAGGGATTAAATGAAGAGCGCTAGTGGCAGTGGAAAGGTAATGATGATTGATGCGGTCTAAAAATTAGACTTCTATGCTCCTATTTCCAATGCTGTAAAATCTTGCTTGTTCGCTCCCCTTTTCTTAAACTGCGGAACTTTTGAGTATAGATCAGAATTTCCTATAGTATTCCTGTAGAAAAAAGGTTCCACTTCTTAATTACATTTAGTAAAATTGTTGGGTTCAGAACAAACATTATGGATTATATTATACTTCTTACTGAATCCGATCAACATGCCTATCAAGGCATTGCAATGTCCAACTGGGATACTATTCTAGTATTAGTCAAGTGTTATTTAGATAGAAAAGCACCGATTATATCTAAGAACCCCCCCCGTTTCCACATATGGCCACTTGGGTATTCAATTTCTCACTTTTCGCAGAGAAAACACACTCAGACATAAGGTCTGCATTTCAGGCCCGAATATAACACACCCAGCAAGTTTCTCGAAAATCGACATGGAAATAACGAGGCATGGATGAAATTTCATAGGTCAAGACTCAATTCTTTGTATAGAAGCTTCCACAGCAAACCGACCATTGAACTCATGCTGCCCCCCGTATTGGAAGATGGACAAAGTCAAGCATGAGTGGTTAAAATCACCGTCTGTACCACATGCGCGTAATTCTCGTGTGTCTCATTTTCTTTTGAAGTTGAAAGATCCCATACATCAATGCTTCAGAAGTGGGCGGGCCTTGATTGCCTTTTGTTAGCATATCAAATATAAGAAATGATGAGGGCTATACGAACATCCAGGAACATAGACATCAACGGGCACTATTCTATCGCATCCACGCACAACAGAGTAACTGTAGTGGTAATATCCACCACCGTTTGCACAGCTCCCCATGCTCACAACCCAACGAGGGTCAGGCATTTGATCGTAGACTTGCCTCAAAGCAGGAGCCATCTTATTTGTTAGAGTGCCGGCAACAATCATTACATCTGACTGTCGTGGAGAAGCTCTGAAAATAATTCCGAGGCGATCCTGGTCGTATCTGGGAGTTGAAAGATGCATCATTTCTACAGCGCAGCAAGCAAGACCGAAAGTCATGGGCCAGAGAGAACTTTGGCGTGCCCAATTAGCAACTTGATCGAGTGTAGTTCTGTAGACCAATAAGCATATGTATGGAAAGCGAAGATGATATATGCAGAAGGTCACGAACAGGACATATTGCATTGCACCCTCCTTTTTCTCCTGACTCGGCAGAGACACCTCTTTCCGCACCTTTCCAGAAGCAGTGAGTGGTTGACCCGACTGTCCTCGCTGCTCAATTGCTGTTGCCAATTTCATCGACGATGTTGAAATCAAGGAGGCTTGCTTAAATTGAAAACCGCGTGAGTTTACGTATGGCCGCGCTACCTAATATTAGCAGGTAGCCTTCATGACTGCTGGACACGCTTACCACGGAGAGTGCTTGGAATGGCGCCTGAAATGGCGCGACCGCTGAGAGGTAGCATGGTAAAGTCCCTTCCAATACCAGTACGGTCCAAGTGAAGCTTATAGTATAGTAGACGTTGAAATGGGTTGGGATATGTGTTGAAAATATCGATGGTGACAGGATGACAATGTCGAAGCACTCAAATTAGAGCGTCATTCTGCGCTGATGGTACTAATGGTTTACTCTTTATTGTATTACCGTAGCAAAACGATATCTTGCTCACTACTACAGATAAAACATAGTTAACTTATGTAATATATTGTATCCGGCCTTTGCCAGTGATATACGCCGTGTCATGTGTCCTGGTAATTTACTTTCGGGAGATTATGATTGGCTGAAGTCTACTACGTAACAGACTACAGGCGCAAGACTTTCAGAGCTGCGCTGTGCGCGGCTGGATACTCCTCCAGGATCTAGATAAGTAATGATTTTAAATAATATGATAATTTTACCAGTTAATCAATATATTAAATAAATGAAAATACTAAAAATAAAATAATAATATAGATAATTATATAGAATTTTATAATAGCTAAAAAAAAAGTAATATAATCAGAAACTAGAATAAGCTACTGTTAAGGATATATATATATTAGATTCTAGAATACTTTATTATCTAATTGTACAGATTATAATCCTTTCAACCCTCGCGATACTACTATATATCGCGAGGATCACCTATACTGGAAGACAAGCCTGTAAAGACTACAGGACCGGACCGACCGGTTATACTACTAAGATAAGATAATATATAATCTATAAATTCTTACAGTTATATCTACCTGTAAAAAATAATAGATATAAAAATAATAATAATATTTTAAATAGATATAAAGATATTTTTAATTTTATAATAAGATATCTCTTCTTTATACTATCTAGACTTCGCGTCTTATTGTGACAGAACGGGCTGGTCTACAGCAGTCGGAGTCGCTGGCGTGACGTATTGATGAGCAAGTTAATGGAGTCGTGAGGTTATCAGTAGAGAGTCCCTGACAGAGGGTCCCAAGTGCTCCGCTCAGTATATAGTAGCGAGTCTCACTGATCTATCTCTGATCCTCCAAGGATCAGTCTATTCTGTGGATACAGGCTACCTTTGTCTGTTCTACTGTAAATCGATAGTGTTTTGTGGTTAATTCCTTACCTAGTCAACAGGCGACCTACCCTGACAAGTAGATCCTATCACACTTATACTAATTTAATTAGATTATTTTTAAATAATATAAATAATATAATTTAGTTTAATATATTTTATTATTAAATTTACTTTTATAGTTTTTATATTTTTATAAAAAAATAAAATAATTAAAAATAATAAATCTTTTCTAAGCTATATTATAATATTTAATATATATTATAGTTATATTTTTATTATCTTATATATATAAAAATTATATAAAGATTATATAAAAACTATAATAAAAATTATATTTATAAAAAGAAAATAATATAAAAAATTAAAATAAAAATTATTTTAATATTAAAAATATATTAATTTTTATCTATTTAAATTGATTAATATAAGTTAAATAAATTTTAATATTATTTACTAATTAATAGTTTTATTTTAATATTAAATTAGAATTGATAAAGATATGTATTAATAGGATCCTATAACTGTCCTGAGGAACCCTACAACTTATCACTGTCTACTATATTAGTAACCCTACTCAGGTAATTTATTAATATATAATTTTAGTTATTAAAGATTATATTATATCTACTTCAACCTGCCTGCTTTAATTAATTTAATCTACTTGTCTTACTTAATTCAACCTGCCTGCTTCAATCAATTCAACCTGCTTACTTATATAGATTTAATCTATATATAGTAAGTTATACAGGCAGGCAGCTAGACAGATTAAATCAATTAAAGCAGGCAGATTAAAGCAGACAGGTTAAAGCAGATACAATACAACAGTAGAACATATCAAGACATACTATCTGTATTACCTGCAGATGGCCTAATTACATTAAATAGTAAGGGGTTTTCTAGAGTCTCCCAGAACAGTTATAGAATCCTTTAAATAATTATGTTAATAAATATGGTATTATATATTAATGATGAATTAATAATATTAAGATATTAAAATATATTATCTAACTTTTATAATTAACAGATTTATTAAAATTAAATAATATATTTGTTTATAAATATTTTTTAAATATTAAATATATTATATATATATTATATTTTAGTAGATCTAGATACTATAATAAAATAATATTATATTTTAAATAATCTAAAACTTAAAAATTAAAATCAATTATTTAAAAGTTTTAGAATTTATTAAATATAGATTTTTTTTAAAAAAAAATAAATAAATAGAAAATATAATAAATATATAATAAATAAATCTTATAAAAATAATAATATATTTTAAAAGTTTTTAATTGATTATACTTATTTTAACTATATATTTCTAAACTCTAAAAAATAAATTTATTAAAAACTATTTTCTAATTACTTTTAATCTAAGAAAAATCTAATTTATTTGTATTTAGTTTTGATTTAATTATGATATTTGATTATGTATTAAATAACTTTCTAAATGAATTATTATTAATATTAATATTGTATTAAATAATTTTTGATTTACATAAAGCTTATTTTCTGTTATAAATAACATAATATTAATATAATTATTTTATAGTTTTTTTTTAAGAATTATAAATTAATTTTATATTTATTACAGTTCAAAAATTAATTTTAATTTTATAATAAAAAACTTTAAATAAAATTTATAATTAAGATTAATTTAGAAATATTTTTTAGTTATATATTAATTGAAATAATTATTAAAACCAGTTCTAAATTTAATATTTTTTAAAACTCTAATAATAATTAAGTATATATTATAAAATAATTAAGTTATATAGAAATATAACATAATAAATATTTTATATACACTGTTACAGTAGTCTATAATATTTATAAATATATATTCTAGCTAATTTATATATATATATATATATATAATACAGATAATTAAATTCTATTCTTAATAAATTTTAGACTTTTATACTTATATATTCAAAAATTCTAGAAACTTTATATAATAACTGTATAGATAAAACTATATAGTAATTATATTAATATACTAAAGTATATATTATCTCTACAGAAAGTTAAAATAGTTAGGAATTATTATGTAAATAGGATCAGGACCGGCAGGGGCTCTGTAGACTATATTAGAGTAGCTAATATAATCTACTTCTGTACTTCAGCTTAAATATATAGTTTATATATAAAATATAAAATATAGTATAATAAATACATAACATATATATTCTAGAAATTTTAAGATTTTATTATATAATATATATCAGTATTAATAAAATAAATATTTTTAACTATAATATAATGAATAAAAATACTTGGGTTTACAGATAAAAAAATAATAAACTGAAAAATATATAAAAAATTATAGATCAATTAAAAATATTAAAATTTAGAAAAATTATATTATAATAAGATGTTGTACTATACCTGCGGGTGCTTAGTACACCGACTCCATCAGCACTGCTGATTCATCGGGGATTCGGTCCGTTCCACTACGTCAGTCTGATGCTTTCCCCTCTTTATGGTGACATCTCCCTCTCGTCATTCCATAGTGTATAAAGTAGGCTGGCTGTTTCCCTTGGGGATGAGCCCCAAGGATTAGTTTCTCTCAAAAATGATACTATTGCTTTGCCTTGCCTAGCCTATAGCCCTCTGCTCTGTTAAAGTAGTAGCTTTTAACATAAGAATATTAGAATTTATTATTATATAAATAGATAGCTAAAAAAATTAATCTTATACCATGCAGTCCACACAGAAAGATAAAGTTAGTTAGGAATAATTATATAAATAGATCAGAGGTAGTAAGAGCTCTATAGACTATACTACGGTAGATAATAATAATTATTATTATATTTCAGTTATATTATATAGAATATATATAAATAAAATATTTTATATAAAATAATAAATAATACTAAATATATAATATAAACTAGTTTTAAAGAAGCCAGTATTTATATTTATAATATGATTAATAAAAATACTAGAATTTATAAATAAGAAAACAAGAAATTAATAAAAATATAAATAATAATTAATATTAGAATATATAGAGATAAATTAATAATAAAATTATTAGAATTTATTAATATATATTTATTAAAAATAAGGTTTAAAATCTTCTGGATTTTTTAAATAAAAAACCAGAATTTAATAATATAATAATATATTAATTAATCTTAAAAAATAAATAAATACATAAAAAACTTAGAATTTAATACAAATAAATACTAAATTAATTCTAGTTAAAAAATTAAAAAATTAAAAGATAATATAAAATAAAATAATAAATTAATATAATTTTTTATATTAGATAAAATATTTAAAAAAATCAATTTTAATGTAGGTAAATTTAATGATATAATAGTATTTATCTTTTAAATAAAGATTATTAATTGAAATAAATAGCTTAACTAATTAATAATAAAAAGAATTATTATTAAGAAAAATAGGTTTAATTATATAATTATTAAAACAAGGTATATTTTTTAAATATACAATAAAATAATATAATATATTTAATAATTAATATAAACATAAATTTTAAACAAAACAAGTATATTACTAAATAAGCTTATTTTTAATAATTTTATATTTATAATAAAAAATAAAAACAATATATTTTTTATAAAAATATAATTAAATCTTATTACTAATATTAAAGTTTATTAATTAATATTGTTTATTTTATATCTTTTTATATTAATAATAATAAAATTTAAATTATTTTTAGTATTGAAATAAATTAAAACTCTTAGACTTATAATTTCTTAAATAATAAAAATAGTTTTTTTATTAAATTTTAAATTATTTAAAACTAATATTAAATAAAAAATAATAATAAATAATTTTACTTAAAATATTTAGTAAATTATTTATTATAAATATTATTGAAAATATAAATCTTTTTTAATTAATATTATACTTTTTAATATATTTATTATAAAATATAATTTTAATTAATTATTTATTTATAAATAATAAATTATAAAACAAACTTAATTAATTTATTATATTCTAAATATACTAATCTAAACATTATTTAGAAGATATTAGATATTTTATTCAAACATAAATAATATTAAAAAACTTAGTTAGACAATTAAGAATAAATAATTAATAATAAATTTATTTAATTATATATAAAACTAATTTTTTTTATAAATTTATAATAATTATAAAATAAAGTAAAAAATAGAATAATTAATTTAAAATTACTATATAACTTATAATAATATATTTTATATAAAACCTAAATTAGATAGTAAACTATATATTTATATAATTATTTATATTTTTGAGAAAGAATAATACTATTGAGAACTTTAATATATTTATTAACTGTTTAGTAATTATAATTAGTATATATAAAATAAAAAATATTTAACTTTATAAATAAGAATAAAATAAATTAATAATTATTAAAATTATTTTTACATTATATATACAATATATTATCATATTCATTATAAACTAAATAATGTTCTTCAGATATAAAATTTTATAAAAACTTTTTAAATTAAAATTATATATAATAATCTATTTTATAAATTTTAAATTTATTTAATAATTTTACTATAAAGAACATAAAATAAAAAAAAATAATTTTATAATTTTTAAAATTTAATAAGTATTTCTATCTACTGGTCTTCTAGAGTATTAAATATTCTAATATTCAAATTATTAAAAACAGTTTATATATTATATATTTTAATAATAATTTAAAATTTTATAATAATAGTCAGAGTTTTATTATATATAATAATATTATTTTATAAATATATAATCTTATTATTTCTAAAATAAAATTTTAAAAAAAATCAGAATTTTTATTAATTATAATTCTTATTTATTAAATATAAACCATTTATTATTGAATATATATTTACTAGAAATAAATTAAAAACATATACATATTATACTTTATTAAATAATAATACTAGCTATAATTAAAACAAAGAATTGTTTTAAATAATATAGAAACATTAGGTTTAAATATATTGAAAATAATATAATTAAACTCTTTATAATATACCTTATTAGAGTTTATATATTTAATATTATTATAAATATTAAAATAAATAAATTTGCTATAAAGACTTTACTATAATAAATTATAATATAATTAGATTCAGATATAGTATTAATATAAACATATGTTTAGATATAATAATTAATTATTTAGACTAGTTAATAATTTTAAGAAACAAAATTTGAATTAATTAAATAAATATAAATAATACATTTATTTAATTAATATTGATAAATTTAAAAATGAAATTCTAATATTTGGAAAATTAATTTTAATCTTAACAGATATATAATGTTTAGTATTTAAATTTAAAATAATTAAATAAATAATATAGATAAATATATGTATAATATAATTCTATTTTATTTACTAAATAATAAAAAAATAAAAGTTTTTATATAATATAATTAAATATAATATTTTTTTAATTTAAAGTATCTATATTAATTAGTAAATAATTGAATTTAAATATCTTCTTTTTAATTATATTAATTTTAATAATTAATTTAACAAAATCAGATTAATTAAATATGTTTATAAATTTAAGAAAATAAATATTAAATATAGTATAGTAATAGTTTTCTATTTTTAATTTTCTACTAAATATATTAATATCTAGTTTTTCAGAATTTATACTATTTTGAGTAGATATAATAAATGAAAATAAAATAATTATAAATAAATATCTAGTATTAAACTAAATTTAGATATATTTTTTAATAGTATTAATTTTGATTATAATTATAATATTAAATTATATTTATAAAATTACAGCAGGATTTATATTAAATAAAATAAAATAATAATCTAAGTTAAATAATTTATAATAAATAAACCTTTTAGTATTACCGGAGTATAATTAATATTTATTACTAATTAGTCAAATAGATAATAAAATGAGCATATAATGAATTATTTAAGAAAATAAAATTATAGTAATTATTATATATAATTTTTTTTATTTTTTTTTAATTAATATATAATTAATACTGTATATTGTTATTTAATAAGCTAAATATTTTCTTTGTTTTTATTATCTATTTATAATTTATTAAAATTAATGTTATTAATTTTTAATAATAGTAGAATTATTAGAGCTATATATATTGTAAATACTATTAGCTATATAGTAAATATATTTTTAATTATATAAATTTTAAAGTTAAAATAAAATAAATTAATATCAGTTTTAATATTATAAAAATTATTATTAGAAGCAGCTTAATTATTATTTAATTAATTATTATCTGTAGCAGTATATGTATAAGTACTATATTTTTAATAATTTTAAAATATTTTAAATTTATAAATTTTTTATTTATAGTTCTATATATCACAGCTATAATTAGTATTATTATTACTATTCTAAAATAAATCAATCAGCATTAGCTATCTATTAAATTATTTATTATTAAATATTAATAAAACTATTTATAATAATTAGTATATTTACTAATTCTAGTATTAACTAGATTAAGTGTATTAAACATTTTAATAATATTATAAATATTAGCATAAATTTTATTATTAAATAAATTTTATTATTTTTATTTATAAAATATAATAAAATCTTTTTAAATATATATCTAATTATTAAATATTTCTAAGAAGTTTATAAATATTAATATAATATTATATATTAATTAATATATAAGATTTATTAATAATAATAATATATAAGATTTATTAATAATAATAATAAATAAGAGTTATTAATATTAATAATAAATAAAATAAAATATATAATTTATTTAAATAAGAATTTTAATCTATGAATTAAATAGTTAATTTTAATAATAATTAAAAATAATTAAATATATTATTAATTAAACCTCATTTTAATAAATTTCTAGTTATAAGATTTATATAATAAATAAATATAATATTTATTTTATATAAATATAAATTTACTATTAATACTAAAATTATATAACATATATTTTTTATTATAATTATATTTTTTTATTATAGTGTATTAAATATTTATATAATATTTTAATATAAATTTAAATATTAAAGCTTTATATATTAAAGCTTTATATATTGTTTAATACTAGTAAAATATTATTTCATTTATAGTTATAATTAATAAATATTAATATTATATAATAATTTATATAAAATCTTAAAAATAGTATCTTATAAATTATTTTAATAGATTTTTGTATTATTTTTTTAGAATTATATAATAAATTATTATTTCTAATATATCATAATCTAGATAAATAATTTTAATATAAATTTAATATATTTAATAAATTTAATAAATTTATTAAAAATAGTTATTATCTAATTATACAGTTCAGTATCTTAAAATAATAAAATAATAAATAAAATAAGATATTATAAATTATTATAGAACTTATAACTTTTATATATAATTAATTTTCTCGGAATATTCAAATATCTATTAATATTTTAATAACTTTAATTATTATATATAAAATAAAATATTTATTTTATTAGAGTACTTATATTAGATAAATATAATTATAAATTATTATTTAAATTCTTACATCTTATATATAATAAAATAGTTTGTTTAATATATAATAAATAATAATCTTTTTTAATATTATTAAAATAATTAATATTTTATAAAAGAAATTATATATAAAAATTATTAAATAATTTAATAACAGATAAAATATAATAAATAAATATATTATTATATTTTAAATTCTAAAATTTAATACTTAATATATTATATTAACTTACTCTAGTATATTTTATATAAATATTAAATATAATATTAATATTAATATCTTATAATAATATATCCTGGATTAGTAATGAAGTTAGAAATATTTAATATTAATAATAATACTAATTCTAAGCTTTATTTAATAGTTTTAATTAAATTTTATTACTTTTTAAAAACTTATATTAAAAAATTAATTTTAAAATTAATATTAATAAAACTATAATTAAAAAATATATTAATATATGAATATATAAATTTATTCATTTATTAACTAAATAATTATACTAAGAAAAACCTAATATAAATCTTATTTTATAAAAAATTAAAATTAAAATTTTATAAATAATTAAAGAAAGTATATAAATATTTAATAAAATTTTTAAAATTTATTATACTAATAAAAATAATATTTTCTTTTTTATATATAATAATAACTAGATAGTGTTAATAATTAATTTATATAAATTATTAATAAAGAACATAAATAGTATTAATAGTAATAGTATAGAAATATTCTAATTAATTAAATAATATTATTATAGTATACTACTAGATATAAATAAATAACAGTCTTTTTATTTAATTTATAAAAATTTATTATTATAAATGTTTTTTAATTATTTATAATACATATTTAGCTACTGAAAATATAATAAATACTAGAAGTATATCTAATTATATAAATTAAATATTTATTTTCATTTTTTTTAAAATTATTTTTTAAATACTAGTTTTCAGGAATATTAATAGTACTAATATTAGATTTATTAGATATAATCTAGATATTATAAACTTTAATAATTTAATACAAATAAAGTATAGTAATAAGATTAATGTTATATATACTAATATTAATAAATAAATATATAATATATTAAGTAAATATATTAATTTTTAGAATAGAGTTATAATTCTTATTAAATAGAATTTTTTAAATATAAATTATTTATTATTTAATATAATAATAATAAAAGTAATTAAATAGTATATATATTTTACTATATTATTATTTATATATAAACTGATAAATATATTATAATAAAATATAAGTAGTAAATATTTATAACTGAAATAAAACTAAATAATTAAAAATTATATATTTTAATTATATAAAATTATCATTTAAATTATTATATGTATTTTACTATATTAAATTAATTATGTAATCTTTAATACAGTATATAATAATATAATCAGAATTATAAATTACTTTTAGATATATTTATTAAAAACTTTTTACTATATAGTATTTAAATCTTTACAATTTTATTAAAAAAATTAAAATTAAATAAATAAAAATAATATACTTTATTTTAATTTTTATTAATTTAAACAAAAGATTATAATCTAATAATTATTTTATTTATTAATTTAATAACTATTATTTTTAATTTATAATATATTAAATAAATTATAAAAAATAGAAATAATATTATTTAATTTATTATTTAACTTACTTATAGTATATATTTATAGTTTTAATATTATTATATAAATAAAGACTATATATATTAAATATAATAATTTAAATAAATATAAAAATAATAATAAAGATTATATTAAAAAATATACTTGTTTTATAATAATTACTTTTTATATAATAATTATTAGTATTAAAACTATTTTCTTCTTAATAATTTTAAAGCTTTCTAAACTAATAAGAATTATTATAATTATAACTAAGTTTATATATTTTATATTTTATTATATTTATTTTTATTTCTAATAATGTTTTGATATTTTAAAATAAGAGAAATATTTATGATATATATAAAATATTTTACTAATACTATTTTTATTATTATTATTAATAATTATTATAATATTAAAAATTAATTCAAATAAATTAAGAAACCTATTGATATAATTTTATTTCTGATTATCTGATATTAATAAAAAATGTTATTTATAATTTATTTTTAATTTATTTTATTTTTGAAAGATTTCTATATTTTTTATATTTTTAAAATCTTGAATATAAATTTGTTTAATAAATATTTATATTAAATAAATATATAATCAAAAAATCTATTTATTTAAAATAATTATATAATGAATAATATAAAGTTTTTAAATAAAATAAAGAATTTTAATTTTTTAAAATTATAAATAAATTAAAAAATAATAATATAGATCTTATAAAATATTATATTTTTTAATTCTCTTATATAAAGTATCTGCAGTAATTTTTTTTCTTGTATTTAAATAATATATATCAAATAATAAAGTATTTTTATTTTAGAATTTTATATAATTTTATTTTAAAAAATATTTTTAATTATATATTTTTATAGAATATTATTATTAAATATATTATTAATAATAAGAGTTAAATTAGTTGTAAAATAAATATTAATTTAAAGAAAATATTTATCATAAAAATTTAATAATTTTAATTATTTATAATACAATAGAAAAAAATATCTATAAAATAAAACAATATAAATTTACTAAAATATTAAACATAATGATTATTTTTAAAAAACTAATATTATTGTTAATTTATTTAATTATTTAATAATAAATTATATTTAATAATAATTTTATTTTATTTTTTGAAAATATTTTTTATATAATTAGTAGAATTAAGTAATATTATAATATTTTAGAAATTTAATTTTTATAAATAAAAGATTAATAATAATAAAATATAGAAATTTTATGTTTAATATATATTAAAAAAATATATAAAAAAAATATAAAAAAATATATAAAAAATATATATATAAATATATATATAAATATTTTTATTTAATTATTATTAATAATCTAAAAATAATTTCTAAAAAACCTTTTTATATTATAATTTATTTTATATATTATAAAAATGTATTTTATTATTCTAAATCATTAAAGAATAAATTAGTAGATTATAATAATTTTCTATTATTAAAATTTATAATAAATAAAGAAAACTAAAATATCTGTAATATAAAATATATAAAAATTAAAAAACCTTTAAAATAATAATGAATTATTTTAAAAAATAAAGAATATAGTAGTACAATTTTAAGAAAGATTTTTAATTGTTAATTAATTTTAATTTTAAACCTAAAATTAAAATAAATAATAGAGAATATATTAAAAATATTAAATAATTCATAAAATAATAAAATAAAAAAAAATAAAATAAATATATAATTTAATATATTAAATTAATTATTAAACTTTTATAGATAAATAAAAAAAGATTTATAATTTTTATTAAAATTATAATTTAAGTTTGCAAAAATATCATTAATATTAGAGTTTAAATATTAATTATTAATCAATGGATTACATACTAGAATTTTTAACAAATTATTCCAGTTTAGAAATAATATATATTCAATCTAAATAAATTATTTATTTACTAATTATTACCTAGAATAATTATATTTAATTATTATATTTTAACTTAATTTTACTTATAACCTGATAATTAGATTAAAATAATATATTTATTTATACTAAATTATAATAAACTAGCTTAGATAGAAATCATATAAAACTTAAATAAAATTAAATATTTATAAAGAAGAATTTAATAAAACTATTTTATTACTGTAAATTATTTATTAAATTGAATTTAAATATTAAAACATTTTGTCTGCTGATTAATTTAGAAATAAATTAATTATATATATATGGTTTTTTATTTAATTATTAATCTAATGAAGAATATAAAAATATTTAATAATTTTTAAAATAAAATAATAAAATTTAAATAAAAAAAGCTTTTAAATTAGTATTATAATAAAACTAATTTTATTTTTTATTTATTATAGCAGGCTATATATATTATATATTAATAATTTTTAAAATAATATATTTATTTCTTATACTTTATCCAGTATCTGTATATAGTATATTATATTTAATTGTATTTAAACAATACTAGTATATTTTTATAATAATTATATTATATTTAGTAAGTAAAGCTATAATATTTTGAAATAAATAAAAGAAACTAGTTTAATTTTTTATTAAATATAAAACTATATTATTTTAAAAATAAATAATTTAGAATATAACTAGTTCCTTAATATATTTATTCTTAAATATATTTAATAATAATCTAGAGCTTTATTTAATATGATTAAAATAAGTTTTAATATCTTAATTTTAGTGAATATTTATAAATCTTATTTATTATAATATTTATAAATCTTATTTATTATAATATTTTGAAATATTATATAATTATTGTATTATATTTATAATATTATAATTTAATAAAACAATTATTAGAATATTTTAATAATCATTATATTTTATTTATTGTATTCTAGCTTTAAAAAAATAATTAAAACGTTTTATTTTATTATATTAATTTTTGATTTTATTATTTGTAACTTTTTTTAAAATACTATTATAGTTTAATTTATAAATATAATCTATTATTTTAATTATTTTAAATTAGATAATTAATATATATTTAATATATATTTTATTTAAAAATTTTTAATTTATAAAATATAAAGAATTTATATAATTTTTAACTATTTTTTATAAATTAAAAATAAATATATCTAAATAAAAAGATATTTACAGGATTTATTATAAATAATATTATGCTGAGATACATACTTATATTTAATTAAAATATTTTTAATATTTTTAAAAATCTATTAAATATAGTTTTATAATTTTAAAAATATATAAGAATTTAAAAATTAGATTAAAAATTAAATTAAAATTGAATTAAAACTTTTTAAACCGCTTTTAAAAAGAAATTAATTATAAATTATATTAGAAATTAAATTAAAAATTAGTTCAAGTTATATTTGATATATTATTATTATAATAATATTTAAGTTTTATAAATCAGAAATAAAACCTTTTTTATAATAATTACTTTTTATTTAAAAAGAGGTAGCTTTTCTAAAAGAATAAAAAATATTGAATTATATTTGAATAAAATTAAATATAATTAAATAAAGTATTTATATAAATATAAGAAATACTTATTAATTATACGATTATTAATATTCTTCAGTATTTTTACTAAAAATACTAGCCTATAAAATAAAAATAAAAACTAGTTTATATAATTATTAATTTAATATAATTAGAGTTTACTAAAACGCGATTTAATAAAAATATTATATTTTTATTATTTTATTAAATTTATAAATAATTAATAGTCCTAATTTTTAGTTTAATATTAATTTAATTTTTTTATTTTAATAATATAAAAAACTATTTTAGAAAAACGTTTTTTAGTATATATTTTAAATATTTAAATAAAATTCTAAATTAAAAAAAATAAATATTAAGTTTATAAATATATTAAATATTTTTATATTTATTTTTATATTTATTTTTATATTCATTTTTATATTTTTTTTATTAATCTAATAGTATATTAAAACATAAACTTAATTCTAATAATAAAATATAATTTATAGTTTATTTTTTAAATCTTTAATTAAAATAAAAAATATTAATAATATTATTTGATTAAATATTATCTATAGTAAATAAAACTCCAGATTAAAATTAAAAAATTAAAACTGAATTAATTTATTAATAATTTTATAAAAGATTATTTAATATAAATTAAAGAATATATAGAATAAAAAATTATTAATATTATTTAAAATATCTATAATAATAATAGTATATTTTTTAATATATAAATATATTTAATATTAATAAATTAAAATATTTAGAATTTCTTGAATTAATAAATAAATCTGTAGAATTAATAAATCTTTATTAAAATCAGACTGATTATAACGATTTTAATTCTAGAATTCTAACATAATATACTAAAAATTATAAACTATAAATTTTTTAACATATATTATTAATCTTAGAAAAATATAAATTATTATTAATTATATCTTATATAAAAGTTATAATTAGTTTTTATTTTTAGAATTTTAAAATTTATTTTTAAAATCTCTATAAATATCTATAAATAAATATTATAGTAGATTATTACTAATAAAATTAAATGTTTTAATATTATTTATTTACTATATTTTATTTAATAATAGATTTATAAGATTAGAAAAATAATATATAAATTATTAAAAACTTTATTTATAATATTTTATTATTAAAGCTAAAATAAGTATACTATATAGTAATTACTATACAATTTTAGATATTAGTCTAGTATTATAAATTAGCTGTTAAAATCTTATAAAATACTATTACAAATTTAATTTAGTCTAGAGATCTTACAGATAATTTTAATATATTAATTATAAATATAGACTAATTAAAATATATTAATTTTAAAAATATTTTCTATTTTACTTTTCTTATTATTAATAAATGAATTATAAATAATAATTATAATATTGTTATTAAAAATTTATATTTTAAAATAGTTTTTAATTTCTTGTATATTTTTATTTATTAAAAAATTAGTATATTAAAAATAATTTTCTACTAATCTGATATAAAATAAGTTCTATTAATTAGAATATAAAAATAATAATATAATTAATAATATAATTAATAATATAATTATAATTACATTTATTATATTAAACAAGTTATTACAAATTATATGAAATGAATTATATAATATTAATTAAGCTAGAAAAAATTTATAATATTTATATTATAATATATATTTATTTAATATTATTTCATTAAAGTTAATAAAAAAATAAATAATTTTAAAACTTATTTAAATTAGATAGATTTGTATTATTAAAAAATCTTTAATATTAATATTTTTATTTTAAATATAATTAAAATTATATTATAATTTATCATTCTTATAAGTTAAAATATATTTTTAAATATTCTTATTTTTATTAAATATTTTTTATTTTTTGAATATTAAATAAAAATATTAATATTTAATATTTCAAAAAACTAATATTTAATAAAGAAAAATTAAAAAACTTTAATAATTTATAAATTTTAATTTTAATTTTTTAAAAGGAGTTTTCTAAAATAATATATAAATTTTATTTTTATATATTTTAAATTTAAATATTTAAATTATTACTGCTACTAGTACTAGTAGTAAACTAATTAAATATTAATAATATTATTTTAATTATTATGTTTATAATTTAATAAATAATAATAATTTAATATACTAGATTTATCAACTGATATATAAAGATAATAAAAATATAAATTATTTTAATAAACCTTATTATTTGCATATATTACTATAATAATATAGATTTGTTTATAAAAAATAATTTTATATGTAATTTATAATAATAGTAATAATTAAACATAATTATAATTTAAAATTACTCTTTATTATTATTTATTAATAAAATATTAGACCGACGTATTAAAGTAAAAGGTTTTATTAAGATTGATTTATATAATATATATTATTAGATTTTAATTTAAGTAAATAAATACATATAAACTCTTTATTTTTATTAACTTTATTGGGTTTTATTATAAGTTTATTAACCTTATTTATATATTTATTTCTTTTAATAAATTTTATAAAATATAAATAGAAAACTAAAAATATAAAACTCTTAGAAAATATATATAGTAAAATTTAAAAAGTATTTTTAAATAATAAAATTATTTTTATAAAGAAAATTATTAATATAAAAAGATATTATATAAATATTTAAAAGTTATTATAATTCTAAAAGTATTTAAACAGTAATACTTATATTTTAAAAAACAATATATTTGATTTTAGTATAATTAGATTACAATAATTTAAAAATAGACTTTAGGTTTTTAAAAAAATTTAAATATTAGATAAATATACTAGATAAAAATATTTATTATATTTAATTTTATTATAAAATATTAGTTAATGAAATATATTTTAATTGATATATTTAATAGGTAATTTAATTCTATATTAACTGTAGAAGAATTAAAATAAAGTTTATTATTATTTATTTTATAAATTAAACTTAGTTAGAAACTAGTATAAAATAATAAATATATTTTAGATAAATTAAAATACAAATAATCTAAATAATATTATATATCTATTTTTTAAAGTAAATATACACTCTACTTATAAATAAAACTACAATTTTAGAATTTTTAATATTATAAACTTATATTTATATAATAATTAATAAAAAAAATTAAAATTAATAAAATTAATAAAATTAATAAAATTAATAAAATTAATAAAATTAATAAAATTAATAAAATTAATAAAATTAATAAAATTAATAAAATTAATAAAATTAATAAAATTAAAAATATATTTATTCTCTAAAGTTTAAAAAAATAACAAAATTATATATAATATTAAAAAATATATTCATAATATATTTAATAGATATAAATTCTAATTAAAATTTAAATAAAAATAATTTCATTTATTAAAAAATTATATAATTATACTAGCTATTAATAAAATAATTTTATAAGTTAATTATACTATTTTAAAAAGTATTAATTATTAAAAATAATAAATATTAGAAAATATATAGAATAAATACTAGGAGATTAATATATATAAACTTATTTTATTATAGAAAAACATATAAGTTTTATTAATATATTTAGATTTATTAATATATTTTTTATCATAAATTTAAACCATTATTAATTTTATAAAAACTAGTAAATATATTTATGATAAACTTTATTATAAACCTGTTTTAAAATAGATAAAATATATATTCTATTTATTTTATTATAAAAATATTAATATGTTAAGATTTATAGAACTAATCTATAAATATATGTCTAATTTTAAAAACTATAAAATATTTTATTATAAATTAAAATATTAAATTAATCATAAATATTTATAAATTATATTTTTAAAAAAATTAAAAATATAATAATAATCTAGTGTAATAAATATTATATTACATAATTATATTAAATTAGAAATAAAGTAATAATTCAATTAAACCGTTTTTTAATTATATAATCCAGTCTAAAATAGAATTATTATTATTTGAAATTATTTTCAATTATTAATATCTTGAAAATATAATTCTATAAATTTATATTATTTTTTAAATATTAATAATTTTTTTAAGATTTAATATCTTGTTTCCAGAATTATACTATAATTAGTTAAAAATCTTATATTAATTTAATAAGATTTGAATTAATAATAGATTAATATAGTTTTTATTAAATAAAAAAAATAAACTATTTTATATACTAGTCAAATTATTTACTTAATAATAATATATAAAAGTCTTAGAAAAATATTAAAAATATACTAATTTTTTAAATTAATTTAAATAATATTATTTTTATTTTAATATAATTCCAATATTACAAATATAACTAGAGTCTACAGAAATAGCTAGACTATTAAAATAGATAAAATGAAATAATTTCATTATATTAAATATAAAGATTTAATATTCATAATCTTTTTATATAAAAGTTTAAATAATACTGGAAAATACATTTTTACTGTAATTAATTTAATTAATACTATATTTTTAAATTAAAATCTTTTAAAAAATAGTTTAGACTGCAGCTAGTAGATATACAGATAATAAAATAAAAATAAATTTAATAAATTTAAATTAAAAGTTTTTAAAACTACTACTTCCTGTCTAGTAATAAATAAATTATAAAATATACTTATATTTATATATTATATATCAATATTTGTTTTCTAAACTACTGTAGTAGTATATAATAATAATAATTTTTATTAAAATATTTTATATTTTTATTATTTTTTTATTTATTAATATATCTAATATATTAAAAAATTATTATTTACAAGACTATAGAAATAGCAGTTAATAAATTATTATTAATATTTAACTAGCTTATCAATAATAATAATAATAATTAAAAATATATATAATATAAAAATAATATAAAAATAATATTAAAAACTATTTTTCTAGTATTTAATTAATTAATTAATTTATTTATTTATTTATTTTAAATAGACAGGTAGTATCAGCCTGAAATAAATAAAATATAATAATCTTAATTTAAAAATAATAAAAAGAAAATAATATAATAGCAGTAATAATAACCTTATATTAATATATTTAATAAATAAATATCCTATAAAAAATAGAATTATAAACAGATATCAGTATTAGACTAATGTAATTATTTTATAAATATAAATTATACTATTATATAATATATTAAATAAATAAAAATATATTTTATAAATTACTAATTAAAATAAATAGAATAATAAAACTTTTAAAATTTAAAAATAAATAATCAACAATAAGGCTAATATTTTTATATGATCTAATTATTTTAAAAATAAAATATATAAATAATATAAATAAATAATAATCTTACTATCTACTGAATAAATAATAAAGATTTTAAATTAGTATATCTAATTAATACAGTCCTAAAATAATAATAATTAATATTAAAATTATCTACTTAAACTAGAACGAAATAATATAAAAAACAAAATAAATAATTTTATTAATTTGATTTTAAAACTACTCAAATAATATATATAACTATTTTGAAATATATTAGGTTCTGTCAGATTACTTAACAAAAAAAATAATTATTTAATAAATAGAAATATATTAGAATAAAAATATAAAAATATATTTTTTAAAAAAAATAAATAAATATTATATTTACGTTTTTTTATTAAATTTAATTATTTATTCTAGAATAGAATATTATATATTATTAATTTATTTTAATTTATAAATAATATTTTTAAAAATAATTTCTATCTTACTTCTTTTACTAGTGATAAATAGATTATAACGAATAATATTAATAATATTATTTAAACACTATAATTAAAAATAGTTAAGAACATTATTTCATAATCATTTAAATTTTTTTATTAAAAAACTAGTATATTAAGAATATTATTCTACTAATCTAATATAAAATAATTTTTATTAATTATAATATAAAAAAATAATATAATTAATAATAAAAGTAATATCAGTATAATTTATTTATAAAAAATTAAAATAATTAGGTAATATAGAATATATAATAAAATTTCAAAAACTAATATTAATTATATTCTAGTTATAATTCTATTATTATATTATTATTTATTTATTAAAATTTATATATAACTAATTATTAGTCAGAATACTGTATATATATTTATTTTATAATTAATTTATAAATATTTAAAAATATAATAATAAACTACTGAATAAAAATATAAAAATAAAACAAATATTTTTAAAAGTTTTTTTAAAATATTATAATTATTTATTCATAAAAAATATTTAATATTTTTATTTATAATAATTCTAAATTTAAAATACTAATTAATAATATTTAAAAAAAAAATTATTACAATAAAAAATCTATTAGAATATAAAATCTATTGTTTAATATATTATATTTAATTAATAAATATTTATTATTACTATATTATATTATTATTATATTAAGAATTAGATTTATTAATTATATTAAATTTATTATTTAAAGATAAATAAAACTAATTATAAATTGTTTTATAAAATTTAAGACTTATATAATATTAATCTGTTTTTAGTTTATAAATTTAGCTAGATAAAATTTATAATATCTATATTATAATATATTTATTTAATATTTCTTTATTAGAATTAAAAACAAAACTAAATAATTGAAAAAATCATACGGATTAAATAAATTTATATTATTAAAATTTATAATTATATTATTAAAAAAGATTTTAATATTAGTATTTTTATTTAGAATATAATTTAAAATATATTAGAGTTTATTATTGTTTTAAATTAAAATATTTTTATAAATATTTTTTTTTATTAAAAATACTAAAATTAAAAAATCTGTTCTAAATATTAAAATATAAATCAAGTATTAGAATAATATAATTTTAAAAATATAATAATTTCAAAAATATAATATATCTAAAAATAATTATTTTTTTCAAAATATAATTTAAAGTTTAATAAATATTATAAAAATAAACGTAAAATCAAAAGAACTTTCAGAAATGAATATTTTAAATTTTAAAAATAAAAATAATATAATAAAAAAGATTTAAAATATTTAAATAATTTATAAAAATTAATTAAAATAGTTTTAATTATTATTTTTAGAAAAAAAAATTTAATAATTTAATTTTAATTTCTGAAAAAGATTTTTCTGAAATAATATATAAATTTTATTTTTACAGAATATTTTATAATAATTTATAATTATTTATAATATAACTATTAATATAATAATATATAATAATCTTAATTTAATTAAATGAATATAGTTCAGTTTAAATTTTTTAAACTAATTTATTAAAATAATTTAAAATTAATCTTTTATTAAAATAAAACAGTTTATAAATTATTAAACTAATCTATCTTTTTTAATAATATAGATTTAAACTAACCTATTCTTTTAGCAATATAGATTATAAATATTAAACTAATCTATTAGTATAATTTAAAAGAAATTAAGAAAATTATATTTAAAATCAAATCTAATTAATCTGATAAATAACTAATATAAGCTATTACTATTTAAAATATTATTATTATTTTAATATCTATTATTTTTTATAGATTTATTTTTTATAAGAATTTTTAAATTATATATTATTTTATTTAAATAGTATAACCGGTCCTGTAGCTATTCTAGGGGGCTAGTCTTCTACTAGAAGTAGCCCTTACAGTATTTAGTAGTATTATAAGAGTTAAAAAAGTTATAATCTTTATATACTTATAGTTACTATATTAATATTAGACTGGTTATTCTTAACTGTCTAGGTTAAATATTGAACTTTTAAAATAGGTATTAAATAAAGTATCTTAATAAACTTATATATTTTTAATCTGTATTTAAATACTGATTTTATATATATATATAAATTATATTTCTAATACTACCTAATACAGCTAACCTATATTTATATATTACTAATTAATATAAGGCCCCTTTTTTTAGTAATATTTTAACTGTCGCGTATTATATAGTAATATAAGTATATTAAATAATCTGATCATATAATATATATAAATAGAAAACTTATATATATAAATTATTAAATAATAATATTTTATATTTTTTTATTAATTTATAATATCTATACCTGACCCTTGTATCTTAACCTGTTTGAAGCCAAAGAGTTAAAATACAGGTTAAGAATATCTACTCTAATTAATATAATACTTAATATAATAAAAAAATATAAAAAATTATAAAAAATTAATCTAGATCTTATATAACTGAATAATTATTTAATATTTTTAGAATTATTAATTATTATATAATTTTTAATATAATTTATATAATTTTATAATTTTATAATTTACTAGCTTTTTCAATAAATTTATATTAGGTATTGTAATAAGCTAGATATAAATAAGTAATATTTACATAAACAGTAGAAATAAGTAATATAATAAAATATATTTAATTTAGAATTAGTTTTCTATAATATTTTATTATAATACAAAAAATATATAGTTTATAATAAATTTTAGTCAAATAAATTTTATTTGATAATTTTTTAAATACTATAATTATAAAAATAAAATACAGAAAATCAAAAATATAATAAAAAATACTAATAATAAAACTGATTAGTACATGGATCTGTAGATCAGTTAGAAATAATAATATTAATTATTTAATAGAGTTAGAGATTTTAGATATTTTTTTAAGAATATATTATTATTTTATAATAGCTGATTATATCAGATTTTATAGATACATATAAGAATAATAATATTAAAAATATTGTTAAATAAATAAAACAGTTAACTAAATAGACTACAGTAAAATATAGCTGCTATATATGTTAAACTATATAGAAAGAAGATATATACTATATTATATATAGAAATATATAGTATAGATATATATAAATATTATAATTATTATCTATAATTATTAGATTTTTTTTATATTAAAACAGATTTGTAAAAATCTTATACAAAATCTTTTATAAGTACTAATAATATTAATATTAGTATAAAATATAATAATTAGAATTAATTACTACTAGTAAACTTAGTTTATAGTAATACAGCTATTTTAATTATCTTATTAATAAAATATATAATCTATACTAGTTACAGCCTATTATTAATTACTATTTTTACTATTCTAAAATATAAATAAGAAAGATATAGAGAAGAAAAATATAAAAAAGAATAATAAAAAAAATATAAAAACTATAATAAGAAAAAATAAAACAATAATAAATAAATTATAGAAAACTTACTTAATAAAATAAAATAAAAATAAAGTAGCTCTTACTAGATAGATTAAAAAAATAATAAACTTTTTATACTAAGAAATAGTTATAAAATAAGCTTTAAATAATTATATTTTAAATACAATTTATATATATAATATAATTATTATATCTGATATAATAAAATACTTACTATATAATTTAGTAATTCTTAGGAACAGTTGTACAACTGGCCACAACTCCCGGCAACTTATGGCAGCGGCCTACTATGTAGGCATCATAATAAACAAGTTATTCACTGCCTCTGCAGGTGCTGCCTTAGGAACCAGACACCCACCTGCAGGTCAGGTGAGAGCCAATATCACAATAATATAGATCCGGGAAATTCAGAATTAACAAGGGTATACAGAGGGAAAAACCACCAATCATAAGATAAAAGTGTGTAGTTAAACTAAATCATGAAGAAAAGAAAGAGAGGGATGTACAAAGTAACCTAGATTAATTCTAGCTATGTTACAAGTACATTATTCTGTGTAGTTGATGATCCAGATCTGGATCAATGCCCTAGAGCCAACTCAATTGGGCCTTTTCAGTCGAAGCCCCCTGTAACTGCATATCATGTGCAACCTTGTCCCTGTCGTTGACAACGGAAATCACGGAAGGCCCACGAGTCGTGGTTGTCTTAGCGGAATCAACAAGGTTTTTGAACCAGAACTCAAGCTTTCCATGATTGATTTGTCGATGCAAGTTCTCATTTTCCCTAACTAGATCACGGTGAACTCGGATCCGCTGTTCTGGATGAAAATGTGATGTTAAATGACCAGACTCAACCTCATTCAAGAAAACGTCGCGCGGAGAGCCTGGGATAAAAATAGGAGGGCAATTGTTATCCTCATCATGCCCTATAGGGAGTCAGTAACCTCTTGAGAAATAACTAATCACTGTTCCCAAGACCCACCGTCTCTGAAGCACCAACAAAGGGTACGAAAAAGTGTAGTGCCATAAAGAAGAGAATCAGAATCGGATTCCTTCGCCTCAGCAATTTCCCCAATCTGCTCCCAGTTATTATCTATCATGCATCGTCGCCACACCAGCTTTTGTAAAGCAACATTACGATGATCGGCCTGGGTGGGGGAATTGAGGCGGATAACCCTTAAGGCGAGGTAAAATTGTTTCCCAAGAATTTCATCTCGGCTTTGCGCAGGAACCGGGGTTAGATCGATAAGTGTCAACAGGTCGACCAGTTGATCAAGAGCAACAACTTGACGAGATATTAGTCTGGAGACAGCCTCGCTGAATATCTCGTGTAGCGACGGTCTATCTTCGGCTGTCGATTTGGCAAAGGATTCAACTGCGATATCAATTGCTGCCTTCTGGTCAATTGCACTGTGCAATGCTGGTCCGATATAGGCGAAGATAACCTCTTGGACGGCATCTATTTCTGCTAAATCCTCCAAACGCCTGATATTATCGCGAACGACCAAACTATCTTGTACAGCAGATTCTTCCCAAGCCGCTAGATTTGCCAGCTTTGCCAAGGATAACTGAACTCTATGACTCCAGATGTCAGACTCATGTTTGGTGGCCAGGTTCTCCAAGAATCGAGCTGCGCAGTCATAGTCATTTTCACCTATGACATCATTGATCCAGCCTAGCCTCGAATAAATTGGATGTTTTCGTAGGAACCGAGTGACGAACGGCTGGAATTTCCTCATTGCGAACAAAATCCCAGATTGTCCCATGGATATCTGGCGAGAGAAAAAGGCTTCTGCCCATGGTTCGCCAAATTTTTCAAAGTAAAAAGAAATTCTTGCACTGAGCTGCTCGGGTGCGATCATATCAGCACATGTCATACTGTTCAGCGAGCTTTGAGGCACCACCGAGCTTTTTGTTTGGTCTTGAAGTTCAATTATGAGCTCCACCAGCGCTCCCATATCTCGAAATTGCTCCGCAAGATTGATTGCAGCCTCCAGCTGACCTATACCCGCCAATTTAAATAACTGCCATTTTCGTTGCTTGGTGTGTGCTTGTTCAGTGGCAATACCTTCTTCTATCAGTTTGGGGTCTTCTTGAGCTGCAAGCCATTGAACTCTTTCACGGTGCATATGGCCCAAAATTTTGAGTTGCCTGGCACTGTTTTTGGCGATACTCCTCACTGTTTGATTCTCAGGAATGTCGATATTGGTCGCCGTTTGTTGAATCCAAGCTCTGCAGCTGTCAAGTTCCAAATCTAGTAGATGTCCAGTCTCGACATAACCAATGCGGTGGGATGTCCAGAATTCTGGGAGACCGTTATAATCGCTTGTCACAACGCCGGCTTCTAGATAACCGTCGCTAATTCCATACCGTCTGGCATGCTCGTCTCGATAACGGAATGCCGTCTCCAAAACAGCCAGAGCGAGTTCACTAGCTTCAAGTAGTTGCTCCGACATCTTTCGTCCCGATTTCGTAGGATTGCCCTTTTGGGGTTTGATGGCGTTGAATATCCATGGCACAATATGCTGCATTTGAAAAGTGTCGTGTAAAAACCAGTGGCGCACCAAATCACAATCAGTTGATTCCTTCCCAATTTTAGTTTTGAACTTTTCGCTCATTGAGTCGATTATATGAGTTAGCAACGTTGAGGTTTTACCCCTGCATTTCCTGGAATCATCCTCTATCTTCCACATGGCTCTCTGGGCTGCAAGTTTCTCCGCTGCCCAGAGTAGCTCCCACCAAACTTCAAGGCGGAGAGACTTAGTCTGCTGAGATAACAAGAATGCAAGATCATCCAGGGCTTTCGCTCGCAATTTGAGATTCAGATCAACAGAGATACCACTTGTTGGGATGAATTTTGAAGTCGATCGTAGAAGTTCCCTGCATATATCCAAAGAAGCCTGCTCGGTTTCCCTGACCGGGAAGCGTAACCCATTGCTGTCAGTCAAATTCAATGGATTTTTGGACATTGTGCCATAGAATATGGCTTGCTCGATTTTGTGCTTCGCACTTATTTGCCCATCCTCAATGGTGCTAATTCTCTCACGAGGCAAAGCTGTAACACGAATGATACCAAAATCACGAACCATGAGTAAACATGCCGCTAAAGACCCCTCGCTGCTCTGGTCTTCGCACCCACTTCCTAAAATTTCATAACTTGTCCCAGATCGCAAGGGGATGATATCCTTGAAAATTTGCGGGCTAGTACTCCTACCTATCACCTGCTGTGAAGTGATTGGCTCTTTATTAGTAGTCAATGAAAGCAGTGCGATTGATTGTCCAGCCACAACAAATGCTGTGTCCCCAGGGCTCGGCACAAATAATCTGACAGGTGAGTTCGTAGGAAGACTGTGTAATTTGACTGAGTTGGTAGATATGATTTGTACCGCGCCACAAAGCCTCATTTGCACGGTGAATATGTTTCGGGTGCTTGTTGTAGTTGGAGCCACCACAGCCGTTATCTCCCATGTGTGGGGATTATCATTTTGTGAATCATGGCTATTTTGCCCAGTCAGAGAAATCGCAAAATCCAATATCTTCCAGTCAACATCATCGGCCTCTTCAGGCAACTGAGGGCTAAGGGCCTCGCGCAAATAGTTTCCCACGTCGAATTGCTGCTTGGGTATGCTGCCATTATTCCAGTGTGTGTCCCAAATTTCGAAAAGGCCGAGCGAGGTGGCAATTATGACATCCCGCTGCCCGCGCTGATGGGACTCGCCTGCTCGAACGGCGGCAATGTTCTTCCTCCAAAAACCACCACCAAGAGCACTTCTTAGGCTGCTTAGCAGTCCGATTCTACCACCCGCTGAAGGGTTTCTAAGAAAAGACACAATCACTGCTGGCTTTCCTTGAGAATCCCGGACAGTTATGTGGGCAACTCTCCCAGTGGAAAATGTGATAATGACGCCAGATGGCTCACTATTTATTATATCTGTCGCACACTCACCCGAAAGCAAGCCGTGGATGCACCCCTGAATTCCAGATTGCTTTTGTCTAGCAAACCCCAATGAGGCAGCGCTGGATATGGTTTCCCAGTAGATTATTTTTCCAGTATAGGGCATGACAACAATCAATCCTGGCGCACCACCCGCTGCGGTTGACAAGAGCAACCCAAGAGGGGCAGTGCTGTTAGACTCAGTATATGATTCCGGCAATGCAAGGGTGAAGATATCCGTCGGGGAAGGGGATGGACCAATGACCGAATACGGCCAAATGATTGCCTGCGACTTCGTTAAAGCCAAGGCATATCCATGACCAGTTCCAAAGGAGCCACGAAATATACCTAAATACACTCGTTACTATTGAGAAAGTGCACATGCAATTAAGACATACCTGATTGCAAGCCAAGTACTTGTTCTGGTATGTTTGGTAGCTGTGTCACGGTATAGAACTCTGTTTTCGACTGAATATTTTGTGGTTAGTTTGAAACCCCAAGAATTAGGCAAGGTAATTGCGCTTTAGCACCACTGACAAGTATGACTGTACCATCACCACTGTCCTCGCACTTGTCTGGCTTTTTAGCAGCCCTTATGGGGATATTTCTTTTCAAGTTCACATCTTCGGTGACGCTGGGATCGTAATTTGGAGTTGATCCTCCTAATCCAAGCTTCTGATGTCCAGTCTTAGATTCCGGTGATGATTCTACATCTCCTCGGAGGATAGATCTCTGTCTCTTAGCACTTGGTGGTTTCGGGGAATCATCAGAATTTGTACGCTGGCGCCTTCTAGGATTGCGCAGAGAGGGTGCTGCCCTGGGTACAAACATTCTTAGGCCTTGACAAGATAAAATAAGGACCAGAAAGACCCTGTATTTTCGCAAGCTCAGCAAAGGGCATCTAACAGGAACTGTAGTGAGGATCTGCAAGGGTGATAGATGTGCTTGAGTGAATATGACCTTTTTTGCTTGATCATGTATAGTGACAATAATTATCTGGTAAACACCCAGTTTGGGCGGACGAAAGTCAAATGCAGCTGCTCCGAAGGCGGTCAACTGCCAAGTCAATACACACATATCACACTAGTACTTAGATATATTTAGGGTGATGCTCAGGCGACACCCCCATTTACTATCCCTGCATCCTCTATCTTCCACCTACACCCCCTCAGTCTAAAGGGGTAAGATAGGTTATATAATATATTACTACATTCTAAATATGAAAGGTATAGAGTAGAATCTTTCTATTACTAATCTAATATAAACTATAGATTATTTTTATATAAGTAATTATGTAAATAAGTAGACAGGCAGTAAAAAAACAGATTAAATCTATATATAGACAGGCAGGCAGAATTATATATACAGATAGTATATACTAACAGTTTTAATATACAGATAAAATCTATTATATTAAATAATTAAAACAATAAACTAGGAATTCTGTACTAACTACTGCTTTTTCGAAAGACGGAAGTCTATTATACAATCTATCTTACCTTTTTAGGCCAAGAGGGGGTGTAGGTGGAAGATAAGGGGTATAGAGATAGCAAATAAAGGTGTCGCCTGATCATTACCCTATATTTAAAGCCGGAGGCCTTATTGACTCAAGCCACATGACCGCAGATGGATCCACATTCAAGAGCTCAAGATCTTCAATATAATTTTTAATAGTTCTTTAGATAAGAGTCTACAGACTAATCATAATTCTTGGTGTTTTCCTTTTAATTTCACAGTGAACAAATCAGGAAAATAAAATACTAGATCCCAGTACTTATATTGTAGATAACAGAATTGTCACGTTGATTAGTTGCATGATTTCATGATCCCATACCAGACAATGCCATCACGTGAAGCAATTCATCCTTCCCCTTTATATAGGTATTATAACTGCCTCCCGTGAAAGCAAGTGCGCAAACTGCATGTAAGACACTTATCACAATGCTATCTCTACGAACTTGACCTTATTGCAGAGAACCTAAAGGTCTTCTGCATCTTTATAAGCCGTATAGGAAATGCTTTCTGTTCTTTTAAGACCCAGACTTGCTGCTGACATAAAAGCAACTGGATACCACGCTCGTTATTGTACACAGTTACCCATTAACATCCAAAAAGAATACATCACATTTTCTTCCTCTAAGTTAGGCTTGCGCACAGCTCTTTTTTTTCCTGGTTTGATTGCCCTGTGTCTCAAATATGCCTGTGTTCTGACACAACCACTGTAGGTCATGGAGTGCAAAGGGTGGGAATGGCAAGTTCTTGGGTCGAAACATTCCCGAAGATAGCCGGAAGATTCTTGGATGAGATGGATTCCCTCATGGGATTTAGGTTGTCTCGAATCATCGCCGACGGCCCAAATATGGAGCTCGATAAAACGGAAAATTCCCAGCCTGCTATAATGGCGACTTCGGTGCTAATACTTCGAATTCTGGAAGAAGAGTTCGGGTTCAAGACACAATTACGAGTAAACATCACACTTGGGCATAGTCTGGGAGAATTCTCGGCGCTCGTTGCTGGAGGTTATCTCGATTTTGGCGACGCTTTGAAATTAGTCAGACGCCGGGCAGAGATAATGTCACAATGCACGCGGGATGCTATTAAAAAATCGGGAGAGGATTACGGCATGGTGGCGCTCATCTGTGAGCCTGACCATCTCAGTGAATTGCTGGCTACTATTCATGAATTCATCGGGCTAGCTCCACCGGTTTTGAAAGACGATTTGAGTCATGAGTTCCAGGCGATCGAACAAGTGATGGTTGCAAATATCAATTCCAATAACCAGATTGTACTTAGTGGCAGCATCACACGGATAAGGACTTTGCTCATTCAGCTCCGCCAGTTTGGAGGGCATGACCCGCGTGCGGTGAGGTTGAGATGTGAGAGCCCGTTCCACAGCCCCATAATGGCGCCAGCCGCAAATTACATGAGACATGCCCTCGAACACATGAAAATCAATTTTCCAGCACACATGCCATGTATCTCAAATGTCTCGGCACTGCCATTCAATTCAAGGGAGGAACTCAAAATCCAGCTATCACAACAATGTGTCCAAACCATAAAGTGGTGGGACAGTATTCGATACTTGGATCAAGATCAAGAAGTAAAGCGATGGATTGGCATTGGGCCTGGAAAAGTTGGTAGGAATTTGGTCGGAAAGGAGGTGGGAAATGTTATGGCCAAAGGCGGTGGTGTTTGGTCTATTTGTGACCCGATTGAGCTTCAGAACATCCTCGATGCTCTGGAAAGGACTGAAAGTGATGCAAAACAGGGTTGAAAATGTAGGTGGTTTATTTCTTAACTTAGTTTTCATACTAGCCATCCAGTTCTTGTGCTTTCACAACTTGCTCCGATTTCATCAGATCACAATGCCACGCCCTCCATAGCTGGTTGACAAGGGCATATATTCGTCTTGATTGAATTCATTCCACGTGGATATTTCAATTATTTGGTGCCTTGAACAGACATCGAGATTCATTTATCAAAAGTTTTGCTGCCAAAGAAAGGGGCCTTAGATTGGATGGTCCTTTGAGAACATTCTCTCTTCTCGTTCATAAAGGAGGTAGATGATGCTAAGGCGACGAAGAGAAAAAAATGCGGTGCAGAAAATTGCTAATCGATCTCTATAGCCTCCCATATAACAATGTAGGCCATTCACATTAACAAAATGCCCTACCTGGAGGCCAGGATTCCCCAATTCGCTTTACTTCATTGACAAATTTTTGGTCTTTTATCTGCGAATTGCAAGGTGAAATTGTCTTGCCCATGGCGGCGTGCTCGTCCGGATTGTAGAACGGATTCTGTAGTAGTTGTACGTAGGCACTTTGCAGAGCCCGGAAAACCTGTCTCACGGAACTATTGCGTTAAATCTGACACATATTACAGAAAGGCCACATGTAAAGAGGATGTGTATCATGATGACATACCGCTTTCAGGTCCAATTCCCCCAAACTAGATTTTGTGGATATTTTGGGATCTCCAGGGCTCACAGGCTGACCAACCAAATCAATTATGACTAGTAACTTCACCCCGGTAGTTGTAAGCCAGCCGTAAGCTGCCAATCTCTCGTCTACAGCATGCAAAAGACCAAGGTCTTGATCAATGGATGTTTGCTTTCGCCGTATCTCGAAAATGTCTAAGCAGGAGTTCAATAGGAAAGAGAACTCAATAGTTGAATCCAGATAGGGTGGGAATAAACACATGTGGAGTGGGTTATCCTAATGATGATCATATCAGACTAGAGCAAGTATTGACTAGGGGAAGAACGTGGTGACTTACAGCTTTTCCAATAACCCCAATACAAGCAATCTTAGGAAATCCCATTTTATTCAGTAAACTCCTCAATTTGTACAAATTGTTATCTTGTACTAAGTACAATATGAATCGGTTTCAACATTTGTAGTATATGATTGCATTGATACGGTCAGTTGAACCCAGCTGATTAGTACTCTCTAGATTGGCCGGTCCTTATCTCACCCCTTGTACCGCCCTCCCCGCCGCCAAAGCAAGGCAACTGATACTGGGACCCCTCTCTGGTCCTTTGGGAACCCCCGAAATGCCTCACCGCCTTCTCATAAGCTGCCTCGACCGGTGTGCGCGGTCATTTTAGCGTGGTTTAGGCGGGAGCTCTAAAAGGTGTATACATATTATTGGTTCGAAGTTGTAAGGCCACTGTAAGTAATATATCCTGCCAAGCGGAAACCAGCTTTCCACCAATCCTATATATTATATGATTACCACCTCTACCATATTAAAATAACATAAAATAACTAGAATTTTGTAAAAATTGTATAAATAATAGAATAATAAAAATATAAAGCAAAAAAAATATATATAAATTTTAAAGAATTAAAATAAAATATTATTAATTAAAAAACTTAAACATTAATAAAAACAAAATCAATTAAAATTATATTATATAATTATATATATTTTATATTTTTTAATACAATTATTGGTACTAAAATTATAAATAAAGATTTATTAATTATTTTATACTCTATATCTTTACTAATAAATAAAATAGTTAAAATTTAAAATTTAAATATAATATTTATAGATTTTATATTTATTTTAAATATAATTAATAACATAAGATTTATTATTCTTTAGATAATTATTATTAATAATTATATATAGTTTAAGATCTTAATAATTCAAATTAATAATAAAAAATACATATTTAAATTAAATAAAAAAAAATATATTATAAATTTTTTATATTTTAAAAAAATCAAAATAATATATAAACCAGCTAATATATTTAAAAATTAAAAATAATCTAGTATATTAAATATTAAATTTATTTTTAAAAATTTTAATATATAATAAAACAATATAGTAATTTTTATATAACTAAAAATTACATTTATTAATAAAAATAATATTTATAAATTTCATATTATAAATACTTTATTAATATTAAAATAATTAATAAAACTAAGAAATAAAATAAAATTTAGTTAATTAATAATAATATTTAAAATATATAGTAAAATATTATAATCTTAATAGTTTAAATTATTTATTAAGTTGAAAATCAAATATTATAAAATATAACTACTAAATATTAATTTTAATAATATCTTTTTAAAACTAATTTATGAGTTAGTAGTTACAGTTTAAAATAAATTAATAAAAAATAAATTAATTCTAGAACTAAAAATATATAAGGCTTTTTTTATTTTAATATTTTATAATATATTAAAAATAATTAAAAATAAATCTAATTTATTTAATAAATTTATATCATGTGATGAATATTACAAGCTGGGCCTGCTGTACAGTAAGTAAACAGTCTGTTATTAAGATATATATCTTAAGAGTGCTCTGCAGTTATATACTGTTACTAGTTATCTAGTCTTATAGATGCTCAGATCTATAAAAATCTTATAAAAATTATTTAAAACTATTAAACCTTTAAAATAATAAAATTAACAATTAAACTATTTATTAATTTATATTATATTTAAATATTTAAAACAAATAATTTTATATCTTTACGATTATAATAATAAGATAATAAATAATCTAATTTTAATCTAATAAATTAAATATAAAAACTAGATTAAATATAAAAAATAAAATATATAATATTTAATAGATATTTTTTTAAAATAGATAGTATTTCTAGAAGTATATTAATTTTTTTAAATATATCTTATTTCTAAGCTGATATAAATTATCTTTAAATTATATAATATATATTTATAAGAATAACTACTTTCTAAGATTTTTTAATTATTAATTTATAAGATATTAGATTTTTATATAATTTTTAGTCCTGTATTAAAGTATAAGACTGACTAGTTTTTATTAATCTAACTAGTCTTAACTCCTGCAGGTCTGTATATTAGTCTTTTCTTTAAAGATCTTTATTTTTAAAAAATACTTAAAATCCGACTAATCTTTTCAGATAAGTAAGATATTACTAAAATATTTTTTTTACTAATTTTACTTACAGCTATATCTTGTTTATAATATATTTATTAATAATAAAATTTAAAAACAGAATAAGTTTATATAATATAATAAAATCTGTAGATTTAGTACTATTATTAATATTTTTTATAATTACTGTTCTTTCTATATTATTAATTATATTATAAATCTGAAAGGTTTTAACTATATAAAACATATCTATTATAATTATAAATATATTTATAAATTTTACAGTAAACCAGAGTATACAAAAATATTCAAAAAGTCTAAGATAATTAATAAATAAATTAAAAACAGTAAAAAATAGTAAATATAATTAATAATAAAAATATTTTATCTTTATAAATAATATTATTTATTTAAAATTTAAAATAATTAGATACTAAACTATAATTCTTTCTTAATAAAATAATTATATAAAAAGAACTTTTCTACTACTGAGAATCTTACTAAGTTAGATTATCTAGCTAATATAAATGTTATTCTACTCTAATACAGATATTTATATTTATTTTCGATCTTAATTCTAATATTTAGTCTAATATAGATTTTAAAATCTTTTTTAATTATAAAGATATAGATCTTTTATTATTCTTTAATAATATTATTAAACCAGCTGGTAACAGCTTTTTAGATTTATAATAAATTCTTAAATAGTTTCTAGGATAGAGTAATCTTCTTATTTTATAAGAAATTATTATTAATTATTATATTATTAGTTTACTAGTATTTTTTTAATTTTATATTTTTTAATAATATTCTTAATTTTTATATCAGTAGTAATTTTTATATTATTTAATACTAGTTTTAATAATAAAATATAAAATACTAGATAAATTCGTTCTAGACATTTTAATAATGTTAATTTAATTCATAATTTATGAATTTAATTTTTTTTAATAATAAATAATCCCAGTTACTCATAATTAAACTCATTATTTAGTTTTTTAATCTTAATATTTTATTATAAAAGATAGATTTTTTAAGCTCAGATTCTGAATAATTATATTTATTATAATATATTCTAATATATATATTTAAAAAATTAATATCTTTTATTAGTTAGATAAACAGCTTCTATAGGTCTATTATAAAGATTTATACCAATTTAATAATTATATTATTTTTAATTAATAATTTTTCTATTCTAGAATTATATCTGTAATTTATAAAAAATAGTATTTTCTTTATTATTATATATATTATATTATTATATATGAATTATATTATTAATTATAATATTAACCAGTTATCTTATTAGTAGTTTATATAATATTAGAGATATTATTTAATAGTCTGGTTAATTTATTCTATTAATTTATTTATTTTTAGATAGTATATATTTAAAAGCTTTAATTTAATTTCTATCTAATCTATGAATAACTTCAATATTTTTAATATAAACAGTTTATCTTTATCTAATATAATTTATTAAAGTATTTTATAATTAGTAAATATATATTTAATCAGTAGCTTAATTATATCTTTTATTATAATTATTTCTGTATTCAATATTATATATAAATATTTTATTAATCAGTCTATAATAATTATAATTATATTATTTTTATCTGATTTAGATAATTTAGTAATAAAATCTATAGTAATTTATTCTTGAGAGTTTTTAAAAATTTCTATTAACTGCAGTTATCTGTATAGTGAATATCTTATTAATTTATTTTATTTATAGCTGTTATAGTATTAAATATATTTTTTAATTTTCTAATATAGATTTAGTATATAATATTGTTTTAAAATATATTTAATAATTTTCTTTATTTTTATATACCTGAATTCTAGTAAATTAAAATATTTTTTGATAATTTTTTATTATATGATTTTTAGAATGTATATTAATTTATAAATCGTACATAAAATTTTTTTTAGTTTTTTATTAGAATCTAATAATCTTATAATTTATAAAGATTTATTTTTTATTATAATTTTTTTAGCTTTTTTAATTTATTTATATTTTATAAATTTGATAGTTACAGTTAAAATCTAGTAATTATATTTTAATAATTTATCTTTGTTTTCTTTTAATATTATTAATGATATTTTTTTAATTTTCTTTTAACAATCTAGTCTTCGGCTAAGTATATCTATATAACTATTTTCTATACTCTTATAATACTTAATTTTATAATTATATTTTATAAAGATTTCTATTTATTATATTTATTCTCTAGTAAGTTATTCTATTATAATAAAATAAGTTAGATTTTTATAATCTAATTTAATTAATACTTAATATTTAGTTTCTTCTAAATCAAGTTTTTATATTTAAAATACTGATATTATAGTAGTAATTTCTTATTATAAATATTATAATTTAACTTTACAGATATTATTTTTTTTAATTAATATTTAATTAGTTATATTATTTTATTAATATTCTATATAAATCTAGCTTCTAGTATAAAATCTGATATATTTATTTTTAAGATATATAGTAGCTTTAGATTAGCTAATATTATAATAATTTTTTTTAAAACAGCTTTTTATATTTATTTATTCTAAATAAAACATATATTTTTTTATCAGTTATATAAGTCTATATATATATTCTAAGAATTTTAGTATAAGTTTTCAGTCATAATTAATAAAACTGAGAAATATTTATATATTTTTTATTATTTAATAATTTTTTAAATTTTCTCTTTTTTTAGTTAAAACTTTTTTTAAATAATAATATATGTAAGAGATCCGGTTTATAATATATAAAATTTTAGTTTTCTAATTTTATTATAAATTTAGGTTTTTTTAATTTCTCTAGTATTTGTTTATTATATTTTATATATTTTTTTAGTATCTTACTAAATACTAGGATATTATTCAGATAAATAATTATAAAAATATTAAGATATCTTCTAAATACTTTATTAATAAATTATTAAAATAATACTAGTATATAATTTAATCTAAATAATATAATAAGATATTTATAAAGATTATATTTTATAAAATAGTTTACTTTTTACAGCTTATTTTATATTTTTTAGATAAATAATAATAAATATTAATTTTTAATTATAATTAAATTTAATTATTAATAATTAATATATAATTATATCTTTTTATGTTTTTTAGTATAAATAAAATTAGATATCTAGCTAGTAATTCTAACTTTTAGATATATTTTTTTACTAAATTAATATTAATACATTTTCTCAGAGTTTATTTCTCAGCTAGTAATAACTAGTAAAATAATATAAATTTTAATTTCTTCTTTTTTTAAAACAGATTTTATAATTATATAGACTGTATTCTAGTAGTATCTTTATCTTTAGTAGTATAAATATATCTTTATATTTCTTATATTAGTCTGAATCTGATATTTTTATTTTTTTATTATATTTAATATCTGCTGCTTGGCATAATATATTTAGATAACATATTCAGTAAGCGAGCGGGCCACCTCCATCTGATTTCCACGACTAGGTGAGATTCAAGCATCTTTTTACCAATAAAATAAATATATTTCTATATAAAATTAATTACTAGACAGATTAGAATATCTGACTCTAGTATATACTTAAATATAAGAACTAGAATACTGCAGTAGTATATATATATATAGTCTAACTGCAGGAATCTCTAGATCTCTAGATATAATATCTTAAGTTTTAAAGATCTGATTCTTCTGTAGAAATTGTTTCTGGCTTTTCTAAATAGAAAGACTTTCTGTAATAGTAAACTGTCTAGTAAATATTTTTTTTAAACTAGTTTTTATATATTATTTATACATTATAATTTTTTTATACTAAAATAATAATAATATTATTATTATTTTATATTTTTAATAAATTAATCTAGTATAATCTTTATAAAACAATTATTCTATATATATATTCTAAGCAGCTTTTTAATTATAGATATTTACTTCTCCAGCTATCTAGTTATATAAAGTATTTTAAATACTGAATTAGTTAATTAATTATCTAGTAGTATTAATATATTCAGCTGAATATTAAGCTAGCTAAATATTCTTCTTAGATTATATGAAACTAGTCTAGTAGTAGAAAAACTACTATAAATATTATTAATAATATAAAATTTTATATATATTTAAAAAACAAATTTAAAAAAATTAAGTTTATTAATATAATTAAATCTGAGATATATCTTAATTTTTATTAAATATCCATATATATACTTTAATAGTAAAAAACAGGTAATATTTAAAAACTATAATAAATATATAAATATATAAATAAAAATAATATTATTTTTATTATATATCTAATTAAATTAAAATACTAGATAATTTCTATAATTATGAAAAATTAAAAAATAATTTTTTTTAATTATACAGCTAATAGTAATAAAAATAAAAGCTTTTTTTAAATTAATAAAAATTTTTTTTTAAAAATAATATATAATAGAAAAGCTTATCTAGAAATATTAATTTATTTAATAAAAATAATCTATTCTTAATTATCTAATTATATAAAAGATATTTTTTTTTTAAAAATTAATTCTAGTAATTATTTTAATAGTAGCTATTAAATCTATAGTAAAATTAATCTTATTAAAATTATAGATATCTTTACATATAATTCTATATTATATTATTATAATTTATATATAATTAAATTATTGTTTTATAATTTTAGAGTCTTTATATTAAGTATACTGATAATTATATTATTAAAAGAAATATATTTTTAATTTATTATATTATTAGATAAAATTATATATTTATTTTTCTTCTATTATTTAAATAAATGTAATATTATATATAGTAAGAAGAATATTAACTATTTTTTATATATAAAATACTTAGAGAGATACTCTATATTAAATAGGTAATAGAATCTATTATATAAATAATTTCTTTTTATTTTAAGGTATCTTATAGGAGTTAGTATATATTTCTATTTAAAAAATATATCTCTAAAGTTATTACTGAAGGGTTATACAGGGAATATTATAAACATGTACTGCTTTATAAATTTTTAGAGATTTCCTGTTTTTTTAAAGCAGTAACTGCAAGTAGAATCCTACCCTCCTGCTCAGTTGAAGTTCTTGACTTTTAACGCGCTTTTAGAGGCATGGCTGGTGGTTGAATGAGGTAATGTTTTTTAGACGCGGTCAAAATGCGTGAGGTGTCCCGCCCGCTTGCGTGGCCCGCTCGCTTACCGAATACATTATAACTTATTAAATTCTTATCTAATATCTCTAATTAAAGTTTATTATTATAATAATATTGATATCTATAATTTATTTTAGCTGTTTTATTCTATCTAAAAATTATAATTTAATATTTTTTAATTTTTTCTCATTTAGTATTTTTATAAGTATTAACTCTTGTATCTAATAGTTTTTAAATATTTATATTTGTTTAATATTTTACTGGCAGTTATATCTTATAAACTCAAGTTTGTTTTATTTTTTAATTAATTTCAGGATTATATTTTTTTAATCAGGAAATTTTTAAACTAATATTATATTGTTTTAATATATTCTTTAATATTAAATATTTCTTTTTTTAATTCATATATAATTTTTAAATCTAATATTTTTCTATATAGTTCTAGTATAGAATTAATTTTTTTTATATTAGCTGTATTTTCATTCAGTAAGTATAGAATAGACTAATAAAACTACTAATATATTATAAATTAATTAATAAAGAAATGTTTTATAATTAGATTATATTAGTTAATTTGAAATATATATTTTATTAGATAGTTATTAATTAGTATAATCTATAATCTTTTTTATTATAATTTTAATAATATTTTTTAATAACAAATTCTTTTATAATTCTGATAAAATTATTAATATTATTATTAGTTCTTTCTAACTTAACAGTTTTTTTTAAAAAGACTTTCAAATGTTTTTAAAAATTTAATAATTACTTATAAAATTAATTTATAATTTTCTAAGATTTTTTTCATTTTTAAAATTATATTACTCTATTTCTATAATTATTTTATTATATTTTAAAAATCTTTAAATAGATTTTAGAGATTATATTAAAATTATTTATTAATATCTGTGAATTTGTTTTTAGAATCTTATTATTTAATATATATTTTCTTATTTTTTTTAAGATTTATTTCTATCTACTAATTCAGCAGATCTTCAGAAATATAATAATATCTTTCTTAGATAAAATACTAGTTTAATTTATTTAAAGTTTTATAGACTTCTACTAGTCTTTTTAATGATATTTAAATAATTATTATTTAATTCTATCTATCTGGTTTTTTATTAGTAGTCTTTAGCTTTATTTTATATTTTATTTATTTATATCTCTGATTCTAGATTATTTATTATAAGAATTGTTTACTCTATGTCTAGAAATTTAATTATTAAATTAATTAACTTTTCTTATAAAGTATTTATAGCTATTTTTTATAATATATCTAGATTATTTATTTAATTTTGTTTTATTATTTATTTCTGAAGTAGATCTTCAGGATTCTAGATATTATTTATTTACTTTTAAGATTTTGTTTTATTATTTTTTCTTTTTATTTATATATTTCTAGTAGTATAGAGACATTATAATTCTTAAATAGTTTTTAATTACTAAGTTTGTTCTGATTTATCTATTCTTATATAGTATTATCTAGTTATATATTTTAATTTTTTATATTTAAAATATAATTATTTTTTTTATAATATTCCTATTCTTATTTTAGTAACTAAATAGTATCTAATTTTATTAGTTATAATTTATAAAGATTTAATTATTTTATAATTTTTTAAGTATTATTATAATACAATTTAAATTACTAATTTTAAAAGATATATTATTTTTTTCTTTTAAAATATTTAATTTTGTATTTAAATACTTATTAGTTATA
The DNA here is from genome assembly GCA_003184645.1 of Aspergillus ellipticus CBS 707.79. Classification (NCBI taxonomy): domain Eukaryota; kingdom Fungi; phylum Ascomycota; class Eurotiomycetes; order Eurotiales; family Aspergillaceae; genus Aspergillus; species Aspergillus ellipticus. The sequence continues at coordinate 156,393 of KZ825820.1, read as the reverse complement.
TTATCTATTATTTATTTTAACTACTAGTTCTAATAGATTATATATCTTATTAGAAGTATTAATTTAAATTAGTTTATTCTTAAGTCCAGATTTCAGTCTATATATAAAATATCGAATTTATATTTTATCAGACTATCTAAATATAACTAAAATGTAGAAAAACTTAGCATGATATACTGCAGTAGTTATTATTATATAATGTCTTAGAAATCTTTATTCTACTTATTTTTTTATTAATATTTTTAAATATTTATTTTATTTATTTTGTAAATAATTTATAAGTAGTAAACATTTCTATTGTTATAGTAGATTATTTATTAGATCTTTATAATATTCTTAAATATAAGATTCCAGCCAGTCTTAAGTTGTTTTATATAAATAAATTAATATAAATATTATTTTATTAATTTTAATAAATAATTTTATTTTATTTATATGAAACATTATTAAAAATCTTTTCAGATTCTATTAAAACTGTAAGGTTTTAATAGCTTTAATCTGTTATTTAGAATAATAATTAGAATTATTTTAAATTAGATTTAAATTTATTTAAACCAATTTTTAAAATTATTAATAGTAATCTTTTATTCTTATCCTATAATATTTAATTAATTAATTAAATTATTAATTTAGACTTTAATAGTTTTATTATATTATAGTTACTTATTATATTACTTTTTAACTTATTTAGTATAGCTTTAGAGATATTATATAATCTTATTTTTATTATTATCAGAATCAGGTTTCTTTATTTAAAATTAAGTAGTAGATATAATAAGTACAGGAGTATACTTACTGCTCCTATTATTAGTATTATCTAAAGAAAATATAATATTATAATTAAGTATTTAAGATAAGATATTCAAAATACTATAAGCTAGGCTTACTGTATAATAAATAAATAGTCTATTATCTAGATATATATATTAAAAATATTCTATAGTTATATATTATTACTAGTTATCTAAACTTATGTAGGCTTAGATTTATAAAACTCTTTTAAAAATTATATAAATAAATTAAAAATTTAAAATAATAAGATTAATAATTAAATTATTTATTAGTTTAAATTATATTAAAATATTTAAAATAAATAACCTAATTTTAATTTAATAAATTAACTATAAAAACTAGATTAAATATAAAACCCTAAATATATAATATTAAATAAATATTCTTATATATCTAGTTTTTTTTAAAATAAACAATTTTTCTACAGTAAATACTATTTTTAAAAGTATATTAATTTTTTAAGATATATCTCATTTTTAAACTAATATACTTTCCTTAAATTATATATTATATATTTATAACAATAGTTAATTTTTAAAGTTTTCTAACTATTAATTTATAGAGTATTAGATTCCTTATATAATCCTTAGTCCCGTGTTGAAGTGTAGGACTGATTAACCAGTTCTCATTAGCCTGACTGGCCTTAGCTCCTGCGGGTCTGTAACAATAAAACTCTAGAGTTTCCAGAATTTATGTTCTATATACTTACTGTACTGCTTGCTTATATTATATTATATTTTACTATTTATATATAAACTATGTAATTAGGCTGGAGTATAGAAAAAGATTATGTCAGCTACTTTAATATAGTCTACAGAACCCCTGCTGGTTTTAATCTTATTTATATAATTATTTTTAACTTGATCATCTTTCTGTAGATATCATATACTATATTTAATAATATATATATGATAATTCAGAAATCTTTATTATTATTTATATATTATTTATTCTAAATTTTAATATATTTTAATATTTAACAGCTATAGATTATTTAGAGTTAATTAAGCTAGTTATTTATTAATTCCATAGAATATCTATATCAGAAAACTCTTATATTATATTATTAATATTATTAGATTTTTTAAAAAAACCATTTTTAATTTTTTATAATATTTTATTATTATTTTAATTATAAATTTATTATTTAAAAAAATTATATTATAAATTTTATAAATTATAATTAATAATTAATTATCAATAACTTCAGCTAATTAAACTAGGATTTTAAATTAATTTATTTTATAATAATAATATTACTTTATTATATTAATATAATCTAAATAAATAAATATTTTATTAATAATTTATATTAAATAAATTACTAAATTATTTTATAATTATTTGTAATTTTTATATTTAGCAGATTAAAATATTAATAAATTTATATTTTGTATATTATTAAAAAAAGTTTATATATTTTTATTTTTATTTAATATATCATTATAATATTATTATATAATAATATCTAGTTTTCTATATAATAGAAGTTTAAATTTAATTTTATTATTAAATAATTTATATATATAATTGAATATATACTAGTTCTTATAAGTATTATAATATAAATACTTATAAAAATTAATAATATGTTTTCTATTAATTATAATTTTAGATTTAAACTTATTTTAGATCTTATCTTAAATTTATAAATATATTTTTTTCACAGCTAGTTCTTAAGTATTATATATATTTTAATTTATTCATTAATAATAAATATATTAATATATATGTCACCTAAGGTTTTTAAAACTCTGTTTTTTATAATATAATTTATTGAAATATATTATTTATTACAGTTTAATATTTAATACATTACAAATATTATCTTTTATGAATTTTTATTATTTTGTATTATTTTTTTATTATATTTTATTACATTTTATTATATTTTTTATATAAGCTATATAAAATTAACTATAATTATAATAATTATATTTAAATTGAGTTAATATATACTTACTGTACTACAGAGGTTTTAATTTTTTAAATGAAGTTTATAAAAATTTAATGCTATTCAAGAATATTATTGTACATAATAAAAATTATAATTTGATTACTATATAATTTTTTTTAAAAACTATATGAAAAGGTTTATAAAAAATAATTGAAAATAATATATATTAAAATTATATTTATATTTTTTAATTAAATAAAATAATAAAATCATAAATTAAATATTTTAAATTTTTTATATTTAAAATAAAATAAAAAAATATATATATCTAATAATTAAAATATTTAAAATTATTATTAAATTATTATTAATAACTGAGATATTAATTATAAAAATATATTTAAAAGATCTAGATTTTAATAATACTTTTTTTAGAAATTATATATAATAAAAGTTAATAATTTTCTCTATATTTTTATATTATATATAAAAAATATTACTAAAGTTTTAATTAATAAAATATTGTGTAGTAAATTTAGATCTTATTCTATATATTTTTATTTAATTTTTTTAAATATAGATCTTGCAGTCTCAGATAAAAATAGTTTTTAAGAAATATTAAATTTTAATAAATTTAAAATTTTTTAAAAATATTATACTAGTAGTTTTATATTTCTAATATCATTTTAATAAATATAACCAGAATAGGTTTCTATGAGATTAAAATAATATTAATTTAATTTTATTAAAATCTTTATAATATGATTAATTATATTTATAAAAGCAATATATTAATATATATTTACATTTCTAGATTTGTATTAATTTATATAATTTAATATTAAGATGTATATATTATAAAAATATAATAAAATAAATCAGTAACTTTTAAAATATTAAAAAAGAAGATTTAACTAAGTAGTATACTTAGTAATATTTTATAAATTAATAATTTAATATAGTTAATCTATTATTTTAAAAAAAACTTTATTTTTAATAAATAAATTTTAATATGATTATTAAAATAATTATAACTAGATTTATATAAGATGTATATAATATACCTTTTAAAAATAAAATATAATTATTTATATAAATGTAATTTTTTTAAATTAATTTATTTAGACAGAGATTACAGAATATTATTAAATTATAAATAATATTAATAATATAATTATTAATAAATTTATCTAATAAAAACAATTATATTATTATTTTATTAATATATTTAAAAAATATAGTTTACTCATAAATTTATATTAAAAATATTCTTATAGTATAGAAATGAAAAATTAAAAATAAATTATTTAAGTTTTATTATAATATATAATTTTATTTATTTTGAAATCTAATATTTAATAGTAATAATAGTTTTTTTTATTTTTTATATAAATTAATATTATATTATATAAAATATAATAATAATTATTAAAATAGTTATAAATTATATTAATTTTAAAAAATTAAAATTCTAATAATTTTTTATATAATTATTTTAAAATATTTTATTAAATATATCTAAAATAAGTTTTATAATATTATGTATTTAATATAAATTATTAAACCGGATTTTAACTATTTAGAATAAGATATTTATATCTATTATAATTACATTATTAATCTTATAAAATATATATAATTTATTATTAGATATAGTTTTTATAATTATTTTTTTATATAAATTAGTTTTAGTATAACTAGAAAAACTATATTTATTAAAATATTTTAATTATTTATTAATTTTAAAATTTATAATATATTTAATAAAGAGTTTATCATATTATTATCTTTATTTAAATATTATTAATTATAATCTTTTTCAGGATATAGTACTCCGGTATAATATTTTTAAAATAAAAAATTATAAATCAAAAGATTTAATAATGTAATCAGTAAGCGAACCGGCAGTGTAAGCGAACCGGCACCCGCGCCCACCCAAACAACCTTCTATAAAAAGATAAAGCTTATATACACTATATATCAATAAAATAATATATTTAATTAGTGTTTTAATATATAGAATACCTTATTCTTATATATTTAATTATATTATACTTACTGCAGTAAGATAGTACCCGGTAGTAAGATTATTCTTCACCGGCAGCTAATTCTTTAAACTGACTTCTACCAGCTTAATCAGCTTTATAAATTCTTTTAAATATATTTTTAGTCTTATTAACAGTAAGACTATTTAAACCAGTTATTTAATAATAAGATCTCTTATTCTTAATATTTTACTTTTCTAATCTAGTTTATAATTTATTAACTTCTTGCTTAAGTAAAGCAGTCTAGTTAAAAATAATTTTATATTCTTTTATAATATAGAATAATACTGCTTTTATCTATAAGAAGAGTTAATTATATATTTATAAAAAAGTTTTTTAATTATAGTTTTATACTTCTATAATTATTTTATATTCTTAGATATTTTTAGTATTATTAATATAGTAGTAATACTGCCGGTTAGAGTAGACTTATAGAGTTATATAACCAGTCTACTGAAAATCTTATCTGTTTAGAATAGAACTAATCCTGAAGTCTTGAAAATATTATATATAATTAATTCTTTAAAAGTAAGAGAATATACTTCTGGATATATATCTAAAAAATTAATCTTATTAATATAATAAATATCCTAACAGATTAACTGTTTTATCAAGCTTCTGTATACTTATTTTAACAGTATAAAATAAATAATATCAAGCAGTTAATAAAGATATAAAAAATATAGAGATATATAGATAGAAATAATACTATTTTAACTATATATATTATTAAATTCTATAATTAAATAAAAATTATATTTATTAAGAATTAAGAGACTATATTATCTAATCTACCGGTTTTTAGTAAAAGAAATAAAGTATTTATAAAATTAATATAAACTAATATTATTAGAAGTCTAATTATTTAGTAATAGATTAATATATTAATTAAAAAAAAAAGATCTTAATATTATATCTCTATATAGACTTTTCTTTTAAAAATTAAATACAGTAATAATACTATACCGGCAGTATTAATATATTTAATTAAAATTATTTATTCTTAATTTTCTAGCTGTATAAAAAACAGCTTACTTATATAGTCAGATTATATAATTATATAGACTATAGCTATTATTCCTATAATAAAACTAGTTTTATTAAAGTTCCAGATATATTAATTAAGAATATTATATTTCTTCTTTACAGTTTTAATACAGTTAAATTATTTAATTAAAAGCTTTAGATTTTTATATTTTATATACTGGATATAATATCTTTAACAGAATTAATCTTTTAATTCCGGAATATATTTAATAAAGTTATATATTTATTTTTTATTTACAGAGACTATAAAATCTGAGTTATATTTTTAAAGAATTACTACTATACTTTAAATATATAATAGCTGAGAATAAAGTCTATACTTTATAAATAAGAAAATCTAACTTTTTAAAATCTTTTTTTTTAGATAAGTTAATTTTATAGAGTTAGTATATTTATTTAATCTTACTTTAACTTCTTACAGATATTTTTATAGAATTAAATATAGAATATTAAATATATAAACTGCTTCTGCTATAACAGGAATTTTATTTTTTTAAATAGTCTTAATAGTAAGACAGATTCGGCCCTCTTATTCTACTAAAGATTTTAATAATCAAGATATTTTTAGTAGAGTTATTAGTGGTTAAATTACTTTAAGTTGAAGAACGCGAAACTGACGCGCGCGGGTGCCGGTTCGCTTACACTGCCGGTTCGCTTACTGATTATATTATAAAATAATAAATATTTTTATATTATTATTTATTTTAATTTTATTATAATAAATTATAATAAATTAGGTAATAATTTTGAACTCATTTTAATAAATATATATAATTTGAATCTAGGTATTTATTTAATAATTATAATTATATTCTAAATTTATTTATTTTAAGATTTAAATAATATTATAAAAAAATGTAGAAATTATAAATAATGTAATAAATTAATAATTTATTTTTATATCTAGATTCATTTATATAATATATTTTAGAAATATTATTTTCTATTTATTATACTTTAAATTTATTAAAGAAGATATCAGTATTTAATTATTAAAAAAAACTTTATATTATAATAATATATTTAGATATTAATTTAATTATTAATATTTCTACTTTAAAGATTCTAATAAGTTTTTATAAGCTATTATTATAAAATATATTTTAATAAAAATTTAATTATTTGATTAATCTCTGAAAATAGATTAATTAATACTAGATTACTTGACATTAGTATTTACAGTAGTAATATCAGCTATTTTTAATTTTTAATTTTTTTATTTATTATTATTAATTAGTCTATAAAAATACAGTATTATTTACTTTTTTAAATATATTATATTTTTAAATTTTAATTTATTATCTTATAATTTTATATTAAGAAATAAAAATAAATATATATTTATATTTATAAAATATTTTTTTAATAATAAAAAACATATACTTAAAAAAATTATAATAATATATAATATAAAAAGATTTATAATTAATAAAAGTATTTATATAATAAAAATTACTATTAAAATATATAATATATTTTAACTAGTCTAATAATATATAAAGATAAAGAAGACTTTGAGATTAAAGAGCAGGGGACTTACTACCTGCAGTAGTACTAGATCTAAACAGAGGCACACGCGGGCCGGCGCAGCTCTAATAATTAATATATATAAAAAAATTGAAGCTTATAATATTATAAAATTTTAATTTTTGTTTTCTATATTTTTAAGAATTTGTATTTCTTTATATTATATAATCACTTTTTTTTTAAAAATATTTATTAATTTAAAGATAAATAGTAAAAGTTCTAATTTTTTAGTGGTAGTTATAGTAAGAAACAGCAGTTCACTGTCCCAGCAGTTTACTGTCCGGGTATATTATTAATAATAACTAATTTTTATATTTATAATTTAATATAATCTTTAAAAAAATAAACATTTAAAATAAATAAATTTAATGATATTTATAAAATCAGATATTAGCTGACACTATTAAAACTAACTATTTATTTATAATATATACTTATATTTAATTATATTTATATAATTTATTATTAAATAAATATACAGTATTATATATAATAGAAAATATTATTAAATAAAAAAATTTAATATGTAGCGTAATCAACGGTTGGGCGGCCTACCCGGTTGGGCGGCCCACCCCTTTTGAAAACACTACCTCAAATTCCTACCTGAAGCTATTCGACTACTACAGATGCTACTAAAAATATCTATAATATTAAAAGCGCAGGTAGAACAGAAAGACAGGATTCTTCTTATTATTAAGATTATTCAGAAAGACTAAATTACTAGTATTTATAAAGTAGTATATATTTATAATATTATTTAAACTACTCTTTATACTTAATTATCTGGATATAATTTTACTAAAGATACGATTTATATATATTAGAAATTATCTAAGAATAAAAAGAAATTATTTATTTAATAAGTTCTATCTCTAAATAAGTAAAATATAAAACTCCGGCTGCTTGAAGTCAGAAATATAACTAATCTAATTCTATTTAAATAAGGTTATTTAATATTTAAAACAGTAGATACTAATTAGATCTACAGCTTTATTAAATATTATAAATTTTTTTATATCTAGTTTACTAGATAATATAATTATTAAAAAACTAAGATAGAGGATTCTGAGATTATAAAAAACTAGTTTAATTTAATCTAGAAGATTATATAAAAATATAAAATCTTATTAAATAATATTTATAATTTTAATAAAATAGAATTAACTATAAAAATAATTATTATATCTAAAATAATAACTAGTTCTTAGAGAACTAGCCAGCTATCTTTAATTTAATTAAAACAATTGAATATAGATTATTTCAATTAAATATATTTAGTCTAATAAAATAGTTCTATTATTAACTCTAATTTTTGAAGATAAAATATATTTTAAAATATAATATAAAGATTAATCTATTCTTTGTATCTGAAGAGTTAAAATTAATAATAATAATTAAATCACTAATATAATTGAAGTTTTATAATTTTAAAAAAACTTTTATTTTATAAATTAAAAATAAATTAATAAATAAATATAATATTCTAGTAATTAACAGTTATAGTTGTTATTTAATTTCTAAATTTAATTAAAATTATACTAAAAATAATATTATTTTTATTTATATATTTATATATTTATCTTATCCACTTTAATCTTTTAATATTACTTATTTTAATATATTTAAATATATATATAAAAATACAATTTTAAAATAAATATAATACATCTATAATTATATCAATAAACTTAATTTTTTAAAAATCTATTCTAGAATATAGTAATAGTTTTTAATAAAATAAAATATTATCAGTAAATTTCAAGAAAAAGATCCTATTTTTTTAGATTTTAATTAAATATATTCTCAGCTTAATATTTATTTAAAAATATTATTAATCTCAGATAGTTAGTTAAATAGTTTAGTACTTTAAATATTATAAAATATCTACTTTAAAAGTAGTAAATAAATTTAATTATACTGGTTAAAAAGAATAAAAGGTTTTATGCTAACTATAAAAAATAACTGAAAAAAAAATATTTAAAAAAATAGATAGTCTATATAGAAGATACTACTGTTAAAAAAACCCAGAGTATACTAGAATAAAAAAAAGAGATATAAAATAATAAAGATATTTAGATTAAGTTTTAATCTTTATTTACAAACTTTCTTATATATATCTCTATACTGTACTAATTACTTTAATATTAGTTACTAATATATATAATATTCTAAACTATCTAGTAATTAGTTATACAGTATTCTTATAAGTATTTGTATTAAATTAAAGGCTTTATTTTAATGATATCGAGCAGTTCGGGCAGGGGGGGTGGGCCGCCCAACCGGGTGGGCCGCCCAGCTGTTGATTACATTACTGTATAAGTATATTTGTAATTATTAGAATTATCGTTTTTTTAAATATATTTTATTTAATTATTAAAATAAGTATTATTATTATATATTATAGATAGTTTTTAATTAATAATATAAATAATTACTATAACTAAATTAATAATAAAATTTATTATATATTGTTTATGAAAAATAATAAGATTTATAATAGTAATAAATATTTATTAATAATTATTTTAATAGTACTAATTCCATGATTGATAATAATAATTAGCTATAATTATTTTAAAACTATATTGAATTTTAATATTATAAAACTAATTAGTTATTAGTAATTAACTATACTAGTTTTATTATTAATACTTTTCTTAATAATTTTATAAAATATATTAATTTTATTATAGATATTCTTAATAATTTATATATTATTAAAAATAGGTTACCTGAAGCCTGCATTAATTAGTATTTATTTGTTAAAATCTATCAGCAGGCTGCTAAATTTTATAAAGTTTATAACAAAATATAATAATTTATACTAAAAATAAAATAAATATTATAATTATAAATATAATATTATAATATTATCTAGATAAAGGTTTATTAAAAAATTAATTATAAAAATATAATAAACTTGCTGAAAGAACTATTTTTAAAAAATTAAAGAATATACTATCAGAATAAAAAATTAAAATAATTTTTAATTATATTAATTTAATTAAATATATAATTAATAGATAGTTTAATAATGATAAATAATATTTTAAATAAAGCCCTATATAGGACAGTTTGTCTGGATATCAATATATAAATAAATTAAGATATTAAATTTATTTAAAATATTAAAATAATTTATTTTAAAATATTAATTTAACTTAAATCATTAATTGTTAATAGATATTATATTGTATATAAAATAATTTTTAAATTTAAAAACTTCGTTATAATAAAATAATACTATAAAAATAAGATTAAAAATTATTTTTAATACTAAACTTCTTTATAAATTTATTTTATAACAGTTATTTTTATATTATATTATAAAACTTTAGTTTTTTTACATTCAAAATTATTACAAATCTAGTATATAATTTAATAAGTAAATTATTATTCTATATAAATTTATTACTAAATAAATATATTAAATAAGTTTTAAATAATAAAACTATTAAATATGATTTACTTATTATAATACTAATGATTATAATAATATTAATTCAAAATACATTAATATAAATATAAATAATACTATCAATTATAAATATAATTATAGTTACTAAATTCTACTTTAAATATATATACAAAACATCTGGCCTATTTATAGTTAATTTAATAGTAAACCAATTCTAATAACAAAATTAAAAGAATAAAAAATAATAATAGAAAAATTATTTAGAATAAAAAAATAAATATAAACTTAAATTCTAATAATAATATTATATATATCTAATTTATTCAAAAGAATTTACAAATATTATCAAAATAAAGGATTTATTTAAAAAATATTAAATTATATAAAAATTATCTTTAGACTAGTTTTTAAATTAAATGTTTCTAAATACTTATTACAGTATCTAGAATATTATTAATATAAAAGATAATCTATTAATTCTTAATATTAATGTAAATTTTATAAATATTAAACTATTTTTTAAAAAAATTAAAAATAAATATATTAATTAATATGGTATAAATTGATTATAAATTAAAATACATCTATAACAAAATAATAGATAATAAATTAAATAAATAGAATAAAGATAAAAAAAATTTAATAAAAATAAAATAAATAGTACATATAAAACCAGGTAAAATATAAAAATAATAAAAAAACAATAACTAATCTAATCATTTAGTTCAGCATGTTAATTAAATTAATTTAATATTTAAATTATAAGATTTATTAAGAATAAAATTTATTAATGAGTATCTGATTATAAAGGTAGATAATATAAGAATAGAATTAATATATTAAAAATAATATTAATAAGTCTTATAATTAACTGAAGATCTAGTAAATATTAGAAATTGAATAAAGAAAAATATATTTATTTCTAAGAAAATAGAGTTTCTAGATTTAAATATAAAATATACTATTAATATTATGAATTTAAGATTTTTATAGATTATTAATTAATTATTAAAAAAAGAGTAACCGGGTAATATCAAGATATAGAATTATATATTAAGTATATAACTAGTCATCTTACTAGCTATCTATATATAATACTAAAGATAAAGTAGATAGTAAAGCAGAGGATTTATCATAGTTATTATTTATTTTAATTATAATACTTTCTTATATTTATTTAAATAAATTAATTAAGTAAAAATAATTAATAAAAATATCAAAGAAAAAAATAAAAATATTATTTATTTTTACTAAACAATTATTATATAGAAATAAATTTTGAAGAAATATATATTTAAAATTTTTATTATATGAAATATTAATTTTATATTAAATTTTAATTTTCTGAAACTATAGAACTAAACTATAATCTGATTTCAAATATTTTAAATATTATTGATTTTTATTAAAAATTCTTCCGATTTTTTATTTGATTTAGTTTTATTAGATTTTTGTAAATTAAATTTAATTTTATTTTAGGAATAATACTGTATAGAATAAAGAATCAATAATTTAATATAAATAAACCAGCTATAGATATAGAGAGTTTTATAATAATTAAAAACTTATTTAGTATAATAAATAAATATATTTAAAGTATGAATTTTTTTATATTATATAAATATTACATATTTTTATATTATTATTACTGCCTCCGATTACTAATTATATATTTTATAATAAGGAAATAAATAGTATAAACTATAATTTACTGCATTTTCATTAAAACAACATTATTAAATAATTTAATAACTATATTTATTTTGAAACTATTTATATTCTTATTAGCTATATTAAAAATATTATTCTTTTTAAAAAGGAATTTATAATTAAAATTAATTTATAAATCTATTTATATAGAACTAGTGTTATATAATTTATTTTAAAATTTATAAAATTAGGTAGTTTTAAATTTAATAAATATTTTAAATCTAATTAGTATACTACTTTAATAAAATTTAAATTATTATAATATAAATATTTTAATATATAAATTAAAAAAGTCTACAGAAATTTTTATATAAAATATTTTATAATATGTTTATATTGAAATTAATACAATCTAAAATTATTTTTAATTTTAACTTTATTAATATATAATTTAATCTATTAGGATAGTATTATTAATTAAATGGTTTAGTATTCTTAATAACTGGATACAGAATCCAAAAAAGTTTACAATGAATTATAATTATCATTGAAATTATTATTACTGATTATTTATTCTATAATATTAATAAAGCTGGAATTAATAAACCAGCCAGTAATGCGTATAAATATTTGATGAATAAATTTATTAATAGTTAATAATAGAAGATCTGGAGAATAGTTATTATTAATTCATATTTTATATAATAATACTAATAATTAAGTTAATTATAGTTATAATAATATTTATCAATCTAAAGAATTATAAAAATATTAAAACTAAAATGACTTTAATAATAATAATTACTATATAAGAATATATATTATGAATAAAAGATTTAATAAATTATAAAATTAATTAGAGAATATATATATTATTAATAATTTTTTTAATAAACTTTTATTCTTATATGTATATTAATTATATGTCTTATTTTTAATATATATATAATTTGTATTTATATAATAGTTTTAGAACTATAGATATATATTATAAAAACTTCTAATAAAGATTTTAATAATATTAATCTCATTTTTTATAATTTATTTAATATATTTTAAAGTAAAGATAATAATAGCTAAATTAATGAAACCTCTAATAATTAGATTATAGTCTATAATTTAAATATATTTTTATTATTATTATATATATAAATTATAATTGGAATTTTTTCTTTAATTATTTATTTTATATTTATATATAATACAAGACCGGTAAAAATTAAATTAAAATAAATTATATTTTAATAATTATTTCAGTAGTAATTAATATGATTTAATTTATTTATTATAATAAAATAACTGTATTAAATTTATTTCTATTTTATAAATATAATTAGCTGTTACAGTTAGCATTAGTTAAATATTATATAAAAATATAAATTAATTTATTTAGATTTAGATTATTTAGTTATTATAATATTAATAAATTTTATTTTATTCATTAAAAATGTAATTGTTATTACTATATTTACTGAAATTAAGATATCTAATATTAAATTAAAATATATAAAGACTAATATATCTAATTTTATTAAAATTATAATCAGAATATTTATAATTAAAAATTAAGATTTTAAACTTAATGTATTTTTAATAAATATAAATATTTTTTAAATACAAAAATATTATTCTAGACTATAAAAGTTAACAAGTGATAATTATATTTTATAATAATTATATTTTTTTTATGATTGATTAATTTAAACTATATAAATTAATAAATATTTTATATTTATTATATAATATACTGTATTGGTTTTATATATTAAAAATTATATATTAAATAAAAAACCTTATATTAATTTATATTTGATATTATATTAAAATAATTTTATTTGATTAATTAAAAAAATATTTATGTATTATTATTATAAAGACTGATTACTTCTTCTACTAATAGACTAATTAAAAAAATTATTAAAACTATCTAGCGATTATTTTATATAAAAAATAAAATAATTTATATTATAATTATAAAATTTGTTAAGTTTATACTCTATATCTAAACTTAAATAAATCTTAATCTTATTAAAATTGAAAACTTCTATTAAATATATATTCATAATATTATTTTAAGTTTATATAGTTTTTGTAATTATATTAAATATTTTTATATTTGATTTTCTTTATTTATAAACTTTGTATTAACCTTCTGTTATTATAATTATTAAGTTAATAATGTAATATATTTAAATTATTTTTTATAGAAAATATCAGTATTATATTAAAATTTATTTTATTTGATATATTTATTAAGCTAGAAAACTATTTTAAATTAATAAACTAGTTTTATTATTTTATATTGGAATAGAAAAAAATTATTAACTTTTTTTTAAAACTATAAGATCTAACTATTTAGAAACTATTTTGAATATAATAAAAATAAAAAATGCTTTATATTATTTATTTTTCTTAACTTTATACCAGCCAAAATAATCATATTTAATATATATTTTAATATATTATATAAAAGTCTTAGAATTATAATATATTATACTAAGAATAAGTACATTTATATAAAAAATTTTAGACACTTTTTTAAATATATATATCTAACTAATATAAGTTTTTAAATATATTTTTATTAATACTGAATCTAATTCTTAGAATGCTAATTTTAAGATTAACTATTTATTATAAAGTTTTTAAAAAGTTTTAATATTTAATTATAATTATTAATATTCTATTTATTATATATAAATGATTGTTTAATAATTAGAATCATGATATAAAGTTTTATAAATATTATTATTATTAATTATTTTACTTTTAATTTTATATAAATTTTATAGTATATATAACAGTATAATCTTTATATATTTTATTAATTTAATATTATTAATATAGTTATAAATATCTTATTTTAATCATTAATCTAGAATATATTATTAATAAATTTTAATTTTAAAGTTTTTATTAATACTAATAGTATAATTATATTTCATATTTATACTAGTTAGTTATATTATAGTAAGTTAATATAATATAATAGATATTAAAGTTTTTAGTTTAAAATATAATAATATATGTGTTTATTTTATTTTATCTGCTGTTAAATTATCTGATAAATTTAAAACAAAAATTTTAAAATATATCTAAATAATTATTATATATAATTTTTATTTTAAAATATAAATTATTTTTATAATATTAAAGAATAGTACTCATTATTATATATTAAGGAAAATAGTTTATTACGTATAAAATATAGTAATATAAATAATAATTTATAATTATATTTATCTAGTACTAGTTTTTTTATAATTATATATCTATAAATTAATAAATAATTAAAATATAAAAACACTATTAAAGTTATAGTTTAATATAAATGTATTATGAATTATTAAATTAACTAATATATATTAATATTCTTAATTATGTTTATTATTAATAATTTATTATTTAATATTAATATTTATTAAATATAATTACTAGTAAAGTACCATTTTACTATTATTAAAAATAATACATAAAATGTTAATATTTAATTTAATATTAAAACATTATAATAAATATATTATTACAATTAAAAATATATACTAATTAATTTAAATAATAATAAAAAAATTTATATATTTTATTATAAATCCTAAAATTAAAAATTTATTAAATATAGAATTAATTAATAATATATTATATTATTTTTAATTACTATAAAAATTAATTAATTAATATATTAATTGAAATTATTATTTAAAATAAATTTTATATTTTTTTTATTTACTATATAATCAAAATTTATAATTTATAATAATTTATTTTATTATTATTAGAAATTTTCTAATTTATTAATAATAATTATTCTAAAGATAAAATTCTTTATAAAAGATTTTATGTATTATAAAAATTATAGATTTAAAATTAATAAATAAATTAAAAAATAAGATTTTAATATTAGTAAATTTATTAAAAAAGATAAATTATATATGATTAATATTTTTATATAAAATTATACTAATTTACTATATTATATTAGATTATTATTTGAAATTGTATTATTTGTTTAAGTTTATTAATTAAATATTTAGTTTAAAAACCTCTAATATTTTGTAATTAATCAATTATTTTCTAATACAGATTAGTTTGTTATAATATTATTAAATTCTAATTTTTTGAAATTAAAGTTTTATAATTTTTAAATATTAATTCTTTAGCTATTTATTTATATAATAATATAATTTCTATAAATTCTAATATTTTTGATTAATTTATTATTTTCTATATTCTGATTAATTTATTATTTTTATATTTTTTAACTTTAGAATTTTTATATTATATAATAAAATCTTAAAATATCTAGAATAAATACTCTACATATTTACTATACTGTTTACTTATATTATATTATATTTTACTATATAATAAAACTATATAGTTAAGCTGAAGTATAAAAGTAAATTATATCAGTTATTCTAATCTATTTTATAGAGCCCCTGCTGGCCCTGATTCTATTTATAAAATTATTCTCAACTTTATTATCTTTCTGTAGGGACTATGTGCTATACATTATTGATAATTAAGTATATTTAATTATTTAATTTTAATAAATTATAATCTATAATAATAATATTAAATAAATTTAAATTAAATATAATAAACTAAGATAAACTATATAATTTAAAATAATGAATTTTATTTTCTAAATATATATGATTCTTAGTAATATAATATTATAAATATTTAATATTTTAATAAATTACTAAGCCTGTAAAAACCTTAATATAGTTATTTGTATTTAAATAAAGTTTATTGTTATGAATAATTTTAAAATTATTTTATATTTATAACTTACAATTATAAAATTATAAATTAATAAAGATAAAAATATAAAGATAAATATTATTTATATAATATAATAAAATTATATAATTTATATTATTTAATTAAATAAAACAAATCTTTTTAATATAAAATAATAATATAGTTTAATTTATACTAAACTTTAAATTATTTATATATACTAATTAAAATAATATTTTTATATCAACATTATCTAGATAAAAATATTAAACATAAATCTTAAAACTATTGAATATTTTAATTGAAAAACATAATATCTTTCACACAATACTAGTTTTACTATTAACTAATAAATTATTAAAATTAATATTATCAGCTAATTTATAATAATTAAAAGTTTTGTTAATAATAAACCTATACTTAATAGTAATAAATATATCACAAATAAATTTAAATATACATTATGTATAATAATGGAATAAATAATTTAATAGTTTAATAATAATACTTGTTTTATTATTATAATAAAAAGTCTTTAGATAGTTTTATTATATATATTATAAAATATAAATAAACTATAAATTTATACCAGACGACCAGTCCCCTTATAAAAGGCTGCAGGAGAGAATCTTTATAAAGAATAAATTGAATTTATAAAAAAAGATCTGTATAAAAAATAAATTTAGATCATAAAAAAGAATTCTTATAAAAAATAGATGAAAATTATAAAAGTTTTTATAGAAAATAAATTTAAATTATAAAAAAACCTTTTTTATAAAAAACAAACTTAAAATATACTAAAAAAAACTACTGAATAAATTGTTTTTAAAATCTCAGATTTATAAATAAATAACAGTTTATTATTTATTAATTGATTTTTTTATAAATATTAAACTATTTATAATAAATAATTTTAGTAGTATTTAATTCATATAAAATCGTAAGATCTAAAATACTAGAAAGAAGAATAGTTATAAAAATTATAATTTTTTTGAATTCTTATAATACTACTATATATTATACAAATTACTTATATTAAAAAACTAGTTTCTTTATAAAACCTACAGGATCAGGTATATTATTTAGATAAGATAATATATAATCTATAAATTTTTATACTTATATTGATCTATAAAAAATAATAGATACTAGAATAATAATAATATCTTAAGTAAATATACAAGTAATTTTAACTTTATAATAAGATATCTCTTCTTTACACTACCTAGACTTCACCGCTTATAAATTATAAAAAACTTAATTATAATTAAAATTATTTTTTCAATATAATTCATAAATATAATATTAAATTTAATTAAATAAGATAATGAATAAATAATTATTTTTTATATCTAGTATAAATATTATCAATAAATTATTATATAATTCAGTTTTATAAATATATTTATTATTTTTCAATCTTATATAAACTTTAGTTTAATTATATTTTGTTTAATATTTATTATATTATTTATTTTTTAAACTTCAAATATATATAAAACATATATAAAATAATTTTTATCTAATAATAAAATACTAATTAATAATGAAAATAAATCAATATAAACTCTATATTTATAAAATATATTATATAGATTCTAAAATTTTATTTAATATATTTTATATAAAATAAAAGTAAATTAAAATTCAATAATTTTAATCTAAGCTGGTAAATATATAAAAACGTTTTATTTTTATAAAATTTACTATTTGTTATTAATTAATTATATATTTATTTTATATTAATATATTTATTTTCCGGCTATAATAGAATAATATTTAATATTTTATTATTCTTATTATAAAAAATTACTTAATATAAAAACTTAATATATATAATAAATAACTAAAAACTCTTTATAATTATTAAAATATTTAAATAATTATATTATTCTCTTACAGAAAATATATATTTAATTATAATAAAATTAGACTATAAGAATTTAAATATTTTATTTTATATTCTTTTAAAAAAACTAAATTTCAGGTAAATATATTAAACAGAAATATTTATTATATTTAATTTTATTATTAAATATTAATTAAAAATATATAATTTAATCAACATATTTAATTAATAGTCTCATTTTATGTTTATTATAAAAATATTTAAACAAACTTTATTTTTATTTATTTTACAGATTAAATTTAATTATAAATTAATATAAAATAATAAATATATGATATATAAATTAAAAACAAAAATAATTTAGTATAATATAA
Organism: Aspergillus ellipticus CBS 707.79; assembly: GCA_003184645.1. NCBI lineage: Eukaryota > Fungi > Ascomycota > Eurotiomycetes > Eurotiales > Aspergillaceae > Aspergillus > Aspergillus ellipticus. The sequence continues at coordinate 137,051 of KZ825820.1, read as the reverse complement.
AAATTATATAATAATATTAATTATTAATATAATAAAACTTATTACTGATAATAATAAATAAAAAAAACTATATGATATAAATCTTAATAAATTAATACATATATAAAATTATTTTATTATATTAAAAGATAGAATTTTTATTAATAAATCTATATTCATATTAGGAATATTCAAAAGATATAATAATCCACAAGCCAGAAGGATTAAGGATTTAGGATAGGATAGGGATTATATATATATAGAACTGATTACTATTTTTTTATAGTCTGTATTCTGCTATATTACATTAAATTAGAAATTATATAATTTAGTTAACTACCTTATTAAAGTAGTAAATGATTAATATACTCTGTACTAGTTTCCTGTTTCTAGTAATTTTCCAAATTTAATCTACTAAAAGTTTTAATTAAATTAAATATATATATATTTATTATTTATATATTCCAATTAATTTATATTTATATTATAATAGTTTACTAGACTATACTTTATTTTTTTGAATTATAAATTTTATTTAGAATTAATATATTTAAATTATTTATTATTAATATTTTAAAATTATTTAAAATTAATATATAAAAATTATTTAAAATTAATATATAAAAATTATTTATAAGATTTTGAGATTAAACTGAATTTTTAATGTTATTTTATAACTTTTTAATAGCTGGTTTATAATGTTAAACTATTATCTAAAAATTTATTATAATTACTATATAGTATACTTATTTTATCTTTAATTATAAAATATTATAAATTAATTTTGTAATAATTTATATATTTACTAGTACAGCTTTTTATTTATTATTAAAATATATTTTTATTTTTATTTATTTACTATTTTTATAATCTTACTAGCTTATTACTAGATAAAATATAGTAAATAAATGATAATAAAACCTTTAATTTAATTAATTTTAATTTATAATATTTATTTATATATATTTATTTATATATATTTATTTATATATATTTATTTATATGTATTTATAATAACTCTGAAAAAGCTTTTTTAAATTCTAAAAATAAATTAATTATAATTTATATAAAACAAATACTTAATAATAATTAATATTTTTCTAAAATTAATAATATTTATTAAAAAATATTTTCTGAATAGTTTATTTTTATAGAATTAATATAAAATATAAATCATTATAAATTACTAAAATTAAATTATATATAAATATATAGAAACTTAATCTTAAAAATTTTTAAATTTATAATCTATAGTTTTTAAGATATTATTTTATAATTTTATAATTAATTTACCTTTAATATATATTTATTAATTCTATAGATTTATTTATTAATATCAAATATATTTAGAATTTTAGTGGTCTGTACTGTAAAACTAAAATTATTAAAAATATATGTATATATAAAGAAATATACTACTGTTATTATAAATATTGTTAATAATATTCATAATTTTGTATTCTATATATTTCTTCATAAAATCTTTAGTAAAATGTTTATTTTTTTAATTTTTTAAACTTAATTTAAACCTCTATTCACTATAGATAGTTTTTAATTAAATAATATTATTACTATTTTTTATTTAAATTAAAAATTTAAAAACTAGATTAGAAATCTTATTTTATTACAGAAATTAATTTTATTTTTTAATATAATACTAGCTCAGTAAATAAAAATATATGAATAAATATAAATTCTGTTTAGTATATTTATAATATTTTTATTTTTTAATATATTTAGAGATCTGAAGTATATAATAAAAAATATTTTTTATAATAAGCTTTTATATTATTAATATAAAAAAAAGAATTAATATTTAATTAAACAATAAAAGTACTATTTACTTATAAATCTATTTAAATAATAAATATAATTATTATTTATCAGATTTAAAATAATAAACTTTTTAATAATTCCATTTAATAAAATCAAATTATTCTAGGTAATTAATTTTTAAAACTAATTCTTATTTTTATTTTACAGATCAGTATTTTAAGTAAACAAAACTATTAATATCAATAATATTATAATTTACCATATCTAATTAAAAATTTAATTAGATACTTTATCTAATTTTTTTTATTTAAATATAGTTCAATATATCTTATATTTCTTAAAAATCTAATTATTTTTAGATGAAAAATAATTATTTTAAAAGATTTATAAAAACTTATTTTATTTTAAATTTATAAAATCAAGATAATATTATAATAATAATATATAGAATATATGTAGAAATATTTTAATCTAGTTCTTAAAGTTTTATCTATTTTTGATATTTTCAAAAATATATCATCTATATTTCTAGAATTTTAAGTTTTTAATCTAGTATTATTATATTATATTATTGTTATACTTTTAATTTTTAAAAAACTATAATCTATAAATTTTTATTATTACATTGAATTTTTAATTTATCTTTTTACTGAACTTATTTTATAGAAAAAATTAGATTAATTAATATTAATTTATAACTATAACTAAAATCCTATTAGTACTTTATTTAAAACGATTTTTATAATATTATATATAATTCTTAAACAAATTATATTTTTTTATTTAAACTTTATCTAAGATTATTATTTATAGATTTATTATAATATATTTTTTGATATTATATATAATTTTATTATTTTTTAAAATATAAAAAATAACTATTTTATTAATTTTACTATTTTTAAAATAATTATTATATGAATACAGATTCATAATATTACAAATTTTTAAAATTCTGTTTCTATCTATAATATATATTTTATTTTCTATAATTTACTATTCTTATAAAATAGTTTATTTTTATTTATAAGTAAAGTTTTTTTTTAAAACACAGATAACGATATTATCTAAATTATTATTATTTTTCATCTATTTAATATATATTTATTATTTTATATTAATTCTTAATTAAGTTTAATTTATAATATATATAACAATAAATTTTATTTAAGTTCTTTCCTCTGGTAAATATAAAATTAGATTATCAATTAAATATATTAATTAAATTATATTGTTTTAATTAATATTTAATAAATAAATATAATAAATATTTAAGTTAAATATATTTATTCAAAATTAAAGTTTTTTAAAATAAGATTAAAGATTATTTTTATATTAAATATAAAAATTGAATTAATTAAAAAAAAATAATAATAATAAAAAATATTAACTAGCTTAGAATCTCTAATATCAATAATTATATAGAAATAAATAATAGATAGAATAATTCCAATAATAATTATACAGTTTCAGCAAAATATATTATATTACTTTAAATAATTTAAAACTATATTACTATTTATAAGAATCTTTATAAATAAAAATATATATAATATTATGAATAAGTATTTATAAAGAAATTACAGTAGTAAGAGCTGGTATATAGACTCTGCTAGAATGAACTGTATATACTATAATAGCATCTATCTCTGTATAAGCTATCTGCTATGGAAACTAGTATATATAATAACTGTATATATAGGGAATACTATACTTTACTAGTATAATTTCCTTACAGATATTATTAATAATAATATATATATTTTAATTTATAAACCTTCTTATAAAATAATAATATATTTTTAGATTATTTAGATTAATATAACTTATTTTACTAAAGCTGTATAATTATTAATTTAATTATTATGTTTATTCTTTATTTTTATCTAGTTATTAATATCAGAAATTCTAAATTAAATTATTATTATTTTTTTTATTTTTTATTTTTTAATATTTTTTAATTAATTAAAGTTATATAATTAGTATAATATTTTAATTTATTTTTAATAAAAAATTTTATAAAATAAAATTATTAAAAATATTTTTTATATTTTTTTATCTAAAATATTAATTAAATTTTAGTCTTATTTATATAATAAAAAATTATAATAATTAAATAAATTATTAAAAATATTCTAGTTATAACTAAATATATAAATTAATGTAGTTTAATCATTCTATTAATAATCTGTTAATAATATATTATTATAGTCTTTTAAAATTAGATATTTATAAATTATTATTATATACTAGAGTTTAAATTATATTAATTTATTCTAATTTTACAAATTAATTAATAATTATTTTAATAATTGTTTTATTTGATTTTTTATTTATTGTATTCGAACAAATTGTTTTATATATTATTTTTATATTATTAATTTTTTTTACATTTATTATAGCTACTATCCCTTTTTACTTTATTTTAATAAAGATTTTTATTATAATTACTATTGTTTAATAATAAATAATTATTAATAAATATTTAAATATATTTAATTAATATTATTATCTAAAAAACAATATAATTAATTTTTATTATTTAAATTAAAGATAAATTAAATTAAATTATTATAATTGACTAATATATTTTAAATAGTTTAAATAATATATCTCACTAGAATAAAATCTAGTTAACTTTAATATTATTAATTAAAATAATTCTAATTATAATTATAATAATTATAAGTATAATAGTATTTATTATAATAATAGTAATTTTTATACATTCCGGTTCTATACTAGTTAAAATAATTATTATTAATATAAGAATAATTGCTATTAAAATTAGGCCTAAATTTAAAAATTTAAAAATCTAATAATTGAGTATATATTATTTAATTTTATAATAAAACCTTTTATAAAATAATGAATACTATTGGTAATATTAGTAATAATATTTATACTAATTTAAATAGTAATACATAATTATAAGATTCATAGAATTAATAAAATTAGTTATTTTAAATTATAATAAATTATAATAGTTTTAATAATTATAATAACTGAAATATTTAGAACCATAATTATATTTATATTATTATTATATCTGAGATTTATTTTAAAAATAAACTTTTTATTAAACAGTAGATATTTATAAATTAATCTGATTATAGAAATATTATAAAAATTAAATTTTATATATTTTGTAATTATTTAAATAGCGATAATTATTATATATAAAATAATACTATTAATATAAATGATATAAGTATTTTTAAAAATACTATAATCCGAATCTATATAATATTTATTATCCGGATAATTAAGATATATTCTTTATTTAGCCCCAGTCTATTATTACTACTTATTTAATATATTATTAAATTTTTATATTGAATAATTAGTTTTCTATATATTTATTATATTTTAATTTCAATTTATATTAAAATAATAATTATTATTTTTATTAATATTATTTTTAAAATAAATGTAATTTATATTATTAAATTTCTTATTATTAAATGTAATAAATCATTTATAATTATTAATTTATATATATAATATATTATTATTATTATAATTAAATTTAATATTATAATAAATTATAATAAAATATATATCTTATTATAGAATATTTAAGCAGTATTATTGATACTATATTTATTAAATATATTTTTAATATGAGATTTAAATATATTTTATAAAACTATATTAGTTTTTATATATAAGTTTCTATTATTTTTGATTTATTTTAATATATTAAAATTACTATATTAATAAATTTTATTAAATAATAAATTTAGATTTATTAAATTAAAAATTATACATTATAAAAATATTATTATTAATTTAAATTAAATTATTATAATAATATTATATAATAATTTCTAATTTTCTATATAATAAAAATCTAAATCTAATTATATTAGTAGATAATCTATATATATAATTAAATATATAATAGTCTTAATAGATAATATAATAAAAATTAATAATAATATAATATTATTGTATATGGTAAATATTATAACTTTAATATTATATAATATTTTTCATTTATTTTTTAAAAAATTAAATCTATAAATAAATACTAATAATTTTAATATTAATATAATTACTATTTTGATTTAAAAATTATATAATATTTTCTATTAAAATATATATATTTAACATTATATAAATTTAATCTTTAAAAATCTTATTAGTATTGAATTTTATACTAATAATGTTATTAATATATTAAATATTTATATAAACGTTTTTTATAATTTCTTTAAATTAATATTAAGATTGAGTTTTATTAAATTTTATATTAGCTTTTTCATAATAAAATGGTTTAATTTATATATTAATTCACTCAATATAATAATATTTACTAGTAAAATTAAAATTAAACAGTATCCAAAATTATTAAAAATATTCAATAATTTTAAATTTTATTTAAATTTTATAAAATAATTTAAATATTATATTGAAATTAATTATTAATTATTCATAATTTTATCAATTAAATCTTTTGAAAAAATATTTTAAAAAACTATTTTCTATATATTTTGGTTCTATATAATAAATTTATATTAAGTTCAATATTTTTTATAATAATCATAAATTACCTTTTATTAGATTCATTCTAATTATATATATAAAAATTTATCCAAATTATTTATTGCCAGATTTTTAATATCTATGAATATATTTAATCAGTTTATTTTAAAACTAATAATATATTATATATAATTAAGATATATTCTATTCTCTTGAATAAATACTATAACAAGATATAAATATATTTTAATATTTAAAATTTTACTCTATATTAAGACTAATATATTAAAATAATCTATTATTTATTATTTTACATACTTTACCAATAAACTTTAATATTATAAATTATATAATTTATTATATTTTATTATATTAGTTTAAACATATATTTAAAATTATTATATATCTATATTAAATAAAACTGTAATTTAATTTATATTACAATAAATGATTAAATCAAATATATTAAATTAATTTCCAATTTTTATGAATAAAGTAAAATATTAAGAATATACTTTTATTAAATATATAAAAATATATATTTAAATTTTATAATTTTTATTTATTTCAAATAAAAATATTTATTTTATATCTAAATTATAATAAAACATAATTATTAATTATTTTTAATATTAAAAGTACTTTAACATTATATATTATTTATAAATTAATAAATAAATAGGGTATAGTATATACACTTTTAAACTAATGCTGTAACATTTATATATATTATATAATTATATTAATTTTAATTAAATTATTGAATTATTTATTATTATTTTAATATTTTATTTGTTTAGTAATAAATCTACTAAGATATTTTTATATAAGTTAATAATTAGTATTAATTTATAATAATTTTAATACTTCTTAAATAATGTTATTAAATATAAGTTTACTATATAAAACTTTATCTCTTATTAAATTAATTATAAAATTATATTTTATTATATTTGTTATAATTATATATATAAAGATTTATTTAAATTTCTTATTAAAATAATTATATTGTTTTATTATATATGTTAATTAATTACTGATAAAAAATAAATATCTATACTAATTTATTAAATCAAAAATATATTATTTTATTTGAATATTTTATATAATATATTATAGAATGAATAATATAATGATATTTATCATTATATATACTATTTATTCAGTTTTTATATAAATTATAACTTAATAATTATTAAATATTATTATTATTAAAAAGTTTAATCTATTAAATATTTAATATATAAAAATGATTATATTTAATAATTCTAAATTAAAATATATTCTTATTCTAGTATTATTAATATTATTCTTAATATTTCATTTTATCTAATTTATATATTTATAAATACTGATTATAAAAAAAATAATTTTAATAATAGTTTTAATATTAATAGAAGTATTCTAATATTAATTACTTATACTGATACTATTGAATAAATAAATAAATTATTTTACTATACTAGTTCTATTATAGTATTATTTTTGAATTTTAAAAATTAATTTTATAAGCTATATACTAAGAATCTAAATATTAATAAGATTTTTAATATTAATAAATATATATATTTCTCTTATATAAAAAAATATATTATGTATAATAAATTATAAATATATTTATTTATTTTAATAATAATAGAATTATTTAAAATTATTATAAATAATTATAAATATTAAGATTTCATTAAATATATTTTAGTATATAAAAAGTTTATTATATATCAAGATTATAATATATTAAACTAGTATATTATTTACTAGTTAATATATTTTATTATAGTTTATTAAAAACTATTTTGAATATACTATTTTATATATAAGATATTATTATTATTAAAATTATTTATTATTATTATTATTATAACTAACACAATAAATATATATATTGATTTATATTATAAATATATTATATCTGCTCTTAAAATTATCAGATATAAATTAAATTTATAATTATAAAAATATTCTTAAATTATTAAATAAATTAATAAATTTTTTTATACAACTAGAATGTGTTTCTATTATATATATTAATGTTTTTTATTTCATAAATATTACTATCTATAAAACTCTTTTTATTTATAGATATATTTAAATTCCTTTTATAATTAATATTAGATATTTTAAAAATATAGACTGTTATAAAATTAATAAGATTTTTATAAAATATACTATATATTATTACTATAGTTATAAACTATATTTTAAATATTTTATTTATTATAAGATCTATACTCCTAAAAATAACTAGTAGCGTTTTATTAAATATATTTATAAATTTAAAGCTATCTAATACTTTATTTAGAATTTATATCCTATTCTTTAGTTTGATAAATTCTAGGATTTTATTTTAATTAGTTTATTAATAAATATAGGCGTTTACTGTGATTTATCTATTTTATTTTATTATTATTATTTATTTTCAATAACTTTACATGTTTTATACTGTCTTCTTATCTTATTATATTATTTGAATTAACTAATTTTATCCCTTATTTTGAGAAATCTTAATTAACAGTTTTATTAATTATATTTTGTACCTCAAAAAACTGCCGAATAATTTATAAATAATAAGAACAATTATTAATTTATATAAGAATATAATACAGCTGATAGAGTATAGTACAATCCTACAGTTATATATAATACCTATAAGTATAGTTCTAGCTAATTAATATATATGTATATAAATACAGCTAATTAGAATATATTATTAATAAACTCTAGATTTTTAGAGATTCTCTATTTAAAATCTTTTAACAACTTTATATAACAGCTGCTCCGGTAAAAACAATTGATAATTATATTATTATATATAAAAAAACTAGAGTTCATAAAGATTATATAAATATTATAGTAAAACTATACAGTAAAAATAAATATATATAAATTTTAGAATATTACAATAAAATATTAGTAATTAAACCTTTTAAAAATTAAAGCTTTAATTGATTAAAACTGTATTATATAATTAAATATATCTAATTTTTTTAATAGGATTATTGATATTAAGATTACAGGTAGAAATGTATTAATTATATTCTAAATTATAGTTTTATTGATAAATTAAATATTTTATAATTAAAATTTCAAAACAGCTTGTAATATATTATATATTCATTAAAAATATATATAATAATATAATTTTTATTATTTTCCGAATAATTATTATTAATAATTAGAAATAATTTAAGATAGTTACAGTTATAAGAACCAATACTAGTAATATGATTATTAAAATAATCCGAATCAGTAATAAAAATTTAAATTCAAATTTAATAATCAATACAATATTATAGATTTTCTATATTTTAAAATAATTAAGATAATAAATAAAATATTTAATATATATTTAAAAATAAAAAATAATCTAGTATACTATATATGAAATTTATTTTTAAAATATTTAGTTTAAAATAGAAAAATATCAGATTGTTTATAAAACTATATATATATTTTATTAATCAAAACAATAATTATATATTTGAAATTATAAATATATTTTATTTGAATAATAGTATATTTTAATATTATATTAATACAAAAATAGCTAATAAAATTTTAACTATAATAAAGTATTGTCTTATTTTTTATAAATATAATTTTAATTAAAATTTAAAATTATTTAATATTAAAATTTAAAATTATTTAATATTAATATTAAAAAATATTTTTAGTAAGAATACAAATTAAAGTCTTAATATTAATAATAATAATAAAACTAAAATTTATTTAATTAATAATAAACTTTATCTGAGATATATAATAATATATTTTAATTTTAATAATTTAGATTATTTATTTAGATTAATTATTGGTTTGAAACTAAAATACTATAAAATATAATTATTGAATATTAATTTTAATTACAAAAGGTTTTTGAAATTAATTTATATTTTAGTAATTATAATTAAAGTATGGAAAATTATCTAATTTTAATATTCTATAAATTTTCAAAATAACTGTAAATAAATCTAATTAATTTTATAAATTTTTTAATAATAGTTAGAAGTTAATTAAATAAAAAATTATTTTTAATAGAATACAGCAGTTCAACTTATTTTATTATAAAATTTAAATTATTTATATATATTAATTTAAATAATATTTTTATATAAAAACTATCTAGATTAATATATTAAATATGAGTTTTAAAACTATTATATAGTTGAATTAAAAGAAATAAAAAATATTATTTAATAACATAAACACTAGCTTTATTATTAAATAATAAAAATATAATTAATATTAATATAGATAATAAATTTAGATTTAGATATATACTACATACTATAACAGAATAAAGAATTTAATATCTTAAGAATAATATTACTTTTACTCTTATAATACAATATTTTTAAATGATATTATTATATATATTATAAACCATAAGTAAGATATAGATTAAACTATTCTAAAATAGGAATATTGAATATATATTATATAATATGATTAGTAGTAAAAATATAATCTATATAAATATCTGACAGTAATAATACAATTTAAATTGCATAAAATTAATATAAAATATAAAACTTTTATTTTAATAAATTAATATATATATATAAAAATAATTTAAACAATTCTAATCATTATTTTTAATATGGGAAACTATAATACTAGAATTATTATTTGAAAAATATTAATATTAAAATATATTTATATAGTAAAATTAAACTAAATTAAAAAATTAAAATAAATAAATCAATATTATAAATTATATTAATTATTTTTTAATAACATTAAATTAATGTCAATACATATTTTACTAGATTTTAATCAAATATTTATAAATTCAAATTATTTAAAAATAATATAAAACTATTAAATATATAAATCTAGACTAGAATATAATTAATTTTTAATATAGATTTAATAAAATATTTTTTAAAATATTAAAATCAAAATTTATCTAATATTAAATATATAATATAGATTTAATAAATATTATAATAATAATACAAAACTATTATTAATTATAGTATAGAATAATAATTATTAATAAAAACCTAAACTAATTATAATAATAATAATCTTAATATAATCTATAATTAAATATATAATAATATTCCAATTAGAAACTAGATATAAACTAAAAATAATTTTTTATTCAAATCCTGTAGATTAATAATAATATAGTTTTTTAAACTATAATAAATTTATCAGAAATTTATTATAGTACAGACTTTCATATAATAAAAATAACTAAAGATTTTAGTAATTAGTTTACAGTTTTTGAGATTTAAATAATATAATTTAAATTTAGATATATAATACTTCTTATATTAACTCTACTGATATTATTACTATGAGATAATATTTCAATATTATGAATATTAATAATACTAGCAGGACAATAAATATGAAATTAATTAGATAAATTATAAATAATAATATTACTCATTAATATAATAATAATAGAACTGGTGTAAATAATTATAATTAATATATTAAATAATAATAATCTATTAACAAATATAATCTTTCTAGTAAAAGAATAAAACAATTTAAATTTAAATATTTTATTAAGTATATAAATAATAATATTCAATCTAAATTAAAACATATATATTATAGTTTAGTAATGTATTATTATTTAAAATTTTTATTAACTTTAAATAAGTTTAGTAATATAGCTTTCTACTTTTAAAACAATAATAAAACTATTATTATTAAGTATTCTAATATAAGTATAATAAGTTACTATAATAGATATATTAGATTGATTAATAAATTTAAGAAAAAAAACCTTAACAATATTAATAGATTTAAGAATATAATTATAATCTAGTAATATTATATAAGTCTTAATTTTAATAAAATATCTTAATTTTAAGTAAAGAAATATAGTATTCTTTGAATTAATGTAAATAATATAAATAATATAATTAGATTTAGTTTAAAATTATATAAAAAACATAAATTTATTATATAATTTATTAGATATAATATAATTCTTATAATTAAATATTACATATTTTATAATTTTATAATTTAAATCAATATTACTTATATTAATACTAATACAGTTATGTATATTAATGTTTAATATAAATTAAACAAATAATACTTTAATCAGCAAATAAAAATATTTTTAATTAAAGTAAATATATACTACTGCTGATTACTATATTGATAATATAATATAATTATTATAAATTATATTACAATTATATTATATAAAGATAATAATATTATAAAAATTATAATTAGAGATAAAAATAATATTATAATTTATATCAGAAATAATATATTAATAATTAATAAAGTTAGTATTTTTATAATTATATAAATTATCATCTTAATTATAAATTATAATATTGTTAAAATATATTTTATTATTATTAATACAATTATTATAATATTAGAAATATTCTTATATAAGTAAGGCGCCTAATTAAATAAATTATTAAACAATATGGCGCCTAATTAAATAAATTATTAAACAATATGGCTGCTATATATATTAAATTATATGAAAAAAGATATATATTATATAAGTATAATATATATAGATCTATATAGTATAGATATATATAAGTATTATAAAAATATTTTCTATAATCTTTTGCTTTATATTATATTTAGTAATTTAAATAATTATATATAAATTTTAATATTCTATAAGAATTTTAAAGCTAAAGTATATTTAAGTAATCTATTAGTCTTTGTTTTAAATATAAGTCAAATTAATACTATTTTTCAATTATTTTAATTTTTATTTTATATTAGTTTTGTAGTATGTATAGTAGTATAATCTTTATATTTTTTACTAATTTGATATTATTACTCTAGTTATAGATATCTTATCTTAATTATTAATATAGAATATATTATTATTAAAGTTTAACTTTAATAAATTAATTATCAATATTAATATTATTCTTATATTTTATCTATTATTAAACTATCTAATCAATTTAAAATAAAGATTAAAAAATATATTTAAATAATTATTATATATAATGTATATTATAAAATATAGTAACGTAAATAATAATCTATAATTATATTTATATAATACCGGGGTTTTTATAAAGTAAATATTTTATTTTATATATAATAATTAAATTTATTAAAATATTAATTAATATATGATTATTTTTAAACAGTTTATTATATACAAGAATTTTGAATACTTATAATATATTAGATACTATTCTATTTATTTGTTAAATAAAATAAAATATTTTAAATTATATAGAGATCTTTAATAAATTATTTTTTTACTAGTATAATTTTATATAATTATATTTAATTTTAATATTATTTTACTATTGTAAAGTATTAAATTAAATATTTTTAACTAATTATTAATTATTATAAATAAATGTATTAAATATATTAGATTTTTATTTTAAATAACTTTATTAATAATTAATAAGAAAAGATCTAAATAATTATTACTGATCAATATTTTATATAATAATAATAAAATTAAATAGAATTTTAATAATATTTATTAGTCTAAAAAATGATTAAATTATTAAAAGAAAGATAATTTTAATTATTATAATTACTGTATAAAAATATATATTATAAATAAAGTTTTAATTAAATTATAAAATTAATGAAAATATATATATACTATTAATATTTACTTTTCTAATATAGTTTTTATTATTATAATTAAATTTATTATATCTAATATATATATAACCCCTGCTTGTATAATAATACTAGAATTATAAATATATATTATAAAAACCTCTAATAATAATTTAAAAAATACTTATTCTATATTTTATAATTTATTCAATATATTATAAATTAAAACTAATAGTAGCTAAATTAATAATAAAAATAAGTATTAGATTATGATTTAGAATATTAAATATAGATCTATTATTACTATATATAGAAATTATAATTTTATCTTATTTTTAAAAAATTTATTTTATATTTATATAAAATTAAATTAAAATAAATTATATTCTAATAGCTCTTATAATAGAAATTAATATTATTGAATTTATTCATTACAATAAAATAACAGCAATTAATCTATTATTAGATTTAAAAATATAGTCAACTATTATAAATAAAATTAGTTTAAATATCATATAAAAATATAAATTAATATATTTGGATTTAATTTAAATTATTAAATATTATATCAGTAGTTTTTATTTTATTCATTAAAAACTAATTAGAATAATATTATTTACTAATATTAAAATTATTAATATTTAATTAAAGTATAAAGCTATTTACTATACTGTAGTTTATATTTATTTTTTAAATATATAAATATTATTTTATATATCTGGAAGCTACTTTTAACTTTAATTATATTATTATATATTGGATTAAAGATTATATAACTAATTTAGTATAATCAGATATACATAAAACATTAATATTAAAGATTGAAATAATAATTTTATACAGTCAGTATAAAACTCTATTAAATTTATATTACTCCACTAAATCTATCAGTTTATATATAAATAATATTATTATTTATTTCAAATGTAATAAGTATATATAATTTAATTGTTTTTATTATTAATATATTAAATAATAAATTACTTATATGAGGGAAATATTATTTGATAAGAATTATAATTTTATTTTAAAAATTAGTACATTAATAAACTCATTAAAACATATTAATTATTTATTATTAATAATTTTATTTGAAATTAAATTAATTTACTATATTATATTACATTATTAATTAAAAGTTTAGTAAATGTTTATTCTTATTAATTTAATATTCATATCTAAAAGTTTCTAGTTTTTTTAGATTATTTAATTATATTTCAATATTGACTAACCTGCTATTATATTATTGAACTTTAATTTGTTTAAACTAAAAATTTAAAATTTATAAAACCTGATTTTTGTTATTATACTATAATGGTTTATAAATTTTATTATTTTTGATTAATTTATTAGAGTTTTATATTAAGAAAATTTATTTTATCAAAATAGATATATATTACATAATAAAAACCTAAAGTTTAGTAAATTAACCAGCATATAATTATCTACTGTACTACTATATTATATATTTTATAATTTACATATAAAGTATATAATTAACATAAAGTAATAAATTATATTAATTATTCTAATATAGTTTACAGAGCACCTGCCGGTCCTTATCCTATTTATATAATATTTTTTACTGCATTATCTTCCTGTAGGAATAAATATATTATATCTTAATTTATATTTCTTAAAAGTCCAGTAAATGTAAAATATTCAATAGTTTAATATTTCAATTATCTAGTTATATTAAAAACAAACTTCTAAATTATAGAATATCTAAAACCGCCTCAGTAATATAATAGTATAAAACTATTATTTATATATAAAAATACTAAAGATATTAATATTATAACATTCAAATAAGTGGACTGAGCTGAACTTATAAAAACTTTAATTAGAATCTAATATTTAATTTTCAACAATATACAATATAATTATAATATTATTAATAGATATAAAAAAGAATTTATAAATCTTTTTAATATTAAGATTTATTTAATATGATATGTATAATACAGAATTAAAAAAGTTAATAATAATATTATAAAAGGTAAATTAAACTTAATAAATTAATTATAGCTTTGGTTTTTAAGACTAATTCTTTATTAAAAGAAAAACTTATTTTTTATATAAGTATTATAATTATAAACAAAAATAAGTTTTTAATAAATATTAAATAATTTTTTATGACTTGATTAACTTTTATTAAATCTTATTACTTATATATTATTTTGAGACTAATAAATAAATAAAATATTAAAATTGAATATTAAAATAGTATCTATAAATTTATTGAACTTGCTTCTAGAATAATTAGATTTACTAGATTTAAATAATTTGATTTCTGTATAATAATATTATATATAATATCATTAAAATTGTTTTAAATAAAATATTCATAAAGTTTTAATTATAAATAAATATTAATATAATATAATTTAATTTTTTATATAAAGCAGATCCGGTAAAATAATTAATTATAATTCTAATTTAATAATAAATATTTATAAATCATATCTTTTAAAACATTATATTAAATAAAATAATTAAATAATATTTTAATCATATAAGCTAGTCTAAAATTAGATTATTTATATTTGGATTGTTTTTAATTATTAATATATAGAGAATATATTCTTATAAATTAGATTTTAAATTTTTATTTAATATTTTAACTTTCGTGTATACTTTTATATAATTTTAACAGAATCTAAATTAATAAAAAATTTAAACAAATTTATCAATAAAAGTTTTAAAAAATAAGAAAAAAAATAAATAAAATATTTTATATAATAATAAAATTATTTATTAAGTAATAATATTTCAATATTTTAGAAATATATTAAAAATACACTAGTATTTTTAATTTAATATAATTTAAATATTATAAATACAGCTAGAATCTATACAAGATAAAATAATTATTAAAAAAATAATAGAATAATATTTTTAATATTTTTAAATAATTTATTTAATAATCTTAAAAATATAATTCATGCTATTATAAATATAATGTACATTTTTTTTAAATTATATTTTATTAAAAAATAATTTAAATAGTAATTAATAAATATATAAATAATAAATTAAGATTGAAATTAATAAAATTAATCTTATTATTTTTAAACTAGTGATAAATAAATTATAAAATATATTTATATTTATATATTATATATAGATATTATTTTTATAATAAACTTTATTCTATAATAATAACATATAACAAAACTAGTTTCTAAATTATACTATATTATTTTTATATATTAATTAATATAAAATAAAAATAAAAATTAATAGAACTTTATTGATATTTAACTAGTTTACTAGTCATACTAGAAGTTATATATTAGACCCGGCGGCTGCTGGGGTCAGAGAACCGGTGCGGAGTATATTAGTCAGCTACCAGCTTAGTAAGGTAATTAGCTGATCTATATGATTTATATCTTATAATATAATATAGTAGATATAGAGTATAAAAAAATTAATAACAGTTTTACATATATATAATCTTTATTTTATTTGAAATTTAAAATTTTCTACTTTAATAATTATTCTATTTTCTAGATATTTTTAATAATAATTATAATTAACTTATTTTATAAAAGATTTAAAAAACATTATTCTGATTTCTTAAGTATATAATATAGTTTTTTAGAAATAAAATATAAATTAATTTTCTAAAAAACTCTTGGCTAGAAGAATCTACAGTAGATAATAAAAATAATTATTTGATTTAAAGATAATAAAATATTTTAATCAAAATAAATTAAACTATAATAAAAATTTATAAATATTAAATAAATATTCAAAAAAAAGATAAAAAAAAGCTAAATAAATGTTTAATATATAAATATTAATAAAAATTTTTTTTATTCTATTTTTAAAATATTTTATTATTCTGGCTGAATAATCTAGTAATTTTTAAAAATATATAAATTAGTAAAAATATGATTTACTTCAGTATATTTATTAATTCTATATTTAAATTTCTAAATTGTATATTATAAATTAATATATAACTTATGTTTATATTTAAATGCTTAAATTTATTATTTATAAAAGAATTATATATTTAAATATTAAACTAATTTATAATATTTTAATACTATATTGATAATTAGTAGAAAAATAACCTTTATATTATTAATATAAGATTATAAATAAATTTTATTAGATAAATTTTAAAAATAATAAAACCTAATATATATATATATATATACATAGAATTAAGATCTAGTAAAGTTTGAACTCATTTATTAATATTGAAATAAAACTAATTTTTAAAACTTAATAATATTTATTTTTAATATTATAAAGTGAAGTATGATTTAAAAAACTATTATTTAAAAAATAAAATAAAAGATATTAAAATTATAATAGATTTCTTTAAAAAAATTAAAAACTTTAATTTTATACATAATTAAATTACTAGAAGTGTTTAAATTATATATTTTTAATTTCTTATAAATAATTATTATATTATATTTTCAATAAAATATATTATAAATCTGAATATTTATTAATTATAAAATTTCAATAAGTCTGGTATACTAGCTGTACCCTAAATAATATTTATTAAAAATAAATAAAAGATTTTAAAAAATCAAAAAACTTAATAAATAGAGTTATAATATATAATAAATATATTATAAGAATAAAAATAGTAATATATAAAATAAATTTATAAATATATATATTGTTTGAAATATAATTAATATAAAAAATGAATTTTAATTCTATACTTTTTATAATTATAAATTGGAAATATAGAAATAGATTAAAAATCAAAATAATAATATTATAAGAAACTTAAAGCTAATATTATTTATAAAAATAAAATACTTTAAATAAGTTATGCAGCCGGAATAATTATATTCAATAAAAAATAAATAAATTTCTTCTTCTAAATCTATTTAAAGTTTATTAATATTTTTTTAAAAAACAATTCTATAATTCTGCTGTATTATTTTAATATAAGTTTTATATAAAATTTTAAAATAAAGATATAATTATTTTATAAAATTATTTATAATTTAAGAATAATTATAGATTTTATAAATTTATATTAGTATAATATTAAATAAAAATTTAATTTATTTTTTATAAAATCTAGCTTATATATCTAATCTCTCTTTAGTAAAGAAATAAATATTTCTAATTATTTATTATTATTAATAATTAAAATATTGAATTAGTGTATTAAAAAATAAACTGTTTTGTTAAACTTAATTTATATAATATACATTATGTGATTTAAATAAAAAAATATAATAAATAGAAAAATAGTTTTTTTATCTAATATAGATAATATAAATCTATTATTATATCATTTAATTTTATAAATATACTTATTATTTTTAAATCTTATATAAATTATATTTTAAATAATATTATTAATGATTATTGTATTATTGATCTAGATATTATTTTTATTCATTTATAAATTAAAATAAAATATAAAATATATATATAAAATACTCTTATATTATATAAATATAAAATTAAGAATAAGATTAAAAATATAAGTTTTATATTCATAAAATGTACTATCTTTATTTTATAATTTTACTAAATAAAGTTTAAATAAACAAAATGAACTAAAATTATTAAATCTTAGTCTGAGCTCATAAATATATATAAAATCTTTATTTTAATAAGATATACTAATATTTATTTATAAAATATTATAAAATATAATATAAATTAAAAAATTGTATTAATACTTAGGTTTCTTGTTTTTAATTAAATTCTGATGTTTTATATTTTATAGATATTATATATTTTATTTATAATCTAGATTTATGAAAATTATTAATTAAATTAATAATTATTTATATTTTATTAGAAATAAATAATAGAAACATATTTTTATAATATAATTTATTAAAAATAAGAATAATATTACTGATAGTCTTATTTAACTATTAAATATAATGAACCTAATATTAAAATTTTATTAAAATTATACAAAAAATTTATAAAAATAAATTAATATTAATATTCTTTGGTTAAATAGTATATAAAAAGTTATTATATATTTAAAGAATTATATTAGTATAGCTGCTGAAGATTAAAATATTTTAGAATTATATATTATTATTTTATTTATAAAATTAATATAAGCTATAATCCTATAGTATAATATAACTATTTTTCTCTTTATCTTTCTGGATTTATAAAAGAATAAAATAAAATTAAAATAAAATTAGAGATAGTTTATATAATTTTTAAGAAAATTAGATATATTAATATTTTTAAAATTAATTTATATATTTATTATCTTCAAGATAATAATTATTTTAATAAAAATAATATTTTATATATAAATTATAAATAAGATTCTTATAAATAACGCATTTGATTTTATAATAGTTAATATCTTCAGTATAGTATTTAATATAAATAAGTTTATATTCAATGGATTTATATTCAAAAAAATTAGTAGAAAAATTAATATTAAAATTACTAATATAAATTTATATATATAAAACTAGTTTAAATTATATAATAAATAAATTAAAATATATCTTATATTAATATAAAAGTTCTAAATAACATATTAAATATTTAAAAAAAATATTTTACTAGAGTTTAATTATAAATCATATATTAAGATTAGAAATAAATATAGATAGTAGATTCTAATTATATAATTATATATATTAAATAAAAATATAAGAGTATAAAACTAATATTAATATATTAAAAATAATATTAATATATTAAAAATAATATTAATATATTAAAAATAATATTAATAATATTAATAATTCTAATAAATAATTAGATATTCATTAATTATTAAAGATTAAATAAAATAATAAAATTATTCTAAAGAGAATAGACTCTAGATTTAAATAAATGATATACAACTAGAATTAGAAAATTAAAACTTTAAAATTTATTTCAGTAAATTAAGTTAACTTATTTATTTAAAAAACCTTAAGTAGCTGCGTAATATAAAGCTATAATAACTAGAAAGTATTAAATAAAAATGATATAATAGATTTGAATAATTCAGCTATATTAAATAATTATTTGAAAAAAGTTTATTATTATAATAAAATTAATTTTATTAATACTTTATAAAACGATTTTTTAATTATTTTATTATAAAAACTCTAAAATTAAGAATTTGAATAAATATTAAAACTATTTATGAATTAATTCAGATTTTAATTTTTATTATAAAATATATATGATTTTAATTTTATTATATTTTATATATATACAGCTATTATATATACTATATTGTATAGAAAATAGTTTATATAGAAATCGATATTACTATAGTCTATATAGTATACTCTAACAGAATTTATATAGCGCTTTTTATTATAGAAATTTCTTTATATATTATTAGTAAGAATATTGGTAATAATATGATTTATATATTGATATATTAAAATTCTCATAGAATAATAGTATATTCTTAAATTATTTAAATCATTATAATTTGTTCTCCTGAAGCTGTGTAAGTATTATTAAAATTATTTTATCTATTATTTATTTCTGTTTAATGATTGGATATTAGAGATTTTAAATTGGTTGATTTTTTATATAAAGTTTATATACCTGTTATAATTATTTTTATCATATTTTTTAATTTTTAAAAAAAATAAAAATTAATATAATTATTGAAAATATACTATTAATAATATATAAAGTACTAAATTAAATTAAATAATATATTTTAATAAAGTAAATTTAAATTTAATACTATAAATATTAATAAAATAACTAATATATATAATATTAATAATAGTATTTAAATATGTTATATTAAGATATATTTTATTCTAAACTATTATAATATTAAAGTTAATTATAATAATAATTATATATTATATATATATTAGTAGTTATAAATAATATATTAATTTCAATAATAGTGGACTTAATACTATAAATTATATTAGTTCGAAACATAGTATTACCAGCAGCAGTAATAATAACTATAATATTAATATTATATTTGAAATATAATAAATATTTATAAAATTAATTATTTAATATAAACATTAAATAATATAATTAATAAGTACTGATAATAAACTAGAGTTTCAATAAAAAAATAATTTAATTATTTATATAATAAATATTATATAAATTAAGATTCTTATAATTATTATCTAAATTTATACTATTTTTATAAATACTTATATTTTATGTATAATAACTATAGCTATTTATAAAATTATGAAAAATAGTAAAAATAATATTTACAATATATATATAATTAGATCAGTTTATAAATATTTTTCTTTTTTAAAAAAGCTTGTTTTTAAAAAAACAAATTAAATATAATAATAATAGAAGTACAGCTACCGTTTTACAGCTATTAATTATTATTATTATTATAATAGTAATAAAAATTATATAAATTATATTAATTATAATTATAATTATTACTATAATTATATAGTATATAAATACCTACTGGGAGATAATATAGTTAAGAATAGTTTTATTAATAGGATTAAGACAGGTCGGGGCTCTGTAAACTATATTATAGTAGCTGGTTAGCTTCTAATTTATATTTTAGATATATTATATATAGAATATATATAAATAGAGAAATATATAATATAGAGCTAGACAGATCTTCTAGAGATTTTAGATTTTTATTATATAATATATATCTGCTTTAATAAAAAAAATATTCTTATTTAAAAATATCAGAGTTTAGAGATATAGAAAATAAAACTAATTAGAGTATAGGAAGTAATAAATTAATTAGAAATACTAGATTGTACAGAAGTTATACTATAGTAAAAATACTGAAATTTATTATTATACAGATAGAGAAATCAGTCTTGAAATCTTTTAAAGGTTTATTTTAAAACCAAAACTAGAGTTTAATAATATAATAGTAAGTTAATTAGTATTAGAAAATAATAACTAAATAAAAAATCTAGAATTTAAGAAAAGTAGATATTAAACTAATGAAAAGAAATAAATAATAAATATTAAAATAATAATATAATATAGTATAATAAATTAGAAAAAATTAAAAAATAGATATTAATAATATATTATTTATACTTTTTAATTAATTTATTAATATTAGGATTTTATTTTTTAACTTATTTATTATTCTTAGATCTATAATCTAAATATTATATAAAATATTTTATAAAAACTTATTTAATATATTTTTATTTTATTATTTTAATATTAAGAATTATTTTTATTTTATAAAGAGTTTTATCTTTAGAATAATTATTAATAATAATTGAAGAAAACTTAAATAAGAGAATATTAATGAAAATTATTACTAATAATAAATTTTAATTATATAATATATAAAATATGATATATAATTTATTTAAATAAAATTTCTAATTAATATACTAAAGAGCTAATCTTTATAATAATTAAAAACAATTAAATATATTATTAATTAAAATTATTTTTTATAAGCTTCCAGCTTTAATATTTATAATAAAAAATATAACTTTTATTATTAATATTCAAATTAATTAACATATACTTCTAATTATAATAGTATTTTATTATTATAATAATATATATATTATTTTTTAATATTAGGTTAAATACTAAAGTTTTATATATTATTTTTAGAATTAATAAAATAGCACTTTACTAATCATTATAATTAATCATAATTTATATAGTATTTATATAGTATTTAATAAATATATAAAATAAATTATTAATTTTAAAAAAATAATTAATAGTATTTATATATACTAGTTAATTTAATAATTCTTAATATACTTAGTATAAAGGTATAATTTTGATAATTTATATTATATATTTTAATTCTTTATCAGTTTATAAATATTTTATAAAATATTTAATTAATATATATTAAAGCCGTGCCGGCACGCATGTATCTCTATTTAGATCTACTACTGCGACAGGTAGCAGGTCTTTTATTATCCTGCTTCAGAGCCTTTCTTATCTTTATATAATATTAAATTAGATAGAATATGTTATATATTTTAATAATTATTTTATTATAGAAAAGCTTTTATAGATTATAAATTCTTCTTTATTAAATTAAAAAATGTAATTAATCTAATAAAATAGATACTGCTGTATATTTAGAAATTGATCAATAATAATATATAAAATATTAAGAAATTCAAAATGATTAACATTGGAATTATTAATATTAATATCTAGAATTTTATTACTAATCTATTTTCAGATATTAGTTAAATAATTAAATTTTGATTAGAATATATTTTACAATCATAGCTAATAAAGATGAAACTATTAAATATTTTATATTAGAAATATTAGTAGAATTAAATTAATCTTTAAAATATATTATTATATTATAAAGAATGTCTTTAATAGTTAAAAATTTAAAATTTGATTTAATAGATTTAAAATATAATAAATAAAAAAAATATCCATTTGTATTTTTAGTTTTTTCGATAATACTATTTAAATTTTACAAGAAATTATTTTAAAATATAATTATAATAATTAAAAAAATATCGAGCTTTAAACTATATATATTTAAAAATATTGAAAAATATTAATGAATTTATTATAATAATTTCTTAAAGAATTAGAATAAGTAATACTATAAAGATATCTATTACTTTATATTAAATATATTTATTTATAATTTTAAATTAAAAATAACTATATTAAAGTACTGTATTTCAAAAAAGATTTTGATTAATAAAATTGTAATAATAATAATAAGACAATAAATTACGTATGAAATATATTAAAAAGACTATAATTAATATTAAATTAAATTAAGTTTTTTAAAAATTTTAATTTTAATTTAATAATTTATATTGAATATATAATTTTATAAAACTTATTCTATATATATTAAATAAAATATTTTAAAATAATAATCTAAAAACGAGTAGAAATTAATATTTTAAATTTAGTATAATTTATAATTATTTGAATAATAATTATTATTATATTTTATATAAAGTAATATTAATCTATATAAAAAATAAAATTTATTATTATTATTATTTCTTATTAAATTTAAAAATAAATAAAATTATATATTATAATAAAACTAAAATCATACATTTTTAATTTTTTATTCTTGTATTATAAAGATATTTCTGAAATAAAATTATAATTAATTAAACTATATTTTTTAAATATATTAGTAAGATTATAATATTTTTCTTACTATTACATAATTTTCTTAATAATTTTTTAAAATCTTTTTTTCAAAAAATAAAATTTAAAAAAAAC
The DNA here is from genome assembly GCA_003184645.1 of Aspergillus ellipticus CBS 707.79. Taxonomy (NCBI): domain Eukaryota; kingdom Fungi; phylum Ascomycota; class Eurotiomycetes; order Eurotiales; family Aspergillaceae; genus Aspergillus; species Aspergillus ellipticus. Next base: position 112,106 of record KZ825820.1, on the reverse strand, counting down.
TTTATATTTAATAAAATTAGAAACATAATAGTATTATAATTTTATTATTAATAGAAATTTGAATTATATTTTATTTTTAAACCTTTTCCTACATAAATCTATACAGATTTAAATATAATTATTTTAAAAATTTTATTAGAAGTAATTTATAAATATTTTAATTAGTATAATCTTAAATTATTTATTAAAATTAAAATTATTTGAAATAAAAATAATAAATTAGATATATTAAACTACGGATATTTAAAAAATCACTAAATATATTATTTTATTATATCTTATTATTTAATATTTTAAAAATTAATAAAGTTTTTTATTATATTATATAATATGAATAGATTAATAAAGTTTTTTATTATATTATATAATATGAATAAATTGATATTTAATAATATAAATAAATAAAAATCTAAAAATATTAATATTTATTTATTATATTTAATAACTATTTAAAATAATTATTTATATATTATTTTTATAAATATAATCATAATATTAAAGTTTAATAAAATTAAATTAATACTGATTTAGATTTATAAAAACATATTTTAATATTTTTAAAACAATATATAAAAAATACCATTTTGTACTATTCAAAAATACTCTATTTATTAAAAATTAAATAATAATTATTCATATATAATATTAAAGTATAACCAAAATTATTAATTTTTATTATATAGAAATTATAAAAATAAAATAATAAAAATCTAGATTTCTTTAATATACTTTTATAATTTATATTTCAGTTACTTAATAATAATTAAAATTGATCAATAATTTTTATATAATTTAATAGAAAGCTTATATAGATTCAAATTAAATAATTCAATTAATATTCAATTTTAAATAAAACATTAAACATCTACTTTATATATTTAAATATTTATTAATTAGTTTCAAAAATAATAATTTCAATTATTATTCTAAGTATTTAAATAATTCAATTTATAAATTCTTGAAATAATTTTGCTTTAAATTTATTTAATTATATTATTAATTATTTTACTAAATATACATTAAACCTATTTTTTATAATACTAATTTTAATAATAATATTTTTTTAAAGTTTTCATTTTTACTGAACTATTTAATTATATATACATATTAATTAAAACTTTAGCTGCAGAAATATTAATTAAAATATTTTATTAAATATTCAAAAATTATTTACAATATTTTTCGTATACTATAAAAAAATAATTTTAAAGTTTTAAATTTAAAATAAATAATAAGAGAAAATTAAATATAAAAATTAAATATAATCATACAGTTAATTAGTAATTTTAGTTTTAAAGGTTTATTTTAAGTCTGAAAATAAATTAGCTATTTTAAGTATTATTAATTTAATTAAAAACCTTTAAAAGAAATATAAGGTTTACAAAAGTATCTGATATAAAGTTTATTATTTTAAATAAATAAATATATAATAGTAAAATTAAAAATAATAATAATATATTTTAATATTAAGACTGCTGGACTATTTATAAAAGTTACTCTGAATCTAATATTAATTTTAATAAAATTTATTTATTAACTACTATCAATATAATTATAAAAATAGTTATAATTTATATAATAATTTATTATTTTATTTAAAAATAAATTAATATAATTATTATATTTTTAATAATAATATAAAACAAATATTCATTTTATATAAGATAATTTACAGATTTTAAAAAATTAATTAAAAAACTTTTAGATATACTTATTATTTATTTTAAATATTATAATTTAAAAGAAAAAAAGGTTTTTTTAATAAAAGGTTTAATTTAATTATTCTTAATTTTAAATTAATATATATTGTAAAAGATTAATGTTTTTCTATTAATATTATAAATAAAACTTAAACTTTTATTATATATATATTAATAATATAATTGATATTTTATTTACTAAATAAAATAATCAGAAATAGTTTGATAATAGTTTTAAAATATTGAAATTAAAGACTTTTAACAGATTTATTTAATTTTTTAAATATAATACTTATTATAATTATAAAAAAGATATAATTATTTCCTCATAAAGTATATTTAATATAGTTATATAATTTTAAAAAAATTAAATAATTAAGCTTTTAATATTCTCATTATATATAATCATTATTTAACTATTCAATATTAATATTCTTATATATATTTAGTTATACTAAATTAATTATAAAATCTTTATTATTATATATAATAATATACTTAGAATTAAAAATAGTTTCTAGATATATATAATAAACTATTATAATTAAATTATATAAACTATTAATAATTTTAAAGTAAGAATTCATTGAATAAATAAATAAAAATAATATAATATAGGTTATTTCAGTTTTTACTAATTTAAAAAATAAAATTGTAATTAATCTATAATTTTTTAATATATAAAATGTATATAATATATTATATACTATATATAAAGAAAATTAATCATTAATTTAATTTAAATTAATGAATAAAAATAAAACTAAAATAATTATAAAGTATAATTACTGTTTATTAAATTTTATAGTTTAAAATAATAGTATTTTATGGGAAAATATCCATGTTTTAATTTAATAGTAGATATTTCAATACTAATAAATAAATATTGAACAATTTTAGTTTTAATAAATAGAATGATAAATACTAATATAATTATAAATAAATAATCTAGATATAAATATATTAATATATATTCTTAGTTAATATTTAAACTAATTATAATTATAATAATTAATTATATTTATAAAATTTAGAATGAATTCAATATAGTTATTTTAATATAATAAATAAATTTACTAATATTAATTATTATTATAGTAGCTAGAAAAATATAATTTTTTCAATTTGAGTTTTATAAATCTTATTTTATATATAGACATAAAACAATTATTATAATAATAATAGAAATATATTTAATACTATAAATTATAATCTAATAATGATTTTATTAAGTTAGTTACTATTATCTTTAATATATAATATATTATATAAATTATAAAAAATAGGATTCGCATCTTATATATTATAAAAATATTTCATAATCTATACTTACAGGCCTAATACTATTATATGAATAAAACTTCCATATATATTAATTGTGATAAAAATAAATATATTAATAATATATATATTAATAAATTTTATAAGTTATTAGAAAGTTTATAAATAATATATATTCTTATATTATTATTATTATTAATATTATTTTATTTTTAATATTTTTATAATTTTTGAAATTAATATATATTATTATAACTATAATTCACTTAATTATTATAAAATTTATTAGTTAGAAATAATTACTCTCTTGATATTTTATAATTAATTACTATTAGATTTATTTAAAATAATTTTAACCAGTAACTAATTCACTAATTCTAATTTAACTGACTTTAAAGTTTTTATTAATTATATAAACAAATTAATTAGTAATAGTAGTACTGATTACAGCTATATTAACTATTTTAATATATATTAACATATTAAATATATATATTAGTTTTAGAATTTCTATAAAATAAATAAGGCTTACAATTTAATTTATTATTAAAATTATTATTAAAGTTATAATTAATTATTAAAGTTATAATTAATTATTAAAGTTATAATTAATTATAAGATATTTCTAAATATATATTTCATTATTAAAAATTTTATAAAATTTAATTAATAATATTTGTTTTCTAGATTATAGTATATATTAATAGAATTAAAACTGAAGATAATTCTAGCTTATATTAATTTAGATATAAGCTTTATTAATACTAGTAGTAGTAATATATTATAAAATATTTTATATAAAACTATATATAAGCTTCATAATCTATATATTAGGACAACTATATTATAATAATGTAAGTTTTACTACTATACTATATAATTAAGTTTAAAATATTTAACAAATTTAAAAGTTTAATTAATTTTAAGAATAAACTTATAAATTATAAAAAACTAACTTCATATAAAAAAACTTATAAATTATTTTAATTATAAATTATTTTTTAAAAATAATAATAATTTTAAGATAAATATAATTATAAATTTATTCAATAATAATAATTATACAAACCTCTAAAATTAACTCATATTATTTTGTTTAATTATTAAATATATTATTATTAGCTTGAGATAGTAGTAGTAGTAGAATATAATCTAATATTTATATAATATAAAACAATATTTTAATTATATCTATTTATTATATTCAACAGTTGTTTATTTATTTTCAGAGTTATTTATATCTATATCTAATTTATTTTTATCTATATCTGATTTTTTAGATTATATTAATAATATTGTAATGTAATATCTTAAAAGCTTAATCTTACTGTTAAAAATTATATTAACAATTGAATAATCTATTAGAAATAGATTTTATTATTTTTTTATTCAAAATCTAGTAAATAATTTTCTATTTTATATAAGATTATTATATTAAGATAAGATTAAAACTAGTTTATAAAATTTTAATAAAAATAAATTTAATGAATAGTTCTTAGATTTTTTAATAGAAAAAATAAGATTTAAATTCAATTATATGAATTGATCAAATTTAAATCTAGCATAAAACTAATATCTTATATAATAAATATTTTAGATACATATTTTTATCTGTTATTTTTTTTAATTAATCCAATTAAAAATATACTAAAAAATATTATATTAAATATACATTATGATTCTAGACTATATAGTATAAACCTTAGAGAAAAAAATATAAAATCAAACAATAAAAATTATTTAGTAATATTTAAAATAAATATTATTAATATATCTAGTATAAATTCTATAGTAACTAGTACTAAATAAATATATAGTTATATATTGAATTTAATAATAATAAAAAAACTTTCAATAAAGGTTTTAATTGTAACTTAGAATAGTACTAGAATTAATATATAAAATATTTTATAATAATATTTAAAAATAGAAATTGTACTCTAGATTAATTAATACTGTTTGTAGTATTATAAAATCTAAAAAAAGTTCTTTATAATTTAATTATTCAATATAATTAAAATTTATTACATATAGATTCACTAGATATAAAACCTTTTATGTAATATAATAAAAAATAAATTTATTAATATTTAAACCATCTGGATGTAAAAATTCTAAATAATTATTAAATAAAATACTTATTTATCTAGATTATATTAGTATATTAAAATAATATTATTATTATAAAATAAAAGAAATTAATATTCTTGCTTAGCTAGCTGAAACTACTAATACCTAATTATTAGCTATAATTAAAAATATTTATATATTTCTTTTAATTAGTAAATTTATAATAAAATAAAAATTAAGAAAGAAATCTGATAATATTATTAATAATTAAATATAGATATCTTCTGATAAAAATATTTTATAGAATTAATAAATTAGTACTTTAAAAGGCTATAGATATTCTATAAATAATAATAAAGATTTTTAAATTATTATAAATATATTATTATATATAGTATATAAATCTCTACTGGAAGATAATATAATTAAGACTAATTTTAGTAAAAAGATTTTAACTGGTATAGGCTCTGTCGACTATATTATAATAGCCGATTGGTTTCTTTTCTATACTTTAGTTATACTATATGGAATATATTTAAATAAAAAAATATATAATATAGAGCAAGGCAGATTTTCTAGAAACTCTATATTTTTATTATATAAAGAATTATTATAATTTACTATAATTCAATTATTTTATATTTAAAGAATTTGAAATAATTATATTTATTAATCATATATTTTGTAGCTGTATATTATTATGAAAATTGATATAAATATTATTATTACTATTAATAGTAAGACTATTATTTTAAAAAACTTATTATAATAAAATTACTATAATAAAATTATTATAAAAAAATTAATTAATATATATATAATTATTATATTTCAGAATCTTTAAATCTAAAACAAAACTTTAATAATTATTATTATATTAATATCATTTTTTTTAATTAATATAAGATTAGAGACTAAAGAAATTATTATTATTATAATAATTAGCATTATCATAACTGCTAAAATTATTATTATTATAATTATAATTATTCTAATTCATATTATTAAAATTAGAGATTTTATTATATTAAATTAGAGATTTTATTATATTAAAATTAGAGATTTTATTATATTAAAATTAGAGATTTTATTATATTAAAATCTATTGTTTAAATCATTTAAAAAAAATAGGAAAATTACTTTATAATATAAATTACTTTATAAACTACTATATATAAAAACTAAACTAATTTTACTAAAATAATTGTAAACTCTAATATATAATAATAATTTAAAATAATCTAATTATAAAAAACTATAATAATATATTATAAATCAAATAATAAAATTAAATTAATTCTAATATTTAAGTACAGATAAAGTATTTTTAATATTTTTAATTACAATTATAATTTGTTATTATAAAAATAAAAATAAAATTTAATTAATTATAAATTTAAAACTAGTTTTTTTAATTATGATTAATATAAAATTATTTATAATTTCTAAAATAAACCTAAAATAAATAAAAATTATAATAAATAATAATTCTAGTATAAAAAGTATTTATTAAAATATAGATAATATTTGTAATTAAGTTTAAAAATTAATTAGCTTATTATATAGTAAGAAAATAAGAAAGTCGGATTTTTTAATATAAATAATATAAATTTTATATATAATTAATAATATTTTATAAAATTATTTATTATAATTAAAATTTATAAGATTTAATATTAAAGATAATTTAAATTATTACACTAATTGAGAAATTTAATTAAAAAAATTAAATAAATACCTAGCTTAGTCTAAGACAAGAAGTCTAGATCATAATAAACAAATATTTTATTATAAAGTCAAAGATAGTAGTATATTTATTTAAGATATTATTACTATCCTAATATTTATTTTTTTTTATAAATATATTTATTTATAGAAGTTTATGAATTAAATATTATTTTATTTAAATAATATAATTAGGTTTGTAACTATCATAAAAGACTAGCTTTTTCATATAAATAATTCTTATAATATAGACTAGCATTATAAGAATTTAAAAAATTTTTAAATTTTATAATTATTATTTATTCTAATATTTTGAATGCTAAGATTTTATATAGATTAGATATTATTAAAATCTTCTATTATAAAATCTTTTATACTTATTAAAACTTAGTTTAAAAAATACAATCTATTTATTATTTTTAAGTTTATCCTTGTTTTTTAAATTTTATTTACTAGTTTATCTTCTTATAGGTTAATTTTATGTTTTCTTAAATTTTGATTTATTTTTATTCTATTTTTGATAATAATTCTTTTTTATAATCTAATATAAAACTATCTAGATATTTTATAGTAATTTTATTTATCAGTTATAGTAATAAATATAATTATTAATATATCTTATAATACTTTAGATTTATTTTTTTATTAATTTAATAAATATTCAGCAGCTAGATTAAATTATAAATTTTTATAAATTCTAGCTTTTTTTATTTTTTTAAATTTTTTATTTTTTATAGTTAATTAATAAATATATTTATTTTCATATTTTCAAAAATAAGTTTACTGAATTACTATTTTCTAAGCCTTATATTTAATAAAATTATTAGCTTATAAATTAGTAGTTTCTGTAGTTAATATTTTATAAAATAAGGGTTTTTATATTATTTTCTGTATCTAGAATTTATTTAAGTATTTGAAATTAATTATTCTAATATTCTAATATATAATATTCATATTATCTATTATATTACATAAAAGATTTTTATAACTAATATTTTTTAATTAGATTTTTATTTAATTTTATAATTAATTTATCTAATAAAATTAAATAAAAACTCATAACTAATTTTTATTACATTTATTTGTTTTATTACTACTGCTACTATTATAATTATAATTCTTATTTTAATAATAAATATTTTTTTAATATAATTTTTAGCTAATTAATCTGCTTCATTCTTTTTGAAAATTGAAAATATAATTTAATTTTTTAATATCTTTTATTATATATTTTTTATTTATTAAAATTCTAATATTATATTATATAATATTTTTATAATATTTACTATTTATAAATTTTATAAGAATTCTATTCTCTTTTATTTTCTAAATTAATTTTGTTTTTTTTTCTACTATTATTAATACATAAAAGTTTTTTTATTTTTATAATAAATTAATTTTCAAGATTTATAATCAGAGTTTTTATTTATAATTTTTAAAATATTTAATTATATTTTAAAAAGACTTTGAAATAATTAAATTACATTTTAAAAAGACTTTAAAATAATTTAATTATTTATTTTAATCTTTTTTTTTAAATTACAAACAAATTCTGTATTTATTGTAATAAAACTAATTTTATACTTATTATTAATCAGATTTTATTGTTATTTTTATAATAAACAATTACAATAATTAAAAAAAAATAAAAATATTTTAATTAGAATTAAATATAAAATTAAATTAATTTTATTATATTTTCATTACAATTACTGCTTCTATCTAGTTTATTTTAATAAATATTCAAATATTTATAAAGCTCGCAATAATATAATATAAAATTTATTTTATTTTATTTTATTATAGAATTATTAATAACCTTAATTATTTATAACTATATATAAAAACAATATTTTTATACTATTAGTATTATTATATTTATTAAGTATTTTAAAACTAATATTACTCTAGTTTTGATTAAATTTAATAATATAAAATATAGATATAAATATAACTATTTAATAATCTATATAAATCTTTATTTAAAAAATAATCTAGTCAATTATATTATTTAAACTAAAACTATATTTAGCAAAATTATTATAATTTAAAATTGGTTTTATTTGTATTTACAATAATATATAAAATAATTAATATTATAAATTAAATTTATTAATCTTTTTAAAAATTTTAAATAATAGATTTTAGCATAGTAACATATAGCTAATTTTAATAATATTAATTAAACTAATTATAATTATAATAATTTCTTTCCTTATACTAATTAAAATAATTCTTATTAATATAATAATAATTATTACTAAAATTAGTCTTACCCTTAGAATCTTATAAATCTAATAATTAAATATATATTAATTAATTCTCTAATATTATAAAAGTTTAAAAATATATTATATATCTAATATTATATAAATTCATGATTTGATAATCTTATTTATATTAAAATTATTTTTATAATATTATTATTATTTTAGATATCTTTAATAATTATATAAAAAAATTATATAAATTTGTTTTGTATTGATTTTATATTTTTTCAAATTATTATTAAAATTTATATTAGGTTTTTTATAATAAAAAATTTCAATTATATTTATTAATAAGTTTAAAATTATAAAAAGTTTAAAAATTATTAAAATATTAAATATTTTTGAATAGTATTTAAACTTTATTAGATAATTCAGATATTATATCAATTATTATAATATTAAAATTATTTTATTATAAAAAAATAAGATAAAACTATTATTTATATTAGTTAATATATATATAAGTAAGTTATAATATAATATATATATTAATTTTATGTAGTAAATTTATACAAATCTTAATATTTTGTATATTAATTATAAAATTATATTTTATTATATTTATTTTACCTGTATACATAGAAATCTATTTAAACTATTGATTAAACCAGTTATTAAATTAATTATATTTTTATAATTAATTTTTAATTAAAAATGTTTTATTTTATTTAAATTTGATATATAACATATTATATAATTAATAATGTGATAATATCTATTATTGTATAGATTACTATTTAACTATTATTTATTATTATTATTATTATTTTTAAAAACTTTAATTTAAATTTAGTATATATAAGCTACTATATTTAGTTATAATCAATATAAATATATTACTATTTTAATTTTATTAATATTATTATAAATACTTTATTATATTTATTTTATATATTTATTAATACTGACTGTTATGAAATTAATTTTATAATATTATTTTAATTATTTAAAATCATTATAATAAAGTTTATTATAGATCTACTATTCTATATCTATATTGAATAAGAATTTATTTAAAATCTTATTTTTATAAATAAATTTATTAAATATATTAATTTTAATTTTAACTTTTATAAATAAAAAATAGAATATTGAATTATATATTAATGTATAACTAAAATTTATTATTTATATTTATTTTATATCTTAACTATAATGTAACATATTTATGAATTATTTATAATATTAATTCTATTTTAATATTTTATACTATCTATTAATTGATAAATAAATAAGATATATTATATAGATAATTAAAATTATATTACATTATATATATAATTACATTAATTTTAATTAAATTACTTAATTATTCATTCTTATTTTAATATTTAATTTATATATTAATATATTTATTAAACAGTTTTTATATAGATCAATATCTAGTATTAATATATAATAATTCTGGTATTTATTAAAAAATATATTTAAAAATAAATTTATTATTTAAGATTTTATTTTCTATATCACTATAAAGGAATATTTTAAATATATTATTTCATATATAAAATATTATTGTAAATAACATTATATATTATTACAATTATTATAATTAAATAATAAAATATATCTATTTATATTGTGAATGTATTCTATTTTATATTAAAATTATTAAATAAAAATTAAATCTATAATTATCTAGTTTATTTTTTATTATTAGATAAACAACTTAATGTATTTTTCATACTAAATTATTTTCTATAAAAGGTTTATAAAACAATATTAATAATAAACTTAAACAAATTTGAATTAATTTTTAAAATTGATAAAACTCAATATAATTATAAAATATTATATATAAAAAAACTTTAATAATATTTAACTATAAAAAACTATTATATATTTTTAATAGAATAATAAAATTTAATTAATTTTTATATTTAATTTTAAATAAATTTTGTTTAATATTGTTCATAATTATTTTGATTTTTTATTATAAAAATAAAACTAAAAACTAACTAATAATAAATAAAGAATTTACATTTTTAATTATAATATATATAGAGGCTACTTTCACAAATAAATTTAAAATAAATAAATATTATATTATTTATGATAGATAATAATTCTAATATAAAATTTATTTAGTAAAATATAAATGATACTTAGAATTAGTTTAGAAAATTAATTAATTTATTATATAATAATAAAATAGTAAAATAAGAGTTTTTAATATAAATGATTTTATAAAATATTTTTTAATAAAGTTATAAAATGCTTTATATAGTATAATTAAATATAGACTAGTTAGTATTCTATATAAAATAAGATAGGTAATATTTTTTAATTATTATAATAGATTTTTATAATATTATAAAAAAATGATTAATTAATAATAATAGTTTTTTGAAAATTTAGTTTTTTAAAAACTTAAAAAATAAAATTAAAACAATTGTAACTAATATATAAATTTTCTAAATTTTGATATTAAAACTGTATTATATTATCATATTGATTATAAATATTTAATCAGATAAAGAAAATTTAACTAGCTCATAATCTTCAATATTAATATTTAAATATAAATAAATAATAATTATACAGCTTCCACACAATAAACTATATTAAAATAATTCAAATATATTACTATTTTATGAGGTATTATAAATTAAAATATATTTAATATTATTAATATTATTTATAACGAAATTGTAATAATAAGAACTGATATGTAGAGTCTGCTAGAATATACTATGAAAACTATAATAGTATCTATCTCTATATAAACTATCTATCTGCTATAGAAACTAGTATATATAGTAACGCTATATATAGAGAATACAATAATATATATTTAAAATTTAATCTTTTTAAAATAAAATAAAAAAATATATTTAAATTATTATACTTTTTATTTTATTATAATTAAATATATATTGTTTTAAAATAATAGTATTATTATTTAAGCCTTTTGAAATATATATTATATATTATTTTTTATATAAGTTATCTTTTTTAAAATAAAATAATAAAATATGAAATATTATTTTATAATAACTAGAAAATAGTTATTTCTTACTTAATTGATAATTATAAATTAAAATAGTTTAAAATTAAAATATTTTAAAAATAAAATAGATTTAAATATTTATTTTAAATTATAGAATATATTTTTTATTATTTTTATAAAAATAATTTTAATATCTAAAAATATCTTTCTAATTATATTATATTTCTTTTTAAAAAAGTTTATATTCTTTTGAATAATTTTCTATGAAATTTATATTATTTATTTTTATTATTGATTAATATTTATATAATTTAAGAAAGCCTATTTTATTATTATATAAAAGTTTTAATTTTTTTTATTAAACTTATATATAATTCCCTTTTTTAAAAAATAATATTTAATAGAAGAGTCTGTTTAAAAATCTTAATATATTTAATAAGATAATTTATTTTTAATTTTTTTTAATTACGTAAAACATATTTTTTTTATAATAATAAATTCTAATAATTATTTAAATAGTAGTGATTAAATTTATAATAATCTAATTTTATTAAAATTATAGATGTCTTTAGATATAATCTTATATTATATTGGAAGAATTTATATATAATTAAATTATTTTTCGAGTTTTAAAATTTTTAAATTTTATATTAAATATATTAATAATTATATTATTAAATAAAATTATAAATCTAGTTTTTTTAATTAATTAAATTAATAATATTATATATAAGAAGATGAATATTAGCTATTTTTTAAATATAAAAAAATTACAATACTATTTTATATTAAATAAATAATAGAATCTATTATATAAAAATATCTTTTTTATTTTTGATTAATTTATATAAGTTAATATATATTTTTAAATATAATATACTGTATAATTAAAGCTATAAAATTATATAAATAATTACTAAATATAATATATTATAATTTAAATATAAAATAAATATTTTTATTTAAAATAAATATTTTTATTTAAAATAAATATAAATAATAAATTCTAGATATATATTTATATATATTTAATAAAAATAAATTCTTAGTATTTTACTTTCTATTTATAAAAATTAAAAATAAATTTAATAAATTTAATATATTTTTATATAATAATAAACATTTAATTAAATTTTTAATTAATATTAATATATAATACTAGATTTATAATAAAGTTTATTAATAAAATATATTAAATGATAACTAATATATTATTTTAGTATAATATAATTCTTATAAATAATAAACTCTTTAAGTACTAAAATATATTTAATGAAATCTTAATATTTATAATTTATTATAAATAGTAAAATATATCTGAATTATATATAATATATTATTGGTTTAAAATAAAGGAAACAGATATACTTAAAAATATTAAATATATTCTTAAAATTAATTTTATTATAATCAATATTAGTAGATGTAAAAAAAAGAAAATAAAATATTAACAATAATATTACGAATACTAGAATAGTAATATATCTTAATTTAGAATTATTAGATATAATAACTTATATACATTAAAAATAAATTAAAATGTTAAATTATAATAATATTAAATAATAATTATATAATAAATCTTATATAAAATTTAAATAAAACAAAATAATTTTGGTTGAATATGTTAATATAATTATTTATTTTTAATTAGTAATTAATTTAAAAATATAATGAATATAATAACTATGTAAATAAATATTTTAAATAAATATTTTTATATATAATTTGAATAAATATAATCAAATATTATTTTATAATTAATATAAAAAATATTAAATTCTATATAAATTTATTATATAGAATTAAAATATATAAAAATGTTTTTTTAAATAAATTTATTTTATAAAATCATATATAATTAATACTCGGCTATAGTAAGATTAAAATATATATTATATAATATATTCTTTATATATTTAATAACTAATATATAAAATAATATTATCTTATAATTTTAGAATAAAATAGTTTTAATACTATAGTAGTTAATACAATACCGGAATTATTTAATAAAGTCTAGATAATATTTATCTTATTAATAAATATAATTAAACTAAATAAATTAAGATATTGATTTAAGTTTTTACTATAAAAAACCTAATATAAATTTTAATAAATTTAATCTTAATACTAATTCAAAAAACTATACAAAAATCTTATATAGATATTTAATATTATTAAAATATCTAAAATAATAATAAAATTATTAATATAAATCTTAATATAAATAAAAATTCAAACAGTAAATCTATACAGTACTAGATAAATAATATATTATTTACAAATTCTATAATAATTATACTAAAGACTTTTTAACTATAATAAAATATTAGTATAAATTATTTATAGTAATCAGATTTAATAGACTACTAGTAGAATATATATATAATATTAACAATAGTAATATACGAATAATTATAAAATAAATATAATATTTTATTTTGAAATATTATTAAATATATATTAAATATAGTCTTATGATTTATTTTATAAAAAATTAATAATAATATAATTTTTTTATTTGATAGTACTGTTAGAGTTATATATTTTTATTACATAATAAATACTGGAAAAATAGTAGAAATAAAAATATATATTATCTTAAATTATTTTATATATGTTTAGATAATTTTTAAAAAAAATATTAACTATTTTTATATATATATTAAAATTATTAATATTTATATCTATATTAAATCTTTTAATAACAGCTTAGAAATATTATATAATATTAGGATTATAATTTTTACTATATATAATAATATTATTAAACAGTAATATATTACTATTAAAACTTAAAAAATTAAATAATCTGTAATATAATAAATATATCCTAGTTAAATCTAAATATAATAATAATAATAATAATTAATTTTATATGGCTTATATAAAAAATATAATAAGATATAATGCTAATTATATATAAAATATTAAACTATATTAGATAGTATACTCTAACAAACTATATTATAAATAAATAATTTTTAACAAACTTCAGTAATATATATATTAATATATTATTAAGAAATAAATTAAAATTTATATAATAATTAAGAACTAGTTTTTAAATAAATATATTAAGAATTTTAATAAAACTAAAATTAATGTTTATAAGTTAATTATAAAATAATAATTCTAGCATAAGGTCTAGAGTAAATTTAAAATAAAATTATAATTAATAGATAAAATATTATTATTAATTTTTATAAATATTTATATTATAATATTTATTAATACTAATATCTACTCAATTATATAGAAACATTATCTAGTAATATAATTAGATTTAAGTTTTTATTATATAAAAAACTAGAAATAATTATATAATAATATAATAATAATATATTAATTAAAATAAGTCATAATATTTGGATAATAAATAATATTTATACTAATAAGTAAATTTAATTTCATTAGTTTAATAAGATATATTGATATAATAATCTTAATATACTAAAATAAATTAAAAAAATACTAAAATATATATAGAAAATAATACATATAAAAAATAATATATATAAGATATATGTTTAGATTTAAGATTAAAAATACTGATAAGATTACTGGTATATATTTTTATATTAAGAATATAGTTATAATTTATATAATTTATATAATAACTACCGCGGTTATAATAATTACTAGTTATAAAATTATAACTGTATTTGTATAATTATTATACCTAAAATTTGTTTTAAAATCAAGTTTTTTAATAATTAATAAATATTTATAAACTAATCTAATTATATATATATTATAAAAATTATTATTAATATACTTTATAATTGTGTAGATAACTACAGTTATTATATATAAAATAATACTATTTATACAGATAATATTAATTACTATAGTGCTGATCTGTATAATATTTATTCTCCAGATAATTAAAATATATTCTTTAACAAGCCCTTGTTTATTATCATTATTTATTGAATATACTATTAAACCTTAATATTTAATAATTAATCTTAAAAATATTTACTATATTTTAAATATAATATTGATACTGCAGCTGTTATTATTACTGCTGTTATTATTATTTTTAAAATAAATATAATTTGTATTATTAATCTACTATTATTAAGTCTAATAAACTATTTATAATAATTAATTTATAGATATAATATACTATTACTATTACAATAAAATTTAGTATTAAAAATTATTATAATTTAATTATTTTATATTTAAATAGCTTAGAATAATTAATTTCATTAATTTTATAGATCTTACAGCTGTATATTACTATTTAAATTAATATAAATATTATTTTTAATATTACTAATAGTATTACTATATTAGTAAAATTTATTGCTAAAAAATTAATTAGTATATATTTTATTATTAAATTTTTAAAATTCTTAATTTAAGACAGATTTTAATAAAACTTTTTTAACTAGTATAAGACTGGAAATTATAAATATTACTATTATTATATATTAAATATTAAAAGTTTATATTTTAGTATTATTATTCGTATCTTATAAATTCTAAATTTTTAAAAAATATAAAAACTATTCTATATATTAAAAAATAATTTAAAATAAAAATAAACTATAAATAATATATTTTATTAATATTAAGTAATAAAAAATACAAATATATTAATAATTATTTTATCTTATTAAACTTTTTTTTTAATACTGTAATAATTACTAGTAATACTAATCAAAATAATATTTATTATTATTCTAATAATTAATAAATTAAATAATAATTAAATAATAATTTATAAATTATCTAATTTTTTTAATATTAATTATAATTTATTTAAACTCTACAAAAATAGTTAAAATAATTAGTTTATTTTTATTTAAATAATACAAAATATTTTAAATATTATTATTTTAGAAGTTGGGATACAATATATTTTTAATATTAATTATAATATATATAACTACTAGCAGGATTAATTAAATAATAAATATATTTAATAAATTATTCTTTGTTACTATTAATACGAATTAAAAATATATAAATCTGATATATATATCTTTTTATTTATAATTATTTTTAAAAGAGCTTTATATATAGTTTTATAGATATTTTTATAGATATTTTTATAGATATTTTTATAGATATTTTTATTGAAATTTATTTAAATATTTATGTTAAAATTGTAAATATTTTTTATAATAAAAAATTAGATAATAATATTTTAGATTTATTCAAATTATTAAAAGATTCGTCTGAAGATAATATTAAAGAAAAGATTTATTTATTATTAAATAAATAAAACTTCAAATAATTATAATAATGTTATTATTTTTTGAATTAGATTATATAATAAATCTTATATATAAAAATTTTATAAAAACCATTTTTATATATATTTCTTTTACTATTATTTTCAATTATAATTTAATTTGTTTGTTAAATATTTTAATACTCTATTATTTATTTTATAAATTTTATTGATATGTTATTTTAAAATTATATTACGAAAAAAATAGATTAATTTAATATTTATAATTTATGTTAAGAAAACAGGTTAATTTAAAACTATACTACTAAGAAAAATAGATTAATTATAAATTCCTACTTAATTGAAACAAATATAATATAAAATAAGTAATTAACTAGCTTAAAATCTCTATTACTAATAACTAAAGAAAAATTAAGAATAGATAAAAGAATTAAAATAATAATTATACAGCTTTAGCCGATTAAGCTATATTAATATAAATAATTTAAAAATATATTATTATTATATAAAGAAGTTTATAAATTAAGATATATATACTAATATATAAAGAAATTATAGTAATAATAGCTACTATGTAAACTCTGTAGGATATACTATATAGATTATGATAATATCTATCTCTATATAAGCTATCTGCTATAGAATCTAGTATATATAATAGCTGTAGACATAGGGAATACTGTATGTGTATAATAGTTTTATATATTCATTATAATTTTAATATATTCAATTTATATATACAAAATAAAATATTTATTTTATAAATATCAAATTATTTTATTTAATATATAGTAGTTAGTACTATTCTTAAATTATTAAAAAGAATAATAATTTGTAATAAGCTTTATATGTAATAATTATTTGAATATATTTTTTTTGAAAGATTTGGTTTGAATTTATTTATTAATTTAATAATAAAAAAATATAATAAAGAGATATCTCATTATATCCTAAATTATAAATATATGTATTATAATATTATATTAAATTTATTATAATATAATTTCTATAAATATTAATATTAATAAAAAATTTCTTAAAATTAAAATCTAATAATAATTTATTTAATAATTTTAGTTAAATATTACAATATTTTCAAATTTTATATTAAATAAAAAACTTCAAATTTAATGTAATAATAATTAGTATTAATATTATTATATTAAATTAATTTAAACAGGTTTATCTAAATATATTTATTGTTAATACAATATATTATAGGTTTAAAGTATTTATATAAAAACTTAAAATCTATATATATTTATTTAAATTATTAAAAATAATATTAAAAATAATATTAAAAATAATATTAAAAATATTATTGAAAATATTATTGAAAATATTATTGAAAAATATTATAAAAATTATTTTATAGTATAGTAAAGAAAATTAAATAAAATATATATATAAATAAGTTTTTCTTATTATTATATTTAGAATAATATTTAAAGAATTAAATATTATAGAAAAATTTAAAATAATTTATTAATTTATTTATATTATACTATAAAATTATAAAATCAATTAAATAGATTTAAATAGGTTTTTAATTTAATATATATATTAAAAAAATAAGTTATAATATAATATCAATTTAGTTTTATAATAAATAAATTGAATATATTAACATATTAAGTATTTATACTTATACAAAATTAATATAAATCATATTTAATTTAAACTTAATATTTAATTTTTATAGATAAATAAACCTAATATATATATATATATATATATATTTAATATAATTATTAAAAATAATTATTTTATTCAATTTATAGAAATTAATTATTATATAATAAATTAAATAGTTTACCAGTTATAATACAATTTTTAAATCTAAAGTTACATATTAGTAGTTTTAATAAATATTTATTCTGATTATTTTAAAAAAAAAGCTTTTAATTATTAATTTTAAGAAATATTAATAATAGCAATATTATAGATTTAATTTAGATATTATAAAAGTTAATAATTTAATATGAAAAAATTATAATATAAGGATTAGTATTGTATAGAATAATATTACTAAATAAATATATAATATTCTACTTATATCTATTAATTTATAAATTATATTAGATATACTTTTTATTAGATATAATTTTTTAAATATAAACAGTATTTTATTTCATATATAAATAATAAAACTAATTAAATTTTTGAAATCTAATTATATAGAATTACTATCTAAATCTTTATTATTATTTAATTATATTGAGTTAGTTATATAGGTTTTAATATAATATATAATAATATAGTTTGTGATTAACTAAGCAAGATCTATGATAGAAATCAGTATATTGTACTAAAATTATTAAATCTATAGAAAAAAAAGAAATTGATTATAGAAGTATGAGAGATAATATATTTTATATATAAATAGTTTCTGTTATATAATCTACTTACTAATTATATATATAATTTATATAATTAATAGATTTTATAATATTTGTTTTAGATACACTTATCTACAGGTACAGATAAATTATTATTAAAATAATTAGTTATAAATATATTAATCTTTATAATAGGTTATTAGAATAGAAAATAATATAATATATTTCTTTTTAATAAAAAAATTTATAAAAATAAAAATTAAAGATAGTTTAGAATTAAAAATATTTACAACTGAATTATTTAAAATAATATTAAAATTAATTATAATAAAAATAATTTATTAGATTTTGTTTTTTTTTTAAGGTTTAATATCTGCTAATAGTAAGAAAAACTAATTTATTAATAATCTAACTAATAAGAAATATAATTTCAAAAATAAATTAAATATTTTTAAAATTATAAAGAAAATTTATTTTAATATTTTGAGAAAGATTAATTTTAGAAATATTATTAAGTTTTTGAATAATATAATAAAGTCTATATTCATTATCTATAAATTTATAACTAGATTATTAAACTAGCTAGTTTTTGATAATAATATATATATAATTATTAATATATATAATTTCCTAGATATGGTTTATATATTTTATTAATTAACAGATACTTTCTTAATCAATATTTAAATCTTAGATTATATATAAGACTTATTAATTAAAAAATATAAACTTTATAATATTTTAGTAAAGTGAATAAAATATTAATAATAATATACAGAATTATAAAAGCTATAAAATCTATTAAAAATATAAAATAATCGAAGTATTTTAAAAATACTTAATATAAATAATAAAACATTTTAATTTAATTTTCAAAACATAATACAATTTATTCTAGAAATTAGTAATAAACTATAATTTCTAGTCAGAAATAATAATATTAGAAAAACCAGTCTATATATTAATATATTAAATAAACAAAACTTATTTAATAAAAAATGATAATTTTAAAATAAAAACTTAAACTTATACATTTATTTATTTAAAACTAGAGTGCAGAAACCTATTAATATATATTATAAACAAGAATAAAATACTGGAAATAATTAAAACAAAACTGAAAAATATTTTCAATAAATATTTTTCATTTATAAATTTTTTAGTTATTAATATAATAAATAATATATTAATAATAAACTAATTAGTAATAATACATTTTAATAAAATAATATTTTTAATATAGCTGGAATATATTTTTTAAAATTAACAATAACTTTTATCTAGCAGTTAAATATATAAATTTTTATTATTTGAAATTATTAATTAATTTTAATAAAAAGAGTTTTTTATTTATTAATTATTATTATTAGTTATTTATTAACAGTATTTTTTAAAAGATTATAATTATAGCTAGTTTAAAAAATTTAATTAATAATCTCTTACATAGAACTTATAAAGATAAGTATTATTAAAATAATAATTTCCAGAAACATTAATATTTTAAAAATTATTTTTAAAATAATATTTATTAAATGTATTAAAGAGCTAGTATACTAAATAAAATATTTTTTTTAATAATCCAATTTGAATAATATCTATATATAATAGTTTTCTAATAATTAAAAATCTATTTTATAATATATAAGAATATCTACTAGAATATTTACTTTTTTAAATCAAAATTTAAGTAAAAAATAAAAATAAAAAAGAAAGTTTAATTAATAAATTTATTAAATATTAAATTATTCAGTAATTATAGAATATTGTGAAGTCCAGTAATTAGTAAATATATTAAAACATTTATTTTGTTAAATGTTTTTAAACTTAAAATACTTTTTCCCCCGAGAATAAATAATAAATAATATTTTTTATTATAAATACTATAATTACATCTAGTAACAATTATAATTTATAAATAAAAAGCTATAGAATATTGATAATTATTAATTTATCAGAAATAAATCCTGGTTATAATATAATCAGTCATATTGTTTTTTAAATAAATAAATTAATTAGAATTATAATAAGTCAGTATCAGAACTTATATTAAATAAATGTTTTGAAATTTTTAAGTATTATTTAGTATACTGTACTCTAAATAAAAAAAACTTTTTTTTTATTAATTAATATATATTTTTATAGTTTAATTATAATTGTTTATAAACTGCTAATAGAAGTTATAAAATTTAAAAATAATTTAAATTTATAAATTATAATATAACTCTTCTAAATTAAAATAATAATAATCTTGTAGAAATTAATTTTAAAGTCTTTAATTAAAATAATAAAGCTAAAATATTAAGTATAAATAATATATAATTTATATTTATTAATAGCTGTTTGGACTCTTATTTTATAAAACTTTTAACATATGTATTTAATATATACTTTATATTTAATGATATTATTATTATAAATTGAGAAATTCTTAATATAAATAATAATAAAAATATCAAACTAATTAGTAAATATTTTATTTATCAGCTGTTAAAAAATAATAAAGTTTTTAATTAAATTAAATATAAACAGTTTATATTAAAATATTTTAAAATATATTTAAAATATAATAAATATTTAAAAATTAAAATATATATAAATTTAGTAGAACTTTTAGTAAATATTGTATTTAATAAACAATTTAATTTAGTTAATTTATTTTATAATATTATTAATTAATAATAAAAGATATAGATTTGTTTTTATATTAATATTTACTTTTTAATAATTAATATAGAATCAAAATCTGTCTCTAGAGTTAATAATTATTATAATAAAGAAAACAAAATAAGTATTATTAAAAATAATAAATATTTTATTTAAATTAGAAAATATTTATTAATAGATTATTTTAAACTTCTTAACTATTATATAATAAAAATATATATATTTCAATAAAATAGGTTTTTAAATAAATTTAATAATTATTTAATTATTTAGATAAGATTATATTTAAACCCTTTTTTAAAAATAACTATTAATATATTTATAATAATAATAAAATAAATTTATTTAATTTATTCAATTTTAGGATTATTGTGTAGATATATTTTTAAATTAATTAAATAATTACTTTTAAAAATTGAAATAATAAATTTAATAATAATTAAATTATATAAATATTAATAAATTCCAGCTATTCTAATTATTATAATATTAATCTGTATTATTATTTAAAATTATAGTAAAACCTTTTTAATTAATAAGTTAATGAAGCATTTAAATAGTTAGGATTTTGTATTTTTTATTTCATTATAATTATTAGTATTTATTAATTGTATTGATACATTTATGTATATTAAATTTATCTATTAGGATTCTTAATCAGATTTAGCAGTTTAATATTAGTTATAAATAATTAATTTATTTTATATAATAGAAACAATTTAGTAATTTGTTTACATTTAAATTTATAAAAATTAAATATTTTATTAATTTATTATAGTAGTTTATATTTTATTAATATTATAAATTTGTCAAGACTTATTAAAATTATTTTTGGAATAATTATTATACTAAGCCTACTTCAATAGTTTTTATTATTTTAAATAATTTAAATTAAATAATTTGGTATCTTATACAATTAAATAAAACATAGGGTTTTATATATTATATTTATTTTAAACTCATATTATACTTTCTAAATCTAGAATTAGAAATAAACTTGAAAAAAATTATAATAATTAATAATTAAATAAAATTAAATAAAATATCTTAATAAGACTAAGAATTTATTATTAAATCTAGTTATTTAATAAAAACTTTTTAAAATAAAATAAAGATTTAAAACTATTTAGCCAGCTGGATAACCAGTTTTATATTAATATATAAAAAAGTATTTATTTGCAAACTAACCAAAATATATATAATAATATTTAATCTTAGAATTAAAAATAAACTTTAAATAATAAAATTATTATTTTTATTTTTTATTAATATTTATAAATTTATAAATTTTATATTTAAATTAATTCAATCTAATCTATAATAAAATTTATTTTAATTATTATTTTTAATTTTATTATAGATCATTCTTAAAACTTATTTTGTATAAATCTCTTAAATAATTTTTCAATTCTTTAAATATCTGGACTAGTATTTAAAATAGTCCCGGTTTTAATAATCCAGCTTTTAATAATAAAAATAGATTTTTAAATTTTAGTTTTAAAATTTAATTAAATCTTAAAATAATTAAAAAATATAAATATTTTAAAACTTGTTAATAAATTAAAGATATTTATATAAAAGTAAATACAAGTTTTAAAAAATTAAGAATAATTAATTTTTATATTAATTATTTTTATAAATTTTATAACATATTTATATTTTTGGTTATTTAATATATAAAAATAAATATAAATATATAAAACTTCTTTATAATTTATATAAAATATTTTCAGAATATATTTATTTATTATAATAATTAATTAATTTAATTATTAACAATTTTAAAAACAAGATATAAAATTTATAAAAATATATCTTTCCGTACAGATTTAAATATAATCTTTTAAAGAAGTAAAATTGTAAAATAATTATTATTTATTATAAAATTCTATTTTATTTATATAATTTAGAATTAAAATTTAGAATTAATTAAATAATTCAATATTTTATTAAATAATAGATAAATAGAATTTTTAGTTTATATAAATAAATTGAAGAATTAGATTATTTTGTTTTACTTTTAGTATAAATAATTTATAAATAGGTTTTTAAAATATATACAAAATTTAAAATTTTTATTCTCAGCTTAGTTGTAAAAACAATTTTTAATTTTAAGATTTAGTAAATTAGCTTAAAAATTATATATTAATTAAAATATGTTTTTATTAATTATTTAAGAAATCGATACTGCTAAGTTACTTTAGATCATTTTATGATAAAAATAAATATAATTTTATATCTATATTTATTTATAATAATAAATACTAAAAAAAATAAAAAAATAACAAGTTTTAATAATTGTACAATAAATTAAATAAGACTTATAATAAAAATCAGTATATTATACTAAAATTATTAAAACTGCAGAAAAAAAAGAATAGGAATTATCTTCAGAGATATAAAGGGTGATATACCCTGTATATACTATATACAAACAGTATCTATTAATATAACTGGATACCGAATCGCCGCGACACCGAACCGCTGTTTTTTACTATAACTACCACTATTAAAAAAAGTTAACTATATATTTAGATATGAGTATTTATTATAAATAAAATAACAATTTATATTATAATATATATGATTTATTTTTTTAAATAAAACATTTTTAATATTATAATAATATATAACTATAATTATTAATATATATAAAAATTATAATATTATAAAAGTTTAATTTGTTTTCTTTTTTTTTCAATATTTATAATAATTTATATATTTTTTATATTATATAATTACTTTCTTTAAAATAAATATTTATTAGTTTAAAGATACATAGTTAAAATTCTAATTTTTTGGTAGTAGTTATAGCAAGAAACAGAGGTTCACTGTCCCGGCGGTTCGCTGTCCGGTTATGCTATATAACCTACTTACTAACTACACACATAATCCACGTGACCGGTAGGTCCTGATATAGTCAGAGTTAGAAATTATTTCTAGATATATATATTAAAAAATTATAATTAAATTACTCTAATTATTGATAAGTTTAATCAAATAAATAAAAATAATATACTTTATTTTAGTCTTTATTAATTTAAAAATAAAAATCTTGGGTTTTTAATAATATAATCTTAATTTTAATAAATATTTAATATTTAATATATGAATCTTATATAATATTTTATATAATATATATTAATTAATATACTTTAAATTAATAAATAATAAAAAAAAGTAACTTATTATAAAATATTCTTATTATTTATAAATCTTTATAATCTAAAATAGTATTTTTATATTTAAAAATGTTTATATTTATCAAAAATAAATTTATTTAAACCCTTTATTTTTAATTATATTTATTTTTATTATAATTTTATTAAAATCGGTTTTTTTAATTTCTATATATTTTAAAAAATATATATTAAATATAATATTATAAATAATTTTTTATTTTAATTTAATTTTTTATTTTAAATTATAGTAAATAAGCTATAATAATTCTATTTCTAATAAAAAAATAAAAATAACTAATATAATGATAAATAAATAATATAATTTAAATATATTAATTCATATTTTTATATAATATTTAAATTAAATATAATTATTTTATTATAATAAATAATTTATATAATTTTAATTAGTATTATAGTAACTACTAAAATATAATTTATTTTAATTCAATTTTTAGAATTTTATCTTAGTCTAAATATAAAATTAATTATTTAATAAATAAGTTAGATTATAATTTTTATTCATTTAAATATTATTATTTTTGATTTATATTAAATATTATTATTTTTGATTTATATTAAATTGAATAAATTATAAAAAACTATATTAATATTATTAAATTTATTATTAAAATTCTTTATTATATATACTTATAGATTTTATATTATTAGATATATAAATAAAATAAATAAAATAAATAAAATAAATAAAATAAATAAAATAAATAAAATAAATAAAATAAATAAAATAAATAAAATAAATAAAATAAA